>CM060701.1:46291369-46820078 GCA_030686995.1 Artemisia argyi
CATACGGATCAAAGCTTGCAAACCTCTCTTCTTCGATCTGAGCTTCCAACCTGCTCAGCTCCCGCTCGTCCTCAGAGTTCCAGCCATCATCAGCAGATTTCACAGTTTCCTCAAAACTTAACTGAAAGTTATCAAGACGAGGTTGTTGTTGTTGTGGCTCAACAACTCTTGGTGCAGATGAACTTGATGCACCTTGCACAAATTGTTGTTGTTGTTGTGGTGCATCAGCAGCTTGCACATTCTCTTCAAAACTCCAACGTATCTTGTTGGATTTTTTGTTCTCTATCTTCTGCACACAACCCCACAATGTTTCAACAACATCAGCGTCTTTGCGAAACTCATTGTACAAAAACTGGTCGATCACATATTTTCTGACGACAGAGATATCTTTGCACGCTGTGTATCGTGTTCTCAGGCGTTCTTTGCGTAACTTCGCTAGCTCAAACTTCTTAATAACTTCGATAATTGCATCTTGGCGTTCCTTGTCATCAATTTCGACTTGTTTTTGGACATAGTTTTGAACTTGTTCCACAATGTCAGGAAGTTTACAAGTCATTTTTTGTGTTTGATTTGTTGTTTGAATTATGCTGGAAAGTGTGTATTTGAAAGGTGTGTTTCAAAGTGGTATTTATAGTGTGTAAATTTTTAATAAAACGTTTAAGTTGTGATTTGATTTTTAAATCGTAAGGGTTGAATTTGTAATTTTTTCATTTTGGTATTCAAAAAAGGAACTAATATTACAAGGGCCAAACGTGTATATATATATATATATATATATATATATATATATATATATATATATATATATATATATATATATATATTAAATCATGCTACTTAACGCACGTTAAGCACTTAAAGTGCCGAGTTAACGTGCGTTTGTCTTTCTGTTGCGGTAAGGTAACTCGGTCCAAAGTCAAGGTGCGTTAAATGTTAGCGTGGGTGAGGAAGTCACCTTACCGAGTGGTCTTATAAAAACAAATGATTACTTGTTTTTTCATAGATCAACGCATTTTTCACGTAAAGGTTTTTCGTACGTATTACTTCTTTTTTATATAAATAAATGTATACTTTTATATAAATGATGTTTTATTGTGAACAGCCTAAGGATTGCATCTAGAGCTGGCAAATTGAGTATCTGTTAGGACCTGTTAAAGGAAAAAATGTACTATGCAATTTTTTTATTTTTTAAAATAATTGTTTTTAGTATTTTAGTGTTCAATATTAAACTTTTTTTATACATAAAATGTATAACAGTAATACTCAAACCACCAAAACCAAGTGTTAAACGAGTTGTTTTCATGTTTGAAACTTATGTTATTCGCACGCTCCGAACCTGTTAAGACACGATTTGCCAGCTCTAATTGCATCGCACATTTTAAAAACTGTACAAACTTTTAAAGAACTATTGTTTTGATACGGAAAAAGACAAAAAGTATTTCTTTTGAAAATAGTCTTTAGTACCAAAATGTTTGATAAACTCTATCTAGATAAAAACTAGAAATTGGATATGGCTACGATTTTCTAAATTAGATTAATTAGTATGTTATTTCGTTATTAAGGATTCTATGCAAACAATACATCGCACAATACAATAATTTCAAAAAGGCACATGTGTTTTTGCTAAACTAAGACAACGGAGACAACTTAGAAGCCTGGCCTCTCCTTTCCGGCCAACTGTCCACCCAGCCGAGTGCAAGAAAAACACATTAGAATCACAATAAAAAGACTACAAAATCTTTTATATAATAAAATAATTATATCATTTCGGAGTGATTTTGCAAAACCCTTCTCATTGAAAAAAAATTAGACCAATAGGAGAGCTCGATTTTGCCACGTATGCAAAATCAAACGACGTGATTGGTTAATAAAAAGTCAAAATTGAATTGATTTTTGTCAATCTTTAATAAATTTGATTGAGAAATTTGGTTGAGAAAAAAAAAACACATAAAAACATTTGTGTCAAATTTGTAAAAACAAAAACTTGAAAAAAGAGAAAGTAATTAATAAAACTTTAGTAGTTAAATTTTACATAAAATATATGGAGTTAAATGTAAAATTGTGGAGGTAGGTAAGTACAAATTTAGGACAATATTTTTTTAGGGCCCCATTATGGTTAACTTTTAACTCAATCTCCAAAATTGTCATGCGCGACTACTCAACTCCGTAACTTCACTCAATGCTCGACACGTGTCCATTGCACGTACATGATTTGATTTTTGGTTTATGGCTTAAATGACAAATATAACCCTTCTTTTAAATAATTATTACACATTTCTTTAATGCACATATGCATCTTTATAAGTTTAACCTTAAAGACAATGCCAGCAAAACAGAAGTTCTTTGTTCGAATCGAGTTTTCGCATAATGTAATTGTACATTAATGGAATGTGTTGGGGGTATTAACATGGATGTACTCGTGGTTAGTCCACGTTCGAAAAAATGGTTTACATCTTACAAATATAGGTGTCGCCGTCAACACTTTTATTTTTATACCTGTTGGGAAGAGAAGTTTTAACCTCATTTTACCCTTTTTTTAATTTTGTCCTATGAAATCAAAGAAGTTTATTCCTTTTTCTACGCTTAACCAAACATTCACTCCTAACCATTTATAGATCCCACTTTTCCAGTTATACAAGATTGATAGATATAGGAAAATAATGATAAAATATGGAGTTCAAAAATCACAATCACCTTAGACTTTTAATCTCCATTGTTTGTCTCGTTTTTGTTAGCACGGTTAAAGGTTCAAATTTGTCACCATCGCGTCATCACAAGAAAATGAAAGAAGAGTTGATGAGGTAAAAAAGACATTAGGCCCGCTGTTAGACGAGGCCAAAAGAAAGATATTAAATCTACAAATAAAGCTGAAGCTATACCTTTAATATACATTGACTAAAACAAGCACCATCAAATTTACAGCAAGCTATTGAACAAGCTAAACATATATCGGTTGTGATACCTATTGCTACACCTGCCACAGAGATATCAATATGTTTAAATTCATGTATTGGAAAACAAAAATGGTGATAATTAAGATTGATGGAAAGTTCGGTGGAGAAGATAAATGTAAAAAGAGTAAACTACAAATATGGTCCCTGTGGTTTGGGTTGACCATCACTCTTGGTCCTTTGACTTTTTTTTATCACTCACAGCCACCAACTCTCAAACTCTCTTCACTAATGGTCCTCTGACCAAACGTCCGTTTGGTCAAGACGTTAACTTTACAAAACGTGCAAATGGTGAGGGTATTTTTGTCCATTCATGTTTGCACCTCCTCTCTCCAACGTTTCTTTTTCTTTCCCAATGCCACTAAGCCTATATTTAATTTAAAAAAAAAAAACTCATTTCTTAATTTCTCACATAAACCCTAAAAACTTATTTCTCACCAAGAGTGATGGCAGTGGTTAGATGCCATTGTCGAAGAGTTGCTATTGTTAAAACATCTTGGACGAATGTTAACCCAGGCCGTCGGTTTTACTCTTGCCCGATTCCAGTAAGTTTGTGTATGATTGAATTAATTGAATTAAAGTAACGCAAATCTATTAATTGTTGCTGTAATGTTGTTTAACAGGATTCAAACTGTAGATGGATTGATTGGTATGACCCCCCCTATGTGTAATCGTTCTCTTGATATCATACCAGGTTTATTAAGGTCGAGGAACAATCTTGAACGAGCCATAATTGAAGCCCAAAATGGTCGTGCAAAAATGAAGAAGTATCTAATTTGGTCTTGGATCTTGTTTGTTGTCCTATTTGCTATCAAGTAGGAAATGTATGAAGTTGGGTCTTTTGTTTATGTTTGAACTAAGTGTTTGGTTAGAATGTTAAGTTTAGATCTTTAACAGTGTAGCAAGTTGTATTTTGGCATTGATGATGAATGAAATGAAGCAGTTTTAACTTAACAGAAACAAGTACCATTTCATAGGGCTGTAAACGAACCGGACGAACACGAACGGAGCTCTGTTCATGTTCGTTCATTTAATTTTAACCGGACAAATAAACGGACACGGACGCTTAAACGGACGAATTTTCTTGTTCATGTTCGTTTATTAAGAAAATGAATTGTTCATGTTCGTTTATGTTCGTTCATTAAGACACTAAACGAACGATAAACGAACATAAACGATCGAACATAAATGAAAATAGACAAACAAACAAAAACTTTATTGAATTCTTCACAATATATTATTTTATAAGTGTTGCTTTGTATAAACAAACCAATTTTTAAAATTATAAAATTAAAAGATATGATATATGGACATAAATAGATAAATTAACATAAACAAATTTTAACGAACGCTTAATCGGACGTTCATGAACATAAATGAACAAACAATACTTTTGTTTATGTTTGTTCATTTAACTAAACGAACATAAAATATTGTTCATGTTCGTTCATTTAATAAACGAACGAACATAAACGAACTTTTTACCGAACGGTTCATGAAATGTTCACTGAACGTTCAGTTCGTTTACAGCCCTACCATTTCATTACATAGATGCATTTTGATTACATAGATAGATGCATTCATAGATGCATATTACATTCAACAGATAATACATTTTTAACAAAAGACAGTGGTGGGAATACTTCAAGTGACATCAACAGCTACCCCATGGTTCTTTTCCCTTTTGCTTTGGTTGCATTTGTTGTAAAAGGTTTGATCCCAAACCTTTTTTCTTTGATTGCTGCAATAGTATCCTTGTTTGGAAGCCCCAACACTTGAATCCTTTTACTATTGATTGAAAGAGATTGATTGGCAACATGCTTAGATTATACAGGAGGATTGACACACTTTGAAACCTTTTTGCAAGCCGTATCAGTTGTACCCTTTTTTGAGACACTTTGATATTCTTCAGATGAGGTTGAATGATAGCTAGAGACATAGCTAGAAATAGAGTTGGAATCAGTGGAGTTTGAGTTTGATGCATGAACCATTGCCCAAGGTGGGGGAGGCATTAACTCAACAGAAGATGTTGAACTTGAATCTGATGAAATGTCAATGATTTCAGGCTTAGAACTCATGACAGAAGTTAGGATTAAAGTTTAGAATTTGATTGTATGTAAGTTGTTTATGTTGATTGTATTGATGCTAATATAAAGGCAATTGAAAGTAAATGCAATTGAATGCTAGGTTGTTGTATTAACTTAAGTGGTTGAAAAGATGAGTTTGACTTTTTAAATTTGACAAAAACAAACATAAATCAGTGTAATCTTTGTACAGGAGGTTTAATGTGGATTTTATGGTGTAAAAATCTACCCAAAATAGGCTAACTTGAGAAGAAAACATGCAACACATTCTCACATGAACAAGGTGAATGTTAAACCAAATTCAGACACAAATGAATTCCACTAAAGTCAAACCATTAAAAAGTCAACCATATCCAGTTTAGACCCAATGCTTTACTGTCAAAACAACATGCTGTAGGAAAACACAATGTTGCATGAAAACACAATGTATCAGGGAAAATTTGCTGTCAATAGCAGCTATTAACTATTAGATTAGAACAGTCATAAACAAATGTCAAATTGTCTTAAACAACCAAGGATTAAGGTGCATGCAAGCAACCAATGACATAAACATAAAAAACACCAAAATAAAATATTGTTTATGGTGCATACAAGCAACCATTTTGACATTTTCACAATCTAAAAATAACATTAACCAAGGTTAATCACTTTCCTCCTTGGTTTTTTCTTCTTGGAACGTGGGACATCCACTGCAATACCCTTTCCCTATACCATTTCCCTTGTTGACATTGCTTCCACATGCACCAGCTGCAACATTTGGTTCACTTCTTTGACTTGCACCAGCTGCAACATTTGGCCCACTTCTTTGACTTGCACCAGCTGCAACACCAGCTGTATTGCTTCCACTAGCACCAACATTTGACCTTTTCTTGTTAATCTTTTCAACTCTTGGACCTGTGCAACTCCTAGAATTGTGACCCTGACATCCACACTTGTCACAAGTAACTGTCCTACCCTTTCTTGAAAGCCTGTTGTTCTTCACCATGCTATCTGATTTTTCCAAGTTTGACTTCCTTCTCTGCTTCCTTGGCCTACCTGGTTGAGGCTTGTGCACTGGTGGAATGATTGTAGATGGAACATCACACCTAGGCCACATTTTTGGTCCCTTTATTGGCATAATCTTGAATGAATAAACTTGCTTCCATGTTTCTAGCCTGTAGCAAGGATGGACCCATGTCTCTGGTAACCCTGTTTCTTGCCTGTTTTGTACCATGTTCCAGTTTGCAGCCACTGCATGTTTGCATGGTAGCCCTGTTAATTCCCACCTCCTACAAGAACAAGTTCTCTGTACAACATCTACAACACACTGATCTCCCCAAGGACCAGTCACCTGGTAGTGTACACCTCCATTCCATTGAACTGTGTACTTGGAAGCCTCTTTCTTGATATGATCAAACAATTTTTCTGCAGTGGGTGTGAGAGGACCACTAGAACTAGCTATCACTTTATTCACTGTCATAATCCTCCTCATGAGATATTCCCCTATGTATTCTAGTGTTCCTATGATAGGCTTGTCCCTTCCATCAACTAGTTTTCCATTAAAAACCTCACACATGTTGTTCAACAATACATCTGACTTTGCCCTTCCTGTTAAAATATTTGTAATTGGTTACTATATACATAAGCTTATCATCTAAACAACATGATATAAACATCTTTGTACCTGAAAAATGGGATCTGGCCCAATTTTGTGGAGGAATCTTGACTAACCAATCATAGCATGGCTTACTGAAAGCCTTTAACTCCTCCATTGCTATTTGAAAGTATGGCACAGTTGTAGCAGTAGCAGCTTTCCAAAGAAGTTCCTTGTATGCCTCTCCATTCCAGGTTTGTTTCATGTTTTCATGGATATGTCTAAGACAATATCTATGCTCAGCACATGGATACAATTTGGAGATTGCAGGTATAAGACCCTGTGATATTGAGAGTACAACTTAATATCTATGCTTCACTCTAATTAATATACATTGTTAAATAATGATAGCAACTTAAACTACAATTATAATGATAAATTAAATAATGAAATGTACCTTTTGACGATCACTGATAAAAGTGAAGTTAGAGTTTCTGTAAAGATCAAGATCATCTCCAAGGCAAGTCAGAAACCATTTCCAAGACTGAAGGTTCTCTGTTTCAACTATCCCATAAGCCAATGGGTAGATACCATTGTTTGGGTCAATGCCTACAGCAGTTAAGAGTTGCCCTGGAAAAGGTCCTTTCATGAAGGCTCCATCTAAACCCAAGATGTCTCTCATACCTGCCTTGAAACCTTCCTTACAAGGCCCCAAACAGACATAAATCCTTTCAAACTTTCTAACCTCTGAACATTCCTCTTCTCTAGCACATTGGATCTTCACAGTTGTGTTTGGATTAGTTTTCATCAACTCCAAACAATAATTTCTCAGCATTGCGTATTGCTTTGTGTAATCACCCCTCAATTGTTTACTAGCTTGTGCCTTAGCCCTATATGCTTTAATTTGAGAAACTGAAACCTCGTGTGTTTTCTGCAATTGATCTTGAAGAGCTCGTATAGGTATATCTGGGTTTTTTTCAATTTGATATACTATATCTTGTGCAAAAAACCTTGAAGTTGCATACAAGATGTCTCTAGATTGAAGACAATGGTGGTCAGCATCATATGTTTTAGTCCTCCATGTTTGTGTGCCTTTGACTTTTGACACATGTAATACCCATGGGCATTTATTTCCATCTACTTTCCTGCAATTAGGTTTTCCTCCTTTAATAAACTTTATCTGATCAGTAGTCATCTTATTCTTTGTAGCCTTTTTTGTTGACCCAGATGGTTGAGTAGGCCCAGCTGCTACACTTGGCCCAACACTGGGCCCAACTTGTTCCTTTTCACCTGCACTAGGCCCAGAAGTTTCAACTGAAGCCAACTGACCAAAACAATGTGCTCTGACTCTTTCTTTATCATTCTTCACTATTTTAATTTCCCTTCTAGTTTCAATTGAGTGCCTTTTAATCAACTGCTTAACTTCTGCTGCACTACCAAAATCTTGGCCAACATAGAAGTAGGTTTTGTAAATCCTACCTTCACTATTACTCTTTGATTGTTTCCTTAATTGCTTGAGTTTAATCCTCCTAGCCCTTTCAAAGTCATATTCATTCTCAGACCCACTTATAAACTCATCATTGTCAAACACATCATCAATATCAATATCACCATCTTGTACCCCATTGTCACTATCACAACCATGAAACTCTGCTTCCAAATCCACATTTAATCTGAAATTCTCCATGTCCACATCAACATCTTCTATATCATTGTCTCTATCTACAATGTACTCAGAATCATCACTGTCATTATTATCAGACACATCAACATCAATATCATAATCTGTCCCATCATTCTCAGACCCAGAACCATCAACCTCACTCTCTGTTTCAACCCTAACCTCATTGTCTATTTCAACCCTAACCTCAGACTCTGTTTCTACCCTAACCCCAGACTCTGTTTCTAGCCTAACCTCAGTCTCTGTTTCTACCCTAACCTCATCATTTGTAACTGGTGGAAGAATTTCATCTAGGCCATCAAAAGGATTGAACTCATCATCACCCAAGTAAGGGTCATAAGATGAGTAAAATTCATTCACAAACTGACTAGGAACATTAGTGGTTTGAGAAGGTAACTCATTATCAACACCACTCCCTTGACCCTGTTCTTGTATCCTAACTTGACTAGAATCACCAATTTCAGGTGGTATGTCTTTAGTAACACAACTACCACTACCTTGACCCTGCTCTGGTATCCTAACTTGACTAGAGTCACCAATTTCAGGTGGTATGTCTTTAGCAACACAAGTACCACTACCTTTACCCTGTTCTTGTATCCTAACTTGACTAGTGTCACCTGTTTGTGAGACAATTTCAGTAGCAACAACACTAATCTGAGTTTGGGAGGGTATTTCAACAGCAACACAACCACTTGATTTCCCTTGTTCTTGTACTAAACCTTTTCTATTGTTAAGATCCATCCTAAGTCTCTTAATCACTCCGGTAGTTGTTTCTTTTGGTACATCTTCTTCTATTTCCTCTATAACACACCTCTTTTTCTTATTAGGTGAAACTAACAATGGATAGTAGAGATCACGGTTGGTCCTTCCATGTTCAATATAAACATTCAACAACTTGTGACCTAACCTAACATACTTACACATGTTAAGGACATCTCCATCAGAAGCTAAAGGTTGTAGCCCATTGTCCAAACTCTCAGATGGTATAAGAAAGTGATAAAACATAATTGAGTGACCATCATTACCTAACTCTTCCACCATAGCATCCATTTCGTGAACAGAGAACTCATCCACATCTACTATATCAACAAATCCCGAGTAACCACCTTCGTATGTTCTATCTGGTCTATCAGTGAACCTCCCACCATAATGAACCTTGATTGAAAACAGATCAGGTTCATTTGCTGCAAAGAAATTAAAGAAAATCAAATTAGGGTTTTCCACTCAAACCATGCAATAACAACAATTAAATTAAAATCGATACATACCATATACTTCGTGAACATCAAAATCATCTTTTGATTGCCGTATACTCCACATTTTTGTTCCAACCATTGTAGCATTGAAGAAGAATTTAGATCAAAATTAGGTTATGTTGATTTGGGAGATATGTTTATGTGAGAGAAAAACTAGAGGGAAAATGAGACGATGGGTATTAAATGCCTGCATATTTAGAGGCTCAATGCAAACATGAATGGACAAAAATACCCTCACCATTTTGCACGTTTTGTAAAGTTAACGTCTTGACCAAACGGACGTTTGGTCAGAGAACCATTAGTGAAGAGAGTTTGAGAGTTGGTGGCTGTGAGTGATAAAAAAAAAGTCAAAGGACAAAGAGTGATGGTCAACCCAAACCACAGGGACCATATTTGTAGTTTACTCATGTAAAAAAGAGAGAGAATATAAAAGTAATGGGTATTTTAGACTTTTCAACATTTTAATAAAAAGACAAAATATCAAATCCCACATATTTTTATTATAAAAAGTTGGGCACTTGTCGAGTATTGAGTGGAATTGCGGAGTTGAGTAGTTGCGCATGACCATTTTGAAGATTGAGTTAAAAATTGACCATGGTGGGGACCTAAAAAAATATTTTGTCCTGAATTTGTACTTACCGCTTATAACTTTTCATATATTAAAAAAAAAAAAAAAAAAAAAAAAAAAAACTTACACTTTATACCCCATATATTTTATAATATGAACTTTGTTTAAAATAACATGATTATTAGTATTAGTTTCAGACTTTTATCTATTAAAATTACAAAATTTTGTAGGTTAAATATTTTTTAAAACTAATATTAGTTTTAGCCTTTCATTCATTAAATATTTATTTGCTATATACGCTAAACAAAGACTCGTGTTATTTTATTTTAAAAGTTTAATTTATGCGTACATACTACATAGGGTTGAATATTAAATACGGTTAAACTATTATTAACGTGAATATAAATATCAAATGTAAGCATGGATTACTGTGATATGAAAATAAATATAAGCCATTGTACTTATTACAACGATTCATGAAATTCTTATTTAAAGTTTATAAATGGATATTCAGAAAAAACATTTTTGAAAAATTTTACGGAGCATTTTTTAACTTCATCAATGCTGATTATGTGCTACTAACTTGCACATTTTGTACAACATGATATAAATAGTTAAAGTTAAACATCAACATAAACCTCAACCTCAACCTCAACATCTATGTCAGTTAAACAAAGTTAACATTTTAAACCAACATTTTTTTTTTTACAAAATATTACTTTAATAGATATTTAATAAATAATAAAAAAAAACTCTTGAACAAGTATTATTTGTACATATATCACAATTTACTGGTAAATTTTTATATATCCATATACTAAACTATTTTTTTTTAAATATTGATTCATGTATAAATCATGTGCGTGCACGAGACTTATAACCAGTAAGTAAAACAGAAATTGTGGTTAAAAATTATGCGTCAAGTTCTTTGCTCCCTAATTTTTTTCTCATTAGTTTTTTCTTTCTTTTTTTTTAGAGTAGCAAATATCATCACCACCACCAAAGGAAGGTGGGAGAAACTTTCGCAACATGCTTTTTCCAAATTGTCTCCTGCAAATATCAAGCTCTTTGAGTCAGATTTATAGATGGAGGAAATTAGGGAATGAGTTTGGAACTTTGAAAGGGTTGAAATCCCTCGAGCTAGCCGGACTTAGTTTCAACTTCATAAGTGGTTTGGATTTGGTCTCCTAAGCGGTTAAAGTCTTTGGAGGTCATAGGTTCAAACCTTGCGGAAAAAATTAATCCCCATGTAGCCACGGAGGTTCACCTGCGATGACTCCGGGCTATCCAAAATGGTGGTCGCCCTGGGATTAGTCGGCTCGCAATATCGAGTCGGAACCCAGGTAAAAAAAAAGAAAAGAAAAAATCTTCATAAAACATCATAAGTGATTTGGATTTGGTCTCCTAAGTGGTTAAAGTCCCTGTAGGTCACATGTTCAAAACTTTGGGAGAAAATTTATCCCCATGTAGCCACGGAGGTTTACCTGCGATGACTCCGGGCTATCCAAAAGGGTAGTCGCCGTGAGATTAGTCGGCTCGCAATGTCGAGTCGAAATCCAGTTAAAAAAAATCACTAAGATCTATTTAAACCTCATTTTTTTTTCTTCATTTCAAACACTTTTAGTCCATTAGAAAAATAGCAAGACGGTGTAACCCCTCTTTCATCACCTGTGTCCCTAAAATTAGTGACTCGATCGAGATTTCTGATTTTGGTCCTATAAGTTGATTTGACGTGTTTACAAAAATTTTCGCCTCGTCCTGAACAATCGCACGGAACTGAAATCCTTTTTATCTGGCATTAACTTGGAAACACGTGCATCTAATGCACCATTTACTAAGATCAATGTTGTCGAAGTTCCTTGCTATACGTTTGACCAAGGTTATGCACAAGATTATCGAGCCTAACCAATCCACTTACATTGTTGGTAAACAGATTTTAGATCGCATTCTTGTTGCGAATGAAATTATTAGTTATGCTTCTGCTGAAAAATTTAGAATGCTTCTTTCCAATGCTGATTTTGGAAAATCATTTGATAGTGTCAACTCAGTTTTTATTTGATACCATGAATCAAATGGGATTTGTCCTTAGATGGTGTTCATGGACTAAGGGATGTTTGGAATCGAAATCAACCTCGATACTTGTTAATGGATCTCCTACTAAGGAGTTTGTGATGGAAAGGGTATTCGACAAGGAGATTTGTTATCTTAGATTTTATTCATCATTGTCGCCGACTACAAGTTACCATTATGGAAGCTTGTAATAAGAACATTTACAAAGGCCTTTTTTAAATGATGAGGATCACTTATATCCATTCTTCAATACGAAGATGATGTGTTGTTCTTTGGTGAATGGTCTGTTTCAAATGCGCCTATCTTGGTTCGAATTCTTATATTCTTCTAAGAGGCTTGAGGTTTAAAAGTGAGTACCGTGAAGAGCAGAATATACGGTATTGGTGTCCCGCCTACACAACCGAATTCGAGGATGTGCAAAGTGCGCAACCACACAGAGCCTCAAAGTATATAATCCTTTACATATTTTTGGGCATCAAAGTTTACTTCCAGCATCAAAATGTTAATGATATATGAAATTATGCTCTAAATATTTGTTAAGCTCTACTTCAAGTGGTCATGAGTGAAGAAGAACTCATAAAAAATTAAAACTAGGTGGTTACAATATAACTTATCGTCATATTTATTTACCATATGAACTTTTACACAAGACTTCCGCTAACTCTACTACTTTGTCCGGCCATGGAAGTTGCTTCCCTTGCTCGTTTAATTCACTCTGGTTATGATGCTCTCCCCATTCTCATCATTTACATTGTTGTATCACGTTTCTTTCCATAAACATTGCGTAAAACTACTTCTTCTAAAAAATATAGTACTTTAACTATTTTTTCCAATGCTTAACCCGGTTCGACCCGGTCAGTTGAACCATAGACCGATAATGTTTTCGCCGGGATTTTAGCTAAACCAGCTACTCGACCGAGTCAATAAAAAACAGGTTTATAAAAGTTGACTTTTCCTTCCACAATCTCTTTTACTAACCTTTTTCGAAATTTCGGAACCCTTTTCTTTACAAGTACATATCCTTTTAACAAAGCGAGTTTTTTAAAACTTATAATAATAAATACACCAACAAATACAAACGCGTATCTTAACAATAGAATAATCCGTGTCAAAACCTATTTCCGATTTATTCAAATTCTGTTCCCTATAAATTCAAAAAAACTCCACACTCCCTCATTCCACAACAACAACGCTATTTCAATTCTATATTCTTCATATAATACGGTAAACCCTTAAACCCTACTTTTTGTAACCATCTTTAAACTCATAATTTATAATGCAAGTAACATCTTTTTGTTAACTTTATGTTATTTAGCTTCTGGGTCTTTTTGAAGATTGAAAAATGGTGTAGTTTTGTTGGTGTTTTAGTTTATGCATACCAAGTGTTTGTTAAAATGTTTGTGTGGATTGTAGCATTTTCTTTTATTTTTTTTTACTTTTAAAACAACCGGGTTTTTGCATATATATCCTTCCAAAAATGCATAATTGCATATATATCCAAAGCATGCATAAAAACCATTGTATTATGTGCATCAAAAACTTGTACAAAGGATATATATGCAATTATTCACTTTGGTAGGGATATATACGCAATTCTGCCTAAAACTTAGGGTGCGTTTAGTTGTAGAAAAATAATTCTAATATTCTATCTCTTACATTTTAGAAAAAAAAGAAAGGGCATGAAAGTGTAAAAAAATTAAGGTGTGTTTGTCTAAGCTTATTTATGGGTTTATGAGCTTATTTGATTTCGGCGTATATTTCACAAGCCCTGATTTTTCGGCTTATTTTGAAGCTTATTGTCCTATATAACCTTGTTATTATCATAACAAGCATGTGTAAGCCGATAAATTTCAAAATAAGCCATACAACTAAGGCTTATAAAATATAAGCCGAAATCAAATAAGCTCATAAGCCCACATATAAGCTTAAACAAACACCCCTTTAGAAAATGTGCTTAGATGCAATTTTTTAGAAAAGGGTATTTAGGGCCATGTAGTGGCAACAAAAACTCTAGTTTCCGGATTTTTTTTTTTCAAGAAAACTAGAAAAAATGTTCAATCGACATTATTTTCAAAAGTCAGCTTTTCTAAGTTAAAAACATGATTTTATAACAAAGCGGCAAAGTGAAATATATATAGTTTTCTGTGTTTTTACTCCCACTTTCCCAAATGGCCTCACTTTTCTAAAAGAAAAGATACAACACCATCTAAACACGTTTTCTAGATTTTCAACATTTCTCTAGTGGAAAAGAACACATCCAATTTTCTAAAAAAAAAGTAATGAATATTAGAAAAACTTTCCACAACTAAGCACAACCTAGTAAAATATTTTTAGGAAAGACCTTTATTTTATACAACTGAACGCAACCTTAAATTCTTGATCTTGAATTTTTGGTTATAAATTGTTTGTGAAAATGTCTATGTGAAGTACAGTAGTGTTAACGCGGGTTTTTTTTTTTTTTTTTTAAACTGGGTTTTCAGTAAAAGATCATGGGGAACTTGTTCTGTTTGTATCAAGTGGATCAGTCAACTGTTGCTATTAAGGAGAATTTTGGGAAGTTTGATGATGTTCTCGAGCCTGGTTGTCATTGTGTGCCATGGATCTTTGGAAGTCAGATTGCTGGGAAACTTACGTTGAGGCTTCAACAGTTGGATGTTAAGTGTGAGACGAAAACTAAGGTTTTGATCTTCCCCTTTATATAATATATTGTCCCTTATGTGTATGTTATTGATGATAAGTGACTAGATTACTTTGTGGTTCGGAAGGATAGAAACGTTAAGGGATGTTTGGGGTTGCGTTTTTTTAACAGGTTTTGAATTTTTAAAAAGCGGCAAATAGTGCACTTATATGTTCATAAGCAGTTTCGAAAACTTCAAAGTTCAAACACCTCATTAGTTGTTTGTTGGGAGGATTATGTGTTTGCAACCTAATGTAATGCTACTCTCATAGTGAAGAAAGTGTTGTTTAATGTGCCTTTTAGTCATTATCTTTTTTAATTGAGATCCTAAATCCTATATGAGGAAACAGATATATAAATTAGATGTAGCTTATCTGTAAAACTGTAACCTCAGAATGGTTCATCACTGCAAATTTTAAATTAGATGTACTTGTGTTTGTTATGCATCTAAAGCTTATCTTCTTCTTTTTCAGGACAATGTTTTTGTCAATGTTGTAGCTTCAGTTCAGTACCGTGCTCTGGCTGATAAGGCAAGCGATGCGTTCTATAAGCTTAGCAACACAAGGGCCCAGATCCAAGCCTATGTTTTTGATGGTAAAACTAGAAACCTTAGGAACAAACTACAGTAGTACTTGATGATGGATTTGTATTCTCTACTTTAATTTTGTGTTGCGGGTAGCTTAATAATGGATTTGTATTCTCTACTTTTTAGTTATCCGAGCAACTGTTCCAAAGCTTTTACTTGATGATGCTTTTGAGCAAAAGAATGAGATTGCCAAGGCTGTTGAAGAGGAGCTTGAAAAGGTAACATGTTCAAATCAATAGCCTCTCATAAGGTGTAAAGGGTAGTCTTGTCCCATTTACTTATGGGTCGATTCAGATTATCTATACAATATGAATAGCCTGAAATGAAATGGGTCAAATGGGTCTAAAGTTGGCCGAAATGCATCTTTAATGAACATAATCTCTTGAATCATTTTCATTGTTGTCTAATCAAGTTTGACACACTTATTCTTTTTATGAAAGATAAAATAATGGACACAAAAGTGATTCGAGTCAGTGTCCTGTTTTGACACTCTTACTATGAAAGTGGGGATTCTCAATTTGGTTATGACATTATTTTTCATCGATCTTGCTTGCAGGCAATGTCTGCATATGGGTTTGAGATTGTTCAAACATTGATTGTTGATATAGAACCTGATGAGCGTGTGAAGAAGGCTATGAATGAGATCAATGCAGGTACAGTTTTCAAATTTATGTCTACTTTGTTATCTATCGAATAAAGATTGTCATTATTTTTATATCAATCTGCTCTTTGAACGTCTTATGAACCATAAGTTATTAAGAATTATCTGAGGTGACAGTTTCATTCCATTCATAAGTGAATGGATCATTGCTGGGTCTATTTTTTCTCTAACGTGTTTAAGAAACATAACATCCTCGTGGGGCAGATAAATGAATTAGATTTTCTGTGGTAATATTGTTGATAATTATAAGTTTTTAATAAAGATAAGGATAGTTTTTAAAGTTTATATCCTCTTAAGATTTTGTGGTGCTAATGAGTATCTCTATGTATCCTTGTAGCTGCAAGAATGAGGGTGGCAGCCACTGAAAAAGCCGAAGCTGAGAAAATTCTCCAGATTAAGAGAGCCGAGGGTGAGGCTGAATCAAGGTACTTGTCTGGTCAGGGTATTGCTCGCCAAAGACAAGCAATAGTTGATGGTCTGAGAGACAGTGTGTTGGGATTTTCAGTAAATGTGCCGGGGACTACTGCTAAAGATGTCATGGATATGGTTTTGGTCACCCAGTACTTTGACACAATGAAGGAAATTGGGGCATCATCAAAATCATCAGCTGTGTTTATCCCTTATGGACCTGGTGCTGTTCGTGATGTTGCTACTCAGATACGTGATGGACTTCTTCAGGGTCATGCCGCCACTGACTGATTGTCGACTTTGTTTTCTGGATGCAGTTAGTCTGATGGAATGGTGATAGTACAGTTTACATATGTTTTGTACTTTTGTGTAAGTAGGCATTATATCGTTAAACACTATGAGTTTGTGAATGCCAAGTCTATATGCTATGTTAGGGTTTTATATTTTCAGAAATTTATGATCAATGATTTCAATTTTATGATGCCCATCTCTCATTCTTTCTCCTGCAATTGAGCCCTTTGTTCTAATGTTTGCGTCTATTTTTAACAGAAATTACGGTTTCAATTTGCTGTAGTTCTGTTGGTTCCAACTTTTGTATAGATTTAGTTTTAGGATTGTTTGTAGATATTAATTTTGGTTCTCAGCGGCTTTTGTGCTTTTTAGCTTCGGATTTAAGGCTCATTGGTAGCAATTTGTGGTTTCTTTGGTTCGAATCTTTTATATAATAAAACAAAACCCTATTGGGAATTTTCCATTTCAAAAAAAATGCATTTATACATTATTTAGTAATAATTTTATTTAAAAAAATTATTTTCTTATTAGATAACATTTTATATTTATCCATAACACAAGTAGAAGATAAATACAAAAAATATAGATTAGATGCAATTAATAATAGGATTAATAATTTTTAAATAATTATTTTTAATAATAAAAACCTATAATTAAACAGCATAAATCAAAGAAAACAAAGATTAAATTATTTGTTTTTTAATAAATAAAAATATATGGTTCAAAAAATTTAAAAAAACCCGCGCGTGCGCGGGTATTATAACTAGTTGCAAATACAATAAAGATCCATCTAAGGTTAATTTGCATAATCTTGAGAAATTGAGGTTAAACACTAATTGCATGGAACATTAATAGTTAAGTAAACACATGAGTTGATATACAGTCAGTAAGTTATACCCTTTTTAGAAGATATCGTCTATTTTTCACAATTCTCGGTTATGCCTTGCATCTAATTTTTTTTTGAACGAGCCTTACCTCTAATTCTTTTTGAACGAGGCTTGCCTCTAATTTACTATACCACTTTACCAACTATGAGATAAACTAGTTTGCACTATAATATGGATTTCACTAATCATGCAAGAGTGTACGAAGCTGTCAAATTGACGACTTCAAGAGGTGTTTAAGTCCTGCATCAATATAATGACAAAGAATATTCTTAGCACTACTTGATCATAAACTATATACAAATTGTCATCGATCTCATCGAATTTGAAACCATCTCTCTTGTTGTTTAGAAAAGGGACCTTTCAAGAAAGTTGTTCTTGTCTCCCCCGTTTAGGCTCTCTTGTTCAAATCGTTAATAATTATAAGTTTATAACTCTTTTTAAAATCAAATTTCTGATAATCTAGTTTTATTCAAGTTGGTTTATTCAAGTTGGAGGCATATGTTTTTAACTACTTGAACAAGCTCAACTTGGTTGATAAAAGCAAGGGTATAAACTATTAAATTTACAAAACTTCAGTAACCGTGTCAAGAGTCTCTTAGTTTTTGGCGTAAAACAGTAACCCGAGCAACTGGAGGAATTGCCTATATGTAAACAAATGAAAGGAATTAATAATAATGAAGTGAAATGGTAATGGCAGACATCAGCAAAGTATTTCCAACCTGTTTACCTAGAAATGGGTTATTGCCAGTTAATTTACCTCTAACTGGTCAAATGTGTGAACTTTAAGAACTTTGTTGAAGGCAGAAAGGGTCAAATTGGCCAAAAGTGACCCAAGTGTATTTTAGTGCTTACATGTTTTAACCCCTTAAATCAATTAATTAAAAGATCGATTGGTATTTTAGTGTACTCATAGTTGAAATTTTGAACCCAACCCGTGTTAAAAAGTACCATTTTGACCCAGACCCATTTTTACACCATTTAGTCTCACGGTTTCCACGCCTCCATGAGGTAGTTGATACATGCAGATGAGCACGGGTCCGGAACTGGCTTCCAACCGGCGGTTGGAACTGAAGCTGGACGACCCGAGAACCGAATATTCGGAAAACTGGGAACCAAGAACCAACACGGAAACAACTCAACGGAAACATTCACAATGAAATATTTTATATGTAATTATTTATTATGTACAACTCTCAATGTATTAAAAATAGTTTATTTAATACAAACCCTTTTTACTGTTAGCAATAAAACAATGATATTGCAAGTGGTTATCGACAAAAGAGATTCATAGTATTCAATTTACCTTTCTGTGCAGACCGTGATTCCCTCTTTTTTGTTTCAAAGGTAAATAACATGCTAGCTACGTGAATTATCCTCCTAAACAATGATAAACAGTTGACCATAACAATGACTTGTACCACTATTAATGAAGGTTGCGATATTTCTTTTGTTCACTGCACCCTTTTCATACCAATCTCTACTACTATATTCTGTGCTCTAACCCTTTTCATACCAATAATGACTGAACTCGTTCTTTCTGCCTTGCTCCAAGTCATTTTTGAGAAGCTAACATCTGTAGCCGTAAACAAGATTATTCGCTCCAAAGAAATTCATTCCGAGCTGAAGAAATGGGAGAGGTCGTTATTCCAGATTAGAGCTTTCCTTGATGATGCTTCTGAGAAGGAAGTGACCAAGGTAGCTGTTAAACAGTGGCTCAATGGTCTCCAACATTTGGCTTATGACATAGACGATATTCTTGATGCTTTGGCAACAGATGCTATGCATCACGAGTTTACCAACGAGTCTGAAGGAATCATTAGCAAGGTAAGAAAGCTCATTCCAACTTGTTGCACAAATTTCTCACTAAGTAATAGGATGGATGGCAAATTAAATAGTATTACCACCAGGTTACAAGAACTTATAGATGAAAAAAACAATCTTGGTTTAACTGTGAAAGATGGCGGGTCAAAAAATAAGAACAGAAATTACCAGACCTCTTTGGTAGATGCACCTAGTATTGTTGGGCGTGAAGATGATAAGAAGGAATTACTCCAGAAGCTATTGGGTGATGAACCATTTAGTCAAAACTTTAGCATCGTGCCCATTGTTGGTATGGGTGGCATAGGAAAAACAACTTTCGCTAGACTTTTGTACGATGATAAGCAAGTGAATGATCGTTTTGAGCTCAAGGCATGGGTTAGTGTCTCTGATGACTTTGACAGCTTCAATATAAGTAAAGTCATCTTTAAATCTGTAGGTGGGGAAAATAAGGAATTTGCAGATCTAAATTTGCTTCAAGCAGCTCTTAAAAATCAACTTACAGGGAAACGATTTCTCCTTGTTTTGGATGATATATGGAGCGAAAAGCTGGAAGACTGGGAGACATTAGCAGCTCCATTCTTAGAAGTGGCTCATGGAAGCAAAATAATCATCACAACTTGAAAGACAAAATTGCTAAGAAAACTGGGCCACAAATGTCCATTCGATCTACAAAAGTTGTCACATAATGATGCCTTTTCTTTATTTGCTCGACATGCGGGGATAAATGACTTTGAGTCATATCCAATGCTAAGACTACATGGTGAAGGCATCATGAAAAAATGTGATGGCTTGCAGCGGCGGAACTAGGAGATTCTGTCAGGGGTAGCGAAATACGAAAATTTGTTTAGGAGTAGCGAAAATTCATTTCAGGGGTAGCGAAATCGCCAAAAAATGGCCAAAAATCGCTAAAAAACGTAAAAAATGGCCAAAAATTCCACTACCGGGTAAAAGTTCAGGGGTAGCGACCGCTACCCCTGGACTATACATGGATCCGCCCCTGATGGCTTGCCTTTGGCTTTAAAAGCACTTGGAAGTTTACTAAGAACAAAAACAGATGAAGAAGATTGGAAGCAACTGTTGAATAATGAGATATGGACGTTAGAAGATGGAGGTGGTATTGTTCCGGCCCTAAGACTAAGCTACCATGATCTTTCTGCTCATCTGAAGCAATTGTTTGCATACTGTTGCTTGATCCCCAAGGACTACGTGTTTGAGAAAGATGACTTGATATTGTTGTGGATGGCGGAAGGGTTTTTGGACAATTCAACTACAGAAAAAGCAATGGAACGCTTGGGTGAGGAATATTTTCAAGAGTTGTTGTCAAGGTCTTTTTTTCAACATGTGCCTCATGGAGAATCGGTGTTTGTGATGCATGACCTCATGAATGATTTAGCGACATTTGTTGCAGGAGAATTTTTTGTGAGGTTAGACTTAGATGTGAAGAAGGATGTTAGGAAGACAAATTTCAAAAAGTTCCGTCATATGTCATTTGTTTGTGAGAAATATAATTGTTACAACAAGTTTAAGGCATTCGGAAGAGCTAATGGTTTGAGAACGTTTTTAGCTATGCCCAATGCGATGGGAGATGATAGCTGGCAGACATCCTACTTGTCAAGTAAGTTTCTGGCTGACGTACTTCCTCAGTTACCATTGTTGAGGGTTCTAAGTTTGAGTAAATTAGAAATAGTTGAGGTACCAGAGTGTGTTGGCAATATGAAGCACTTGCGGTATCTTAACTTATCTCGAACCCGCATCACACATTTGCCAGAAAATGTCTGCAATCTTTATAACTTACATACATTGATTGTTTCTGGCTGTGGTAAGCTGACTAAGTTGCCCGAAAACTTCTTAAAGCTTAAAAATTTGCGGCTTTTTGACATTCGGGATACATTGCTTTGGAATATGATGCCGTTAGGGATTAGCGAGATGAAAAGCCTACAAACCCTTTCCAACAAAGTAGTTGTTGTTGAAAACAACTCCTTTTTTATATCTTGGCATAGGAACTTAAAGAATCTCCAAGCGGAGATTTATATTGATGGGCTGCAGAAACTGCAAAGTGCAAGGGATATACAGGAAGTGAACTTATCACAAAAGAGGGTTAGTGAGTTACACATAGGATGGAGTAATGTCTTTGATGATTCTCGAAATGAAAAACTTGAAAAGGAAGTCCTGGATGCGCTCAAGCCTCATAGTGATAACTTGAAAGATCTTGCAATTGTGTCATATGGAGGTAAAGTGTTTCCAAACTGGATCGGAGATCCCTCATTTCTGCGTTTGACTTATGTATGTATTAGAAAATGTGGAAATTGTATGTTTCTACCACCACTTGGGGAACTGCCATCACTTAAGGAACTGGATATTGAAGAACTAAATGAGGTGAAAGTTGTGGGGTCAGAGTTTCTTGGGAGAAGTATTGCATTTCCTAAGCTTGAAATTCTGAGAATTAGATATATGAGGGGGTGGGAGGTTTGGTCAACCAAGAGTGGTGTTGTAGGTGCAGTAATGTTTCCATGCCTTCAAGAGCTTTTTATAGATGATTGTCCTAAATTGGTTGAAGTCTCACTTGAAGCACTACCTTCGCTTAGGGTTTTAGATCTCAACGGCTGTGGTGATGGTGTATTGACAAGTCTAATTCACGCAGCTTCATCAGTCACCAGGTTGAGTATAAGTCATATTACAGGACTTAGTGATGAGGTGTGGAGAGGTGTTATGGACTACCTTGGGGCAGTTGAAGAATTAAGTATCGATTACTGTAGAGAAATAAGATACTTGTGGGAATCAGAAGCAAAGGCAAGTAAGGTTCTTGTGAATTTAAGGAAGTTGGTAGTAGAGGATTGTTCAAAATTGGTGAGTTTACGAGAGAAAGAGGAGGATGGATGCAACCAACTAACATCTCTTAGGATTTTGCAATTATGGAGTTGTAAGAATCTTGAGCGTTGCAATTTGCCAAACAACATTCAAGAATTGAGTATCTGCTATTGTGATTCGATTGCATCTGTCTCCTTCCCAACAGGAGGGCACAAGCTCAAGTCACTCAGAATTGACAATTGTAAACAACTTTTGGAAAAAGAGGTGCTTCTCAACACAAGCATGCCACCGGTGCTAGAGGTTGTATGCATAAATAGTTGGGAAAATCTGAAATCAATCAATGAATTGACTTGTTTCATTCAACTCACTGAATTAAGAATAGTAGATTGTTCGAGTATAGAGTCATTTCCTGCCGACTTACCCCATCTCACTTCGTTAAAACATCTAAGAATCACAAATTGTGAAAATATGGATGTTGATTCCTTTGGTCTTTGGCCTCCTAAGTTGGGTTTCTTAAAAATAGGGGGTTTGAAGAAGCCCATATCAAAGTTTGGCCAACAAAACTTCCCACCTTCTCTTGTTGTCCTAATCCTGGTTGGTGGATCGGCAGAAGAAGATGATGTGACTATTGGAAGTCAATTGTTTCATATGCTTCCATCATCTCTTACGACACTTGGCTTATGGTATTTTGGGAAATTGGAAACGGTTTCAAAGGGACTCCAACACCTCACCTCCCTTCAACATCTTGAATTTTGGTATTGCCCAAAGATTCAAAATCTACCAGAAGACTTGTTGCCTTCACTTTTGAGTTTGAAAATATGGCAATGCACAAATGCAATGAAAAAAAAGACAAGTAGAAGAGGTTCCTATTGGCCCCTTATCTCCTATATCCCATATGTCCGAATATACTAAAGGTATATCCATCTCTCTCCATTTTTGACTTTTTTACATATATGATTATATTCTATATTTGAAGGCATTTTCAAGTTAAGTTATCTCATTTCAGTTATAATCAATTGCAGCAAAACTGACTGTCTGATTAGTTATGCTCATTTACAATTTTAAATGGAACTCATGACGATAGTAAGTTACGGAGTAAAATATCTTGAAGAAATCAAATGTTCTAGCTTCATAAAGAAAGTCAAGTGAGGTTCAGGTAAGCAGCCACATAGGTATTTAAGTATTTACTACGAGTACTTTCTACATTCACATAGAGGTAGTTTGTTCATGTTTGAGTTCAGTGTTATAATAAGGCTAAAACTCAGATAGTTTGACCCAATAAATGTAACATGTCCTAGTATTATTTTAACAAACAATGATCCTCAACATAAATGGTCTCTTGGTTTCATGTTTGAGTTCAGTGTTATTATAAGGTTTATATCCTCTTAAGTTTTTGTGGCACTAACGAGTATCTATGTATCCTTGTAGCTGCAAGATTGAGGGTGGCAGTTACTGAAAAATCCGAAGCTGAGAAAATTATCCAGATTAAGAGAGCCGAGGGTGAGGCTGAATCAAAGTACTTGTCTGGTCAAGGTATTGCTTGCCAAATAGATGGTCTAAGAGACAGTGTGTTGGGATTTTCAGTAAATGTGCCTGGGACTACTGCTAAAGATGTCATGGATATGGTTTTGGTCACCCAGTACTTTGACACAATGAAGGAAATCGGTGCATCATTGAAATCATCAGCTGTGTTTATCCCTCATGGACCTGGTGCTGTTCGTGATGTTGCTACTCAGATTCGTGATGGATTTCTTCAGGGCCTTGCCGCTACTGACTGATTGTCGACTTTTTTTCTGGATGCAGTTAGCTTTAAGTCTAATAGAACGGTGATGGTACAGTTTTATGTTTTCTATAAGTACGCATTATATCGTTTAACACTACTAGTCTGTTAATGCTTCGTCTATATGGTAAGTTAGGGATTTTATTTTCAAAAATTTATGATCAATGATTGCAATTTTATGATGCCCATCTGTAAAAATGGTAAAGAACACAAGAACAACACACGACTACACCCAACCAACCACCCCTTGGTGTATTTTATTATCACTAATAGTTCAAGAAGATAAGTCTCCAAACGGATGCTTACCAGTACAAATACAAAGAGAAAACATGTGATCTCCTTCAGAAGGACACCACAAGAACCTTACTACAATAACACTCAACACTCAGACTAACAATCAATCAAAGTGATTGATTCTAAACACTAACCAATACTAGCAGATATCAAAGATTGATATCAACTAAGACTTAAACGTATTCAGAACAATGAGAGAGAGCTGTGTGAAAATAATGAGAGAATGATATGAGTTATGAAACCCTAGATCAGGACTTGAGCTTATATAACTCATATTTACACTTCAGTCCTTCATCTTTCACTCTTAAGACAAACAGCTTCCAAAACTTCATAAAGTACAAATGAACTTATCATTATGTCAACTTAAGTCCCTGAAGTATTATATCTTTTAACACCCCTCCTCAAGCTGATGAACTGACACTGCTACTTTCTTCAAGTTTATCCAGCTTGTTATTCTGTATACCTGCAAACATATTAAACATACCAAGATTTTTGCAAAACAAACTATGTTGAATCTGTCCAAGACATTTTGTAAAAATATCAGCAACCTGCAAATCAGTATGTATCTTGACAGTTTTAATAACACCAGATGCCACTTTCTCTCTAACCAAATGCACATCTAACTCAAAATGTTTAGTTCTTTCATGGAACACAGGATTTGCAGCAATTTGAATAGCTGCACTGTTATCACAAAAAATTTCCACAGGTAACAAACTTTTAAGCCCCACACTATGCAACAAATTACTCAACCATATCACCTCACATGTAGTAGAAGCAAGACTTCTATATTCAGCTTCAGCTGAACTTTTAGACAATGTAGCTTGTTTCTTACTTTTCCAAGATATAAGAGAACTACCTAGAAAAACACAAAAACCAGTAACAGACTTTCTAGTTTTAGGACACTTTGCCCAATCTGAATCAGAATAAGCTCTAAGTTTAAGATCTGATTCTTTATTAAACTGCAAACCTGAACCAGGAGAACCTTTCAAATATTTCAATACCCTTAAAGTAGCCTTAAGATGAGATTGAAGAGGACTATGCATATGTTGACTTAAACAATGAACAGCATAACTAATATCAGGCCTGGTGTTAGTCAAATAAATCAATTTTTCAACCAATTTCTGATAATTAGTTATGTTATTCAACCATTTATCTTTATCTGTTTCATCACAATTCAAAATAGTATTCTCAGGTAAGGGAGTATCAACAGGCTTAGCAGCAAGCAAACCATACTCATGTAACAATTCTAAACAATACTTCCTCTGAGACATACACATACCTTTCTCATTTCTTAATACCTCAATACCAAGAAAATATTTCAACTCTCCCAAGTCTTTAATCATGAACTTAGAATTTAAAAACTTTTTAAAAATATTAATCTCATTTTCATCATTACCAGTAATAACAATATCATCCACATAAACCAACAAGTATATAGACACAGTACCACTTTGTTTGATATATAAAGAATAGTCAAATTTACTTTGAACAAATCCATGCTCAATCAGAGCAGTAGTAAGCTTAGCATTCCATTGTCTTGGAGCTTGCTTAAGCCCATACAATGATTTGTTAAGCTTACAAACTTTGGTATCATCACCACCATTAAAACCCTTAGGCAAAATCATATAAACATCTTCATCAAGATCACCATACAAAAAAGCATTATTAACATCTAACTGATATAAAGACCAACCCTTATTAACAGCAATGCTAATCAAACACCTAACAGTGACCATTTTAACTACTGGACTAAAAGTTTCATCATAATCAAACCCTTCTCTTTGATTATAACCCTTAGCAACTAACCTAGCTTTATACCTATCAATTTCACCAGTGGATTTATATTTAATTTTCCAAATCCACTTATACCCAATAGCATGTCTACCAACTGGTAATTCACACTCAGTCCAAGTATTGTTTCTATTTAAAGCCTCAACTTCATTATTCATAGCATCATTCCAATTAGGATTTTTAACAGCTTCATCATAACTTTTAGGTTCTACAGATTTATTCAAGGTAGAAACAAAACACTTATTAATCCTATTAAGACCAGCATAACAAACATATTTTTCAATACCATATCTAATCTTAGAATGCATAACATAATCATTAAATCTAATAGGAGTTTTTGACTCTCTATTTGACCTTCTTACAACAGGTGTATGCACATCTTGACTAAGGTTTTCAGACTGAGTTGATACAGAATCATGATTTTCAACATTGGGACTGCCCTCAGACCAGTTTTGGTCACCAAAATGGGTTGCAGTCTGCCTACCTTCATGATGCACAGTAGTATCAGTCTCAACATCTGTTGCATCAATTGATGGTGGCAAACTACCATCCTCAACTGGTGATTCTTTCCCTTCATCATTGGGACTTTGAGACAAAAGACTATAAAAAAATCTCAAGTGATCTGCTTCACTTGTATTTTCTACATCAGCAATATCACAAGTTTTCATTTTTAATGGAAAAATGTTTTCATAAAACTTCACATCTCTAGCAAAGAATACATTTCTAGAATCCAAGCTCAAAAGTTTATAAGCTTTTTTACTAGTAGAATAACCAATTAAAATACATTTTTCAGATCTATAAGACATTTTATCATGATTGTTTAAAATAGTTGCAAAACATAGACAGCCAAAAGATCTCAAATGGGAAAGATTAGGTTTAGCTTTATATATCAACTCATATGGACATTTACCTTTTAACACAGAAGATGGCAGCCTGTTAATAAGATAGACAGCAGTAAGAATGCAATCAGACCAAAAACTTAAGGGAATCCCCCCTTGAAACATAAGACTCCTAGCAACATTGAGTAGGTGTCTATGTTTCCTTTCAGCAATGCCATTTTGCTGAGGAGTATGAGCACAAGATGTTTGATGTATTATTCCAAGTTCAGAAAACATGTTATTCATTTTCTTATTAACAAACTCAGTTCCATTATCAGATCTAACCATTTTAACTTTAACTTCAAATTGATTACCAATTAAGTGAATAAAAGAACAGAACACATCAAACACCTCATCTTTGGTCTTAATCAAATAAACCCAAACAGCCCTAGAAAAGTCATCAACAATGGTGAGAAAATACTTGTATCCTTCTTTGCTTGCAACTCTGTAAGGACCCCATAAGTCAAGATGAACAAGTTCACCAAGTTTCGCAGACTTATGGTCAGACAAAGGAAAGGGCTCCCTTGCCTGCTTAGCCCTATGACAGATATCACAAACAGGTATAGAAGAATTCTTGGAAATACCAAGATCAGATTGAAGAACAGACAAAACAGGATCAGCAGGGTGACCCAATCTATTGTGCCATACAAGTTTAGAAACATTATAAGACATAGTCATGTTACACTTAACCAAATTACTACTAGAATGCATGTCAAACAAGTAAAGACCATCAGATTGACTACCAGTCCCCAGAACATTCTCTCTTTTCAAATCCTGAATATAACAGTTATCTTCATCAAAATCAACAAACATCTTACTATCTCTAATAAGCTTGTTAACAGACAAAAGACTCACACAATAACCAGGAACAACCAAGACATCATATAAAGTAATATTATCAGTTAACTTTAAGTTTCCAACATGACTTATATTAGCAAGAGTACCATTAGGATGACCAACAGTAATTTTAAGACTATTAATGTCAACAACATTAAACATTCCAACAGTGGAAACTGTCAGATGCTGATTGGCACCTGAATCTATAATCCATCCTAAAGACACATGACTAACAGCAATACTAGAATTGGCATAGAAATACTTAGAGAAATTAATATTGAACCAAACATTTCCATTAAAGAATGAAGTTCTACCTGCCATATTAGCATGTATGCTCCCAGTAGGAGTATCATTGATCAAGGACAACAACTTCTTCATCTGTTCAGAAGTAAAACTACAAGAATTGCCAGCAGATGAAGCAGGAGATTTGTTTTCAGCATGTTTAACCTCAATATTAGCATTGTAACTTTGTTTGAAACCATTTTGTTTACCAGAATTATTAGGTTTTACAAAACCAGGAGGAAAACCAATGATTTCATAACACCTTTCAATAGTATGCCCAATCTTACCACAGTTTTTACAATTTAGATTAGGATTAGGACCTCTATTCACAGTATTATTATTAGAATTAGTACCTCTAGTATTATTGTTGTTAAAAACTCTTCTATTGTTATTGAAAGATTTAGCAGCAAAAGAAGTAGAATTAACTTTAGATTCAGTAATACTAGAAGATTCAGGAATCCCTCTGTGAGATTCCTCTCTAGAAACAGTGATGTAAGCATCTTTAACCTCAGGGAGAGGATCCCTGGTTAAAAGAGCAGTTCTCACAGGCTGATAACAATCATCAAGGCCCATGAGAAACTGCATCAATTTCATAAGTTGCTTATGCAACCCTAACTCTTTACTGGCATCACAAGAACATTTAACTTCACAAACACAAACAGGTAACTTGGTTAAAGCATCAAACTTTCTCCATAAAGAATTCAACCTATGATAGTAATCAGCCACAGATGTACCACCTTGTTTAACACAATTAATTTTCTGAAGCAAATTATACACTACAGAACCATCAACTTTGTCATATGTTTCTTGCAATTCTTTCCACACACAAGCAGCATTATCAGAATAAACAAGACCCATATAAACATCTTGAGAAACAGAATTCATCAACCAAGTTAAGACAATAGCATTGCATCTATCCCATTGAGCAGACAAAACATCACTAGTAGAATAAGTTTCTTTCAGACAAGATCCATCAACAAAACTAAACTTATTCCTAGCTTGTAATGCTAATTTCATAGCACCAGACCAAATTCTATAATTTTCAGTTCCAAGAAGTTTAAATGGAATTAAAGCAGTACCACTATTATCATTAGTCTGAATTTGCAAAGGATTACCAGCATCAAGATTACTAATTAAAACAGGTGGATCAACACTTCCACCAGCAGCAGACATGATAACAGAAAAATAATAGCAACAAAGAACAAAAGACAAGTAAAACAGACAGATAACAACTAATAGAGACAATAACCAATATCAATAACCAAAAACAGTACAATAACACTAACGAATCTATACTCACACCCAAGCCTAACAAAATACCAGCCAAGAAGACTGAGAGTGGCCAGAGCAGGTTTCCGTACCTTTCAAGAAGGTAGGTCAAGGAGTTAACCACTCTGTTTGCACCTTCTTGACTAAGTAAGTGTTTACTTAAAAGAAAAAATATACTTACAGTGAGAATATCGCGGAATGAAACACAAACTTACTAGATTCACTTAGTCTAGTAAGATTGCAACCAAGAACGGGCCCAAATAATCAAGAACCCACTGGAGTAAGCAGATCCCCAAATTTCCAAATTAGGGTTTTTAAAAACCTAACCAAGAAACCCACAAAATCACCAGATCTAAACCCAAACAGATCAAATCAACCACGGCCGTTAAGAAAACGACCTCAATTAACCAAATCAACCTTCAACAACAAAAACCCCCAAAAAAACTAAAGAAACCCTAGAAACCCTAGAATCTCAAAACCACCAGATCAGAACCTATCGCTCTGATACCATGTAAAAATGGTAAAGAACACAAGAACAACACACGGCTACACCCAACCAACCACCCCTTGGTGTATTTTATTATCACTAATAGTTCAAGAAGATAAGTCTCCAAACGGATGCTTACCAATACAAATACAAAGAGAAAAGATGTTATCTCCTTCAGAAGGACACCACAAGAACCTTACTACAATAACACTCAACACTCAGACTAACAATCAATCAAAGTGATTGATTCTAAACACTAACCAATACTAGCAGATATCAAAGATTGATATCAACTAAGACTTAAACGTATTCAGAACAATGAGAGAGAGCTGTGTGAAAATAATGAGAGAATGATATGAGTTATGAAACCCTAGATCAGGACTTGAGCTTATATAACTCATATTTACACTTCAGTCCTTCATCTTTCACTCTTAAGACAAACAGCTTCCAAAACTTCATAAAGTACAAATGAACTTATCATTATGTCAACTTAAGTCTCTGAAGTATTATATCTTTTAACACCATCTCTCATTCTTTCTCCTGCAATTGAACCCTTTGTTCTAATGTTTGCGTCTATTTTTAACAGAATTATGGTTTCGATTTGCTATGGTCTGCTGGTTCCAACTTTTGTATAGATTTAGAATTTTGCTTTTGTTTGATTCTGATTTAGGATGGTTTGTAGATATTAATTTTGGTTCTTGGGTTTTGTTATTGTATAGATTTCGGGCTTTTGTGCTGTTTAGCTACGGATTTAAGGCTGATTGGTAGCAATTTGGGGTTTCTTTGGTTCGAATTGCAAATACAATAAGTATCAATCTAAGGTTAATTTGCACAATCTTAAGAAATTGATGTCTAAACACTAATTGCATGGAACATTAATAGTTAAGTAAACACATGAGTCGATATACAATCAGTAAGTTATACCCATTTTACAATTCTCAGTTATGCCTTGCCTCTAATTTACTATACCACTCTACCAACTATGAGATAAACTAGTTGCACTATAATAACATGAATCTCACTAATCATACAAGAGTGTACAAAACTGTCAAATTGACGACTTCAAGAGGTGATTGTGTTCTGCATCAATATAATTGCAAAGAATATTCTTTGCAGTACTTGATCATAAACTATATACAAATTGCTATCGATCTCATCGAGTTTGAAACCATTTCTCTTGTTGTTTAGAAAAAGGACCTTTCAAGAAAGCTGTTCTTGTCTTCCCCGTTTAGGCTCTCTTGTTCAAATCGCTCATACTTAAAAGTTTATAACTCTTTTAAAAGTCAAATCTATGATAATTTAGTATTATTCAAGTTGGAGGCATATGTTTTCAACTACTAGAACAAGCTCCACTTGGATGATAAAAGCAAAGGTGTAAACTATAAAGTTTAGCCCTTGTTTTGCTAAACAACCCAGCACGTGTCTCTCATATGGTGGCAATTTTCCTCATTTTAGACACAATCACAAGTTCATTTAGTTCGAGTGCTTTTAGTGAAATTTGTTCTTGATATCCTAGAAACTCAAAAGGGTGGTGACTATAAGACAAGTATAGATATTTCTACGTAAGCTTTGTGTTGTGGTAGAGAAAAATCACTTGGTAAAATTACCATGTCAACAACGTTGAAGGAAACAACAGCGTTTGCTTTGTTTTTTCTTTAGTCGATATATTTACATATCTATTAGTATTTGTATTAGGCCCAATTCTAGAACTAATATGTGGGCTAGGCCTACAAGCATACATATGGGCCTAATACAAATACTAACTAACTAATAGATATGTAAATATATCGACTAATATTAGCGTCATAGTAATGGCCGGGAAAGAACTTTGATATGTATGTCTTGGTGTAATTTTAATGTATAAAATAATAGATGTTTGAAACGACGACAGATTATGTTGCAGTTTTTTTATCTATTTATTTATTTATTTATTTTTTAAGATAAAATTGCTTGATGAAGAGTGACTTGAAACTGATTTTGTTAGTTTTATCTTCGTCAACAAAATGCATCATTAGTAAAACCAAAGAAAAGCCGCTAAACTAGTATCATTATAAAAAAATACTACTACAATAGTTTTTAGTTTTTTACCTAAAGACCAAACAAGTTGAACATTAATTAATAAATTTTTTGTAACTTCAAAATGTCACAAGTAAAACATGAAATTTTTGTTACAATTGAATGATCAACCTACTCTTACTCTTGTTTTTGGTGAAAACCTATCATGTGCAACATATTAATGCCACAACAAAACCATTTTCCTGTCACAACATATCACGATCATAACTTTTAAAATCACAAGGTATAAAAAAACTAATGGAAAATGATTGGTGTATCTAAAACTTGTGCCTAAATTTATGTCTAACAATATCTAAGATCATGTCTATGTAACACATGTTAAATTGAAAGGTTGAGATAAATTGAGATAAAATGATCATTACATGCACATTTATCATACATATATAAATTATATACAGTAATCATCTCTTACTACAATTGGTAATGGATGGACTCCAACACCTCACCTCCCTCCACATCTCTACATTAATGACTGCCCGAAGATGAAAGATCTATCAGAAAAGTTGTTGCCTTCACTTTTGAGTTTGAGAATATATAGATGCACAGATGAGTTGGAAGAAAAGACAAGTACAAGAGGTTCCTATTGGCCCCTTATCTCCTATATATATCCCACATGTCTACATACATTAAAGGTATGTCCCCATCTCTACCTTTGACTTTTTACATTCTGTATTTGAAGGGGTGTTTGGCATTGCATTTTGAAGTTAGTTATCTCATTTAGTTAACTTTTCAGGCCACAAGTAAGCAATTGCAGCTAAACTTATTTATATAATTACTTTTTATGGTCATTTACCCATAATAATCTAAAATTTTGAAGAAGTAATGATATGTTTTAATTTTGGTAAGCTGAGGTAATGCCGACTAGGCAGGATGAAAGATACTGCAGTTACTAAATTATCTAAGTAATGCTTTTGGTTCCTTTGTTGGTGTTGTATTTTTAAATTATTGTAAGTTCGAGTGTGTCGTTTGGGGATGAATTTTAAGCAGAAAGAGCTGATACATGTAGTTTAGCAGGTGTTACAACGCTGTGCGTTTATCTTATTATTTTGTTTGCATTTTCAGAATTTTATTCTAGCCTGACTTGCAATTATTATCTTTATCACGGTGGTTTGATGGTTGATAAAATCACCGAGTAACAACAAATTCTTCTTTTGTCTAGTTGTTTCAAGGATTCACTCACATCAGAAGGGTTGCAAATGTTATGGATATAGCTATGTCAGCCAAAGGTATTGACTTTTTCCACTTTTTGTCCATGAGGATTTTTTTTTTTTAGAACGGCGTCAATGAGGATTTTTATAGTAGTAGTTTGCTCTTTATTCTAAATTTTATGATAGGACTAAAACTCAGAGCCAATTCTTTTGCTAGAGAGTCTATCTTCAGTAGTACCACATTTGTTTCTTGACTTTCACGTCGTACTTAAGGATAGTTGACATCAAGTTTGACCTGTTGTCATAAAGACAAGTACGATATACTACATGTTGTTTACTCAACCATTTGGCCTTAGTTAACCAATCTCTTAATATAGGATGATGATAAAGATAACGCATGATGAATCGATTAAAGCTTTAGATAACTTTAATACTACTTGGATATTGAGGTCTACAAGAAATTACATGAGGATCGTGCTTAAAAAAGGGAGATACTTATTCTCATTTTTTGCAGTAATGATTGAAAAAATGTATTGGGGCTGATAAGGAAGTATCAATTTTGCACAATGCACTTTATACATGCCTAACGTATTATGCAAAAATGTTGTTTATGCTTCAAATAGATTTTGAGTAACAAATATTCAGCTCAACATGATCAAACGATGTCTTGTTTTCTGATATGCTCTGTGTTTTTTATTTTACTGAATGGGTTTTCAAATTTTTGGATGGGATTTCCAGCTCGCCAGTAATTTCCTATAACATGTTCTTTGGAGCACAACAGACAAAATATGCCGTCTTCAATGCTTCTATCGTATTTTTTGTATGAGACTATGAGTTGATATGACCCTTCCTGGTTTCTTTAATGCAACTGTTCTTGCTGTAGGCCATGTAGGAGTTTCACTGTGTGTCCCATTTGCAACTGTAATTGGTTATGTATTTGATTGTTGTTCCACTGGACATTATGTACCTTCTTTTTTATTCAGTAATGGGTTCTATATAAGTTTACGGATATTTTCTTTGTATAAATTCATAATTACAATCTTGTATAAATTCATAATTACAATCCCTACCACAGATATATCTCCACGCTCAAGCTATGGCTTTTGCTACCAAGTAAACCGTGAAATATGACTATAAAACCTATTTAGTAGACTCTATGTGACCCATTTGACATGCTTTTCTTTTTCATTTTCTGTCAACGCTCGTATCCCAACCCAATTAACCCATCAAAGATAAACCATAACCTAGTTTGACCCATTTTATCTGTTCATATTATTAGCCGCTTCAACGGGACTCCAATATCTCAACATTTGGAAGTGCTCAAATCTGTTTTCACATCTCCAGAGGGTAGGTCCTTCTCTGCCCTTTCTTTTTCAACTTCTTTTAGTATCCATGTGTATAAATCATATAATCAATTCTGACTTTATTCCAAGGACTATTCAACATTACTTTTTGGAGTTCATTATCTCATTTATTGCAGTTGAAATGAATTTGATGAGTTTGTTGGGAGGTGCGAAATTGTTGCTATATACTTGATTATGATTTTGATTGCTTTTGGTCAATTAATTTGTTTTGCGGTCCAAATGAAGTTATGATGTAAAAAAGCTTTTATGTCAAAATGGAGTCCAGTTGTACATCTCACTTGGTTTTCTAAATCAATATGTCAAAATGTCTATTGTCTATTGTCTCGTCCGACCCGCTAAATGCTGATAATATGAACAGATCCAACCAGCTAAAATCCAGTTATAACCATCATCTTTGACATCTAAAGCGACAGTCTCTAGTGTCGCAATATTACATTAACTAAAAAAGGACTCCCCTGTTCCAAACTGCATATGAAGGCTGCTTGCGTATAAAAAATGTTTCAGTGCCCATCCAATTGACTGTCGACCTCGTATTCTCATAATCTCTTAAACATTCACAGACTGTCATGCTATCTTCACGTGCAAAAAAACTTGAGGTATTTGCATTGTTCTTATTTTTTTCTTGCATTTTCACATGTACAGTGGTTTAGATTTTAGAAAGTCAATGTATATTATATAAATTGATTATTAAGATTCATCTGAAACAGATCAACAAGAAATATACGTGTTACCTGAAAGAAACTCGACAAGGATCATCACCCTTACAGTTCCTTACGAAATGCAGAAAGAGGAACAGCGTGTTATAGTCATCTATGTAGATTCTGATATCATCTTGCTGCAACATTTAACAAGTTAAACAGGTAAAACAGAAACATTCATAATGCATAAAACCTCACATATCATTTATTCAAACTAAGCTTATGTTACTACTGAAGTAATTAACTTTTGTGATTATTTTTAACACAATAATTATTTGATTCTTTTGGATACTATTTTCCAAACTTGACCTATAAAAATACATTCGACCCGTTTCCCCTCCCACCTTTTTGGCTGCCTCTATGGATTGTAAGTATAACTTACTCATGTGATGCAACTATAGAAAAATCTTCTGAAACCTGCAATAAAGTTTCAGAGCAAATTTTTTAGTTAGCAAGTGCACATAGAACAAAAATGGTCAACTAAATTTACAAAATTTCAGTAACCAATCTCACTAGTCTCTAAGCCTTTAGAGTAAATCAGTAGCGACGTGCGTTTTCCTAACACTATTTAAGAAACTGGAGGCATCACCAAAGGCCTCTTGGCCCAGCGGTATGTGAGTGGCCCATCAACCTAGAGGTTGTGGGTTCAAGTCTAGCTGGAGACATGTGAGATACATATTGTGATATAGGTGGTGTAGGTTGTAAAAAATTGCCGTTAAAAAAAGATTAAAAAAAAAAAAAAAAAAAAAACAAAAAAACAAAAAAAACCCTGGAGGCATAGCCTAATTGTAAACACATCAAAGGAAATAATAATGAAATGAAGCAATAAAGGTCGACGCTAGCAATCCCATACCTTAAAACTGGGCTATTGCTGGTTATTTTTGCCTCTGAGAGGTCAAACTGTGGAACTTTAAGAACTTATGATGCAATTGATACATGTTAGTTCTCGCAGCTTCGCAAAATAACTACTGATTTGAAAAAAAGACTAGTTCATTGACTTTTATTAAGGCCTTAACGGTTCTTAGATTTCCATCGAGTGGAAGTAAGCATACATTTGATAAATCTTTTATATCACAAGACATGTCTTATAATTTCCATGAATGTCTATACATTTCACCCTGAAAAGAACACCCTAAATGATTGCAAGAAAAGCATGTCATATTTTAAACCAACACCAGCAGGCCTACCAACTACAACTATCAAATGTGATTAATTGCATAACCGCAACACAATGAAGTTGAAAATGACAATGCAAAACAAAGTTATCAGCTCCATAGCAATGCTCCTAAATAAAAAATTTTACAATAAAAAAATTTTATATGTAATTATTTATTATTTAAAGCTGTCAAATATATTCAAAATAGTCTATCTAACACAAACCGATTAGTAACTTTTAGTAATTAAAACGATTATACTGCAAGTGGTTATAGATAAAAGAGATCCATAGTATTTAATATACCTTTCTGTGCAGACCGCGTCTCCATCTTTGTTGTTTCATAAATCACATGCTAGCTACGTGAATTATTTTAAACAATGATAAATGCTTGACCATAACAATGACTTGTACCACTGTTAACAAAAGTTGAGATCTTTCTTTCACACTTCACTGCACTCTTTTCATAACCAATCTCTACTACTCTATTCCTTAACAGTCCACTGCACTCTTTTCATACCATCGATACTCCTGGCCTCCTTCGGAACTACTCGCCATTCTTTCAGTAATTTTGTATCACATAATTTGTCTTAAAACACTATTCTTGCTAAGTTCTTATTTCCTTGCATTTTCAAATGTACAAATACTTTAGGAAGTCAGTATACATTAAATTAATTGGTTATAAAGATCCATAGGAAACAGATCAACAAGACGTATGCGTGCTACCTACTTACCTGAAAGGAACGCCATGTGAATCACCCACCCGTCATTCTATTCGAATTGCAGAAAACAGAACAGCTGTGTTTTACAGCGTCATCTATATAGCTTTGGATGTCATCTTGCTACGACCATGGTTTAAAAGTCAATCACGTTACCTCATCGCGAATATCACAATAGCCAATAGGGTTGTGTTTACTCTCTAACAAGTTAAACATCTTATATAGAAGCATTTAAAATGCATATAACATTATAACCTTAAACCTCATAGATAATTTTATTCAAGACTTTTGTGATCAACCGAACTTGAACTTTAAAAATACCCGCTTCTGATAATTTTGGATTAGTATTTTTGGTCCACCGAACCTGACCTATAAAATACCCGCTTTGACCCATTATCTGACCCACCTATTTGGCTGCCTCTTTGGATCATAAGTATAACTTACCCATGTGATGTGACTACAGGCATTCCACTTCTGAAACCTGAAATAACAGTGGTACATAGAATAGAAACAATTAAATTTACAAAAGTTCAGTAACAGATGTCACAAGTCTCTTAGCTTTTGGCGTAAAACAGTAACCCGAGCAACTGAGGTATTGCCTATATGTAAACAAATGAAAGGAGTTAATAATAATGAAGTGAAATGGTAACGGTAGACATCAGCAAAGTATTTTCAACCTGTTTACCTGAGAACGGGTTATTGTCGATTAATTTACCTCCAAATGTGTGAACTATAAGAACTTTGTTAAAAGCAGAAAGTGTCAAATTGGCCAAAAGTGATGGATTGGTATTTCCATAATCTGGTATTTGTACTCATATTTGAAATTTTGACCCAGACCCATTTTGTACACCATTTAGTGTCACAGTTTCCACGGTTCCATGAGGTAATTGATACATGCAGATGAGCACGGTCCGGAACTGGCTTCCAACCGACGGTTGGAACCGAAGCTGGAAACAACTCAACGGAAACATGCACAATGAAATATTTTATATGTAATTATTTATTACGTACAACTCTCAATGTATCAAAAATAGTTTATTTAATACAAACCCTTTTACTGTCAGCAAATAAAACAACGATACTGCAAGTGGTTATACATAAAAAAGATATTCATAGTTGTATTCAATATACTACCTTTCTGTGCAGACCGTGATTCCCTCTTTGTTGTTTCAAAGGTAAATCACATGCTAGCCACCTAATATGACTATAAGAATGACTTTAGACCCACTAATCCAATGGGAACCAAAAACCAATACGGAAACAACTCAACGGAAACATTCATAATGAAATATTTTTATATGTAATAATTTATTATTTAGAGCTGTCAAATGTATTAAAAATAGTTTATCTAACACAAACCCATTTAACTTTTCTGCAAGTGGTCGATAAAAGAGATTCCCTCTGTTGTTTCAAAGGTAAATCACATGCTAGCCACGTCAATTATTCTAAACAATGATAAACTGCTCGACCATAACAATGACTTGTACCACTATTAGTATCAACCAAGGTTGAGATCTTTCTTTCACACTTCACTGTACTCTTTTCATCACCAATCTCTAGCCCTTATCATTCATACCAATCTCTAACCCTTTTCATACCAAAAATGGCTGAACTCATTCTTTCTGCCTTGCTCCCAGTCGTTTTTCAGAAGCTAACATCTGTGCTCGAGAACAAGATTACTCGTTCCAAAGAAATTCACTCCGAGCTGAAGAAATGGCAGGATAAGTTACCCCTGATCCGAGCCGTGCTTAATGACGCTTCTGAGAAAGAAGTAAAAGAGGAAGCTGTTAAACTGTGGCTGAATCGTCTCCAACATTTGTCTTATGACATGGATGACATACTCGACGCTTTGGCAACGGATGCTATGCATCGTGAGTTTGTCAACGAGTCTCAACCCATCACCAACAAAGTAAGAAAGTTTATCCCATCTTGTTGCACTAGTTTCTCATTAAGTACTAGTGTGGACAACAAGTTAGATGGTATTACCACCAGGTTACAAGATCTAGTGAACGAGAAGGAGCAACTTGGTTTGATTGTGAAAAATGAAGGGTCAAAAGATAAAAACAGAGGTTACCAGACCTCTTTGGTAGCTGGACGGAGTATCGTCGGGCGTGAAGGTGATAAAAAGGAATTGGTTCAGAAACTGTTAAGTGATGAATCATGTAATGAAAACTTTAGCTTTGTTCCGATCGTTGGTATGGGAGGGATGGGCAAAACAACTCTAGCTAAACTTTTGTATGATGATCAGTTAGTGAAGGATCACTTTGAACTCAAGGCATGGGTATGTGTATCAGATGACTTTGATAGCTTCAATATAAGCAAAGTCATATACCAATCTGTAGGGGGGAAAGAAAAGGATTTAGCAGATTTAAATTTGCTTCAACTAGCTCTTAGAGAGCGACTTATGGGGAAACGATTTCTGCTGGTTTTAGATGATGTTTGGAGCGAAAATTGGGAAGATTGGAAGACCTTAGAGGGCCCATTTTTTGCAGGGGCTTCTGGAAGCAAAATTATCATCACAACTCGAAAGGAACAATTGGTACTAAAGCTGCTGAACCACGATCATCCATACATTCTACAAAAGTTGTCACCAGACAATGCTCTGTCTCTATTTGCTCAAAATGCTTTGGGTGTAAGTAACTTTGATTTACATCCACAGCTAAGACCACATGGTGAAGGCATTGTTCGAAAATGCGATGGCTTGCCATTGGCTCTAGAAGCACTTGGACGTTTATTGAGAAATAAACCCGGTGAAGAAGAATGGAAACGGTTGTTGGATAATGAGATATGGAAGTTAAAAGACGACGGTGGTATTCTTCCAGCACTTAAACTAAGCTACCATGATCTTTCTGCTTGTTGTAAGCAATTGTTTGCATATTGTTGCTTGATCCCCAAGGACTGCGTGTTTGAGAAGGACTTAATTCTGTGGTGGATGGCGGAAGGGTTTTTGTACAATTCAGATATAGATAAAACAATGGAATGCTTGGGTGAGGAACATTTTCAAGAGTTGCTGTCAAGGTCATTTTTTCAACATGTGCCTGATGACGAATCATTGTTTGTGATGCATGACCTCATGAATGATTTAGCCACATCTGTTGCAGGAGAATTTGTTTCAAGGTTAGACATAGATATGAAGAAGAATGTTGTGAAAGAAGCTTTCAAAAAGTACCGCCATATGTCATTTGTTTGTGAGCGATATACGACTTACAACAAGTTCAAGGCATTCGAAAGAGCTAATAGTTTGAGAACGTTTTTAGCTATGCCGAATGTGGTGGGAGATACCCGGCAGACATTCCATATATCACTTAAGATTCTGGTTGACATACTTCCCCAGCTACCATTGTTAAGGGTACTAAGTTTGAGTAGATTAGATATAGATGAGGTACCAGAGTGCGTCGGCGATATGAAGCACTTGCGGTATCTTAACTTATCTCGAACTAGCATCACACATTTGCCAGAAAGTGTCTGCAATCTTTATTACTTGCAAACATTAATTGTTTCCGGCTGTGATAGGTTGACTAAGTTGCCGGACAACTTCTCAAAGCTTAAAAATTTGCGGCATTTTGACATTCGGGATACATTGCTTTGGAATATGATGCCGTCAGGGATTAGTGAGATGAAAAGCCTACAAACTCTTTCCAACAACATATATGGGCTGGACAAAGTGCAAAACGTAAGGGATATACAGGAGGTGAATCCATCACAAAAGAGGGTTAGCAAGTTACATGTGGAATGGAGTAACGATTTTAATGATGCTCGAAGTGAAACACTTGAGAATGAGGTCCTGAATGCTCTCAAGCCTAATAGTGATAACTTGAAAGATCTAAATATTGTGTCATATGGAGGTAAAGTATTTCCAAAATGGATAGGGGATCCCTCATTTCATCAGTTGACTAGTGTTTCAATTCGGGGCAATAGAAATTGTACGTTTCTACCACCACTTGGGCAACTGCCATCACTTAAGAAGCTGTCTATTGAAAGAATGGATGAGGTGAAAGTCGTGGGCTCAGAGTTCCTTGGGACAGGTATTGCATTTCCTAAGCTTGAATTTCTGAGAATTGAAAATATGAGGGGGTGGGAGGTTTGGTCAACCAAGAATGGTGTTGTAGGTGAAGTAATGTTTCCATGCCTTCAAGAGCTGGAAATATTGGATTGTCCTAATTTGGTTAAAGTCTCACTTGAAGCAGTACCTTCACTGAGGGTTTTACGTCTCAAAAGTTGTGGTGATGTTGTATTGACAAGTCTAATTCACGCAGCTTCATCAGTCACCAAGTTGATTATTTGGAGTATTTCAGGAGTTAGTGATGAGGTGTTATGAACTATCTTGGGGCAGTTGAAGAATTAGATATTTGGCTGTGTCATGAAATAAGATACTTGTGGGAATCAGAAGCAGAGGCAAGTAAGGTTCTTGTGAATTTAAGGAAGTTGCAAGTATCGAATTGTTCAAAATTGGTGAGTTTGGGAGAGAAAGAGGAGGAGGATGGATGCAACCAACTAACATCTCTAAGGATCTTGGAAGCATGGTATTGTAAGAATTTTGAGCGATGCAATTTGCCAAACAACATTCAAGAATTGGTTATCAACTATTGTGATTCGATTGCATCAGTCTCCTTTCCAACAGGAGGGCACAAGCTCAAGTCACTCATAATTAAGAATTGTGAACAACTATTGGAAAAGGAGCTTCTCAACACAAGCATGCCACCTATGCTCGAGGTTGTACATATAAAGAATTGGAAAAATCTGAAATCAATCAATGAATTGACTTGTTTCATTCATATCACCGAATTAAGAATAGTAGGTTGTTCGAGTATAGAGTCAATCATTGAATTGACTTGTTTCGTTCACCTCACTAGATTAACAATAGAAGAATGTTCGAGTATAGAGTCATTTCCTGCCGCCGACTTGCCGAATCTCACCTCGTTAGCACATCTGACAATCATTTTTTGTAAAAGTATGGATGTTGATTCCTTTGGGCTTTGGCCTCCTAAGTTGGGTTCTTTATCAATAGGGGGTTTGAAGAAGCCCATATCAAAGTTTGGCCCACAGAACTTCCTACCTTCTCTTGTTGACCTAACGCTATTTGGTAGATCGGCAGAAGAAGATGATGTGACTAGTGGCAGTCAATTGTCTCATATTCTTCCTTCATCTCTTACTCATCTTCATTTATTGAGATTTGAGCAACTGGAAACAGTTTCAAAGGGACTCCAACACCTCAACTCCCTCCAACATCTAGAAATTGTGTACTGCCTAAAGATGAAAGATCTACCAGAAGAGTTGTTGCCTTCACTTTTGCGTTTGAGAATTAAAGGATGTCCAGATGAGCTGAAAGAAAAGACAAGTAGAAGAGGCTCCTATTGGCACCGCATCTCCTATATCCCACGTGTCGACATAGACTGAAGGTATTTGAGGGGGTGTTTTGGCATTGCATTTTGAAGTTAGTTATCTATCCAATAAAGATTTAGTCATTTCTAATATTTTTTTTATCAATCTGCTCTTTGAACGTGATGTTCCTATCCTTAAGTTATTTACAACTATTTGAGATGACAGTTTCATTCCATTCAAAAGTGAATGGATCATTGCTGGGTATATTTTTTTTTCTTCTAATTGGTTAAGAAAAGTACCATCCTCGTGGGGTAGATAAATGATTTAGATTTTGTGTGGTAATATTGTTGATAATTATAAGTATTTAATAAAGAAAACAAAAGTTTTTAAGGTTTATATATATCCTCTTAAGTTTTTGTGGCGCTAACGAGTATCTATGTATCCATGTAGCTGCAACTCTGCAAGATTGAGGGTAGCAGCCACTGAAAAAGCTGAAGCTGAGAAAATTCTCCAGATTAAGAGAGCCGAGGGTGAGGCCGAATCCAAGTACTTGGCGGGTATGGGTATTGCTCGCCTGAGGCAAGCCATCGTTGATGGCTTGAGAGACAGTGTTTTGGGGTTCTCAGTCAATGTTCCTGGAACTACAGCTAAAGACGTGATGGACATGGTCCTAGTGACACAGTACTTTGACACGATGAAGGAAATCGGTGCTGCATCAAAATCATCAGCTCCCTCATGGACCTGGTGCTGTTCGTGATGTTGCTACTCAGATACGTGGTGGGCTTCTTCAGGGCCATGCCACTGACTGATTATCGACTTTGTTTTCTGGATGAAGTTAGTCTGATGGAACGGTGATAGTACAGTTTTATGTTTTCTATAAGTAGGCATTATATCGTTAAACACTAGTATGAGTTTGTGAATGCCAAGTCTATATGCTATGTTAGGGTTTTATATTTTCAAAAATTTATGATCAATGATTGCACTTTTATGATGCCCATCTCCCATTCTTTCTCCTGCAATTGAACCCTTTGTTCTAATGTTTGCGTCTATTTTTAACAGAATTATGGTTTCGATTTGCTATGGTCTGCTGGTTCCAACTTTTGTATAGATTTAGAATTTTGCCTTTTGTTTGATTCTGATTTAGGATTGTTTGTAGATATTAATTTTGGTTCTTGGGTTTTGTTATTGTATAGATTTCGGGCTTTTGTGCTGTTTAGCTACGGATTTAAGGCTGATTGGTAGCAATTTGGGGTTTCTTTGGTTCGAATTGCAAATACAATAAGCATAAATCTAAGGTTAATTTGCACAATCTTAAGAAATTGATGTCTAAACACTAATTGCATGGAACATTAATAGTTAAGTAAACACATGAGTCGATATACAATCAGTAAGTTATACCCATTTTACAATTCTCAGTTATGCCTTGCCTCTAATTTACTATACCACTCTACCAACTATGAGATAAACTAGTTGCACTATAATAACATGGATCTCACTAATCATACAAGAGTGTACAAAGCTGTCAAATTGACGACATCAAGAGGTGTTTATGTTCTGCATCAATATAATTGCAAAGAATATTCTTTGCAGTACTTGATCATAAACTATATACAAATTACTATCGATCATCGAGTTTGAAACCATTTCTCTTGTTGTTTAGAAAAAGGACCTTTCAAGAAAGCTGTTCTTGTCTTCCCCGTTTAGGCTCTCTTGTTCAAATCGCTCAAACTTAAAAGTTTATAACTCTTTTAAAAGTCAAATCTATGATAATTTAGTATTATTCAAGTTGGAGGCATATGTTTTCAACTACTAGAACAAGCTCCACTTGGATGATAAAAGCAAAGGTATAAACTATAAAGTTTAGCCCTTGTTTTGCTAAACAACCCAGCACGTGTCTCTCATATGGTGGCAATTTTCCTCATTTTAGACACAATCACAAGTTCATTTAGTTCGAGTGCTTTTAGTGAAATTTGTTCTTGATATCCTTGAAACTCAAAAGGGTGGTGACTATAAGACAAGTTTAGATATTTCTACGTAAGCTTTGTGTTGGTAGAGAAAAATCACTTGGTAAAATTACCATGTCAACAACGTTGAAGGAAACAACAGCGTTTGCTTTGTTTTTTCTTTAGTCGATATATGTACATATCTATTAGTTAGTATTTGTATTAGGCCCAATTCTAGAACTAACATGTGGGCTAGGCCTACAAGCATACATATGGGCCTAATACAGATACTAACTAATAGATATGTAAATATATCGACTAATATTAGCGTCATAGTAATGGCCGGGAAGGAACTTTGATATGTGTGTCTTGGTGTAATTTTAATGTATAAAATAATAGATGTTTGAAATGACGACAGATTATGTTGCAGTTTTTTATCTATTTATTTATTTTTTTTTTTTGAGATAAAATTGCATGATGAAGAGTGACTTGAAACTGATTTCGTTAGTTTTATCTTCGTCAACAAAATGCATCATTAGTAAAACCAAAGAAAAGCCGCTAAACTAGTATCATTATAAAAAAAATACTACTACAATAGTTTTTAGTTTTTTACCTAAAGACCAAACAAGTTCAACATTAATTAATAATTTTTTTGTAACTTCAAAATGTCACAAGTAAAACATGAAATTTTTGTTACAATTGAATGATCAACCTACTCTTACTCTTGTTGTTTTTGGTGAAAACCTATCATGTGCAACATCTTTTATATAATACAAGAATTACATTATTTTGGAGTGTTTTTGCAAAACCCTTCTCATTAAAAAAAAAATTGGACCAACAGGAGAGCTCAATTTTGACACATAAGCAAAATCAAGCAATATGATTGGCTAATAAAAGTCAAAATTGAATTAATTTTGGTCAAACTTTAATAAATTTGGTGAAGAATTTGATTGATAAAAAAAACACATAAAAATATAGGTGTTAAATTTATGAAAATAAAAACTTAAGAAAAGAGGAGGTAATTAATAAAACCTTAGTGGTTAAGTGTAAAATTATAAGTCTCCATATTTTTTAATAACTTTAGATAATAAACAAATAAACCCTTACACTTTATACCCCCTATACTTTGTAATGTTAACGTTGTTTAAAATTACATGAGTAATAGTATTAGTTTTTTTGACTTTCATCTATTAAAATAAATTTGGTAAATATGTGAATTAGTTTTAATATACGTTAAATATTTTTTAAACTAATGTTAGTTTTAAACTTTCTTCCATTAGAATATATTTTTTAAATAAGGACTCATGTTACTATTTAAAAATTTAATTTATGCGTACACGGGTTTGAAATACGGATAAATTATTAGTAACGGGAATATAAATATCAAATGGTAAGCATGAGTTACTGTGATATAAAATAAATATACGTGATTCTACTTATAACAACGACTGATGAAATTGTTATTTAAAATTTATATATGGATATCCATAAAAATATTTTAAAAACTTTACAGAACATATTTTAACTTTATGAACGCTCATTATGTGCTACTAAACTCGCATATTTTGTATAACATGATATTAATAGTTAAAGTTAAATAACAACATTAACCTCAAACTCAACATCTCTGTCAGTTAAAAATGTTATACAAAGATAATTAAAAAAAAAAAAAAAAAAAAAAAAAAAAAAAAAAAAAAAAAACGTCGGCTAGATAGTTATTCTTAGAGCTGTAAACGAACTGAACGTTCAGTGAACAATTCATGAACCGTTCGGTAAAAAGTTCGTTTATGTTCGTTCGTTTATTAAATGAACGAACATGAACAATATTTTACGTTCGTTTAGTTAAATGAACGAACATGAACAAAAGTCTCGTTCGTTCATTTATGTTCGTGAACGTCCGATTAGACGTTCGTTAAAGTTCGTTTATGTTTATTTATCTATTTATGCTTATATATCATATCTTTTAATTTTATAATTTTAAAAATTAGTTTGTTTAAACAAAGCAACACTTATAAACAATATATTGTGAAGAATTCAATAAAGTTTATGTTTGTTTGTCTATTTTCATTTATTTTTGATCATTTATGTTCGTTTAGCGTTCGTTTAGTGTCTTAATGAACGAACATAAACGAACATGAACAATTTATTTTCTTAATAAACGAACATGAACAAGAAAATTCGTCCGTTTAAGTGTCCGTATCCGTTTATTTGTCCGGTTAAAATTAAATGAACGAACATGAACAACGCTCCGTTCGTGTTCGTCCGGTTCGTTTACAGCCCTAGTTATTCTTTAATATAGAATGTGTTTTTCCTTAAATTATAAAAAAAAAAAAAAAAAAAAAAAAAAAAAAAAAAAAAAGCACGCATCACAATCATTATTTAATAAGAATCACCTCCTAAATCAAAAAAAGAAAAACTACGTAGGTGATAACCTAACTTTATTCATTGACTTGATGTTTCAAAAAAAAAAAATAATAATAATTATAAAAAATAAATAAATAAATAATAATAGTTGGTTGTTGTAAAGGAATTAAAAGTATTTATATGAGAATTATTCAGCAAGAATATATAGTTTTTAATTAGGTTATTACGTTACTATACTGCGATAATGTTATTGACTTGGTAATTACGGATGTGAGATACAACCATTATTCTATACTTATGATTTATGTGTAAACCCCTTTTTGCTTATGAATAGAATCCGAAAGAGACCTTAACAGCACTTTGGCTTATGCCTTATCTAGCTGACAGTTTTTAGTAAAATTTTTTATAGTTTAACTTTTTTGTTATACATACCAACTTTTAGTAATTTTTTCTTTCTTTTTTTTTTTTTTTCTTTTTTCTTTTTTTCTTTTTTTTTTTTTTTTATGTTTTATTGAAAATTTCTACACTTAATATTTGTGTTTTTACTATAAACACACTAAGCTATGATAGAATTAGTTGGGAGTTCAGGGTTTTTTACTAAGCTTCTCAAAAAAGCTTTTAGTTTTATCATAAACTTATTGTGTTATGGTAATTGAATAAGCCAATAAGCATCTTTACTAAGCATAACCAAACACCCTTTTAGTTCTAATCTGAAGATTTCTGATTTGATGTTATGACTAACTTTGTTGTTATCCTCATTATAATGCAACACGTTAGTGGTTTTTGCAGTTTTATGATCTTATCGCACACACTAAAGTGTAATGCAATTTGTTGTTTGCGCTTTTTAGAGGAGGATTAAGTATCAACACATGATTGTCATGGAAGGTTAATGTACCAAAGATGTGTTTTAGTGCCTATATGGGGAATTTTATGGTAGGAATTCTTTTCGGAGCGTAATTTGTCTTTGAATGAATTAATAAAACTTAGCAGGTGTTTGCCGTCATTGATAACACTATGGGTGTCAACCAACGGTCTAAAATATGGGTGTGTTTTACCTTGATGATTTAGGCCAATTGTGAAGAAAGTTGCATTAACGTGAAAGGTCGGTAAGGATTCAAACAATCCTAAAAGACTTGTGGATGTACTTTGTCATTTTTATGCATTTATAATTTACTTATACAAGTAATAATAATTTCCTTATATAGTTTGGGTTTAGAGAAAAATTATTCTTATACATTATAAATAATCGTAAGATTAAATTTGAGTTCTACCAATTACATTTTTTTTTCTCTTTATGTAATAAAGAAACTATAGTGTAAGCATCTATGTTAATTTGGTAATTTTATGATCAAACATGAGAAGTAATAGCACAAACTTATGAAAATACAAATTTTCAAACAAAAAGGTACATTAGTAAACATGGTATGATGGTTATTCATAATCAAGGAAATGAATCAATCTTCAAAGCTATCTAAATATGCTATATATATTAACGAAAATATAAGTAAAAGAAATACCAGAATTACAAAACACATCGTAAATTGATAGCACGGGTTTGCAAAACTAAAAGCATATATCACTAACATCTTATGCATGTCAAGTATCATCATGTGATTTTGCTTGAATAATAAAATATAATTTTTAATGCAAAACCATTCTCCTAAAATAATAGGTAGATTATAACATATATACATATGATTTTTTATTTTTAGTCCACTAAGTAAAACTATTTGAAACATGTTAAGTGGTTCATTTCTTAATCGATAATAATACATAATCAAAATGAAATTTTAAAAACCCTGTGCGTGCACAGGTATTATAACTAGTATTAATGCCACAACAAAACCATTTTCTTGTCACAACATATCACGATCATAACTTTTAAAATCACAAGGTATAAAAAAAACTAATGGAAAATGATTGGTGTATCTAAAACTTGTGCCTAAATTTATGTCTAACAATATCTAAGATCATGTCTATGCAACACATGTTAAATTGAAAGGTTGAGATAAATTGAGATAAAATGATCATTACATGCACATTTATCATACATATATAAATTATATACAGTAATCATCTCTTACTACAATTGGTAATGGATGGACTCCAACACCTCACCTCCCTCCACATCTCTACATTAATGACTGCCCGAAGATGAAAGATCTATCAGAAAAGTTGTTGCCTTCACTTTTGAGTTTGAGAATAAGTGGATGCTTTTGAGTTTGAGAATAAGTGGATGCACAGATGAGTTGGAAGAAAATACAAGTAGAAGAGGTTCCTATTGGCCCCTTATCTCCTATATCCCACTTGTCTACACACATTAAAGGTATGTCCCCCTCTCTACCTTCGACTTTTTACATTCTGTATTTGAAGGGGTGTTTGGCATTGCATTTTGAAGTTAGTTAAGTTTTCAGGCCACAAGTAAGCAATTGCAGCTAAACTTATTACTGTATTAAATTACTTATGGTCATTTACCCATATTAATCTAAAATTTTGAAGAAATAATGATATGTTTTAATTTTGGTAAGCTGAGGTAATGCCGACTAGGCAGGATGAAAGATTCTGCAGTTACTAAATTATCTAAGTAATGCTTTTGGTTCCTTTGTTGGTGTTGTATTTTTAAATTATTGTAAGTTCGAGTGTGTCGTATGGGAATGAATTTTAGGCAGAAAGAGCTGATACATGTAGTTTAGCAGGTGTTAAAAAATTGTGAGTTTATCTTATTATTATGTTTGCATTTTAAGAATTTATTCTACTTACAATATCTTATTCAAGTCCACATTTTACTAATCAAAGTCATGTCATGTTCTTAATTTCATTTCATTGAAATATGTTTTTGAATGAGTTCTGTTATTCTAGCCTGACTTGCAATTAATATATTTATCATGGTGGTTTTATGGTTGATAAAATCACCTAGTAACAACAAATTCTTGTTTTGTCTAGTTGTTTCAAGGATTCACTCACATCAAACGGGTTGCGAATGTTATGGATATAGCTACCATCAGCCAAAGGTATTGACTTTTTCCACTTTTTGTCAATGAGACATTTTTATAGTAGTAGTTTGCTCTTTATTTTAAATTCTATGATAGGACTAAAACTCAGAGCCAATTCTTTTGCTACATAGTCCATCTTCAGTAGTGCCACATTTGTTTCTTGACTTTCAGGTGGTAAGTACGGATAGTTGACATCAAGTTTGACCTGTTGTCATAAAGACAAGTACCATATACTACATGTTGTTTACTCAACCATTTGGCCTTAGTTAACCAATCTCTTAATATAGGATGATGATAAAGATAACGCATGATGAATCGATTAAAGCTTTAGATGACTTTAATACTACTTGGATATTGAGGTCTACAAGAAATTACATGAGGATCGTGCTTAAAAAAGGGAGATAATTATTCTCATTTTTTGCAGTAATGATTGAAAAAATTTATTGGGGCTGATAAGGAAGTATCAATTTTGCACAATGCACTTTATACATGCCTAACGTATTATGCAAAAACGTTGTTTATGCTTCAAATAGATTTTGAGTAACAAATATTCAGCTCAACATGATCAAACGATGTCTTGTTTTCTGATATGCTCTGTGTTTTTTATTTACTAAATGGGTTTTCAAATTTCTGGATGGGATTTCCAGCTCGCCAGTAATTTCCAATAACATGTTCTTTGGAGCACAACAGACAAAATATGCCATCTTCAATGCTTCTATCGTATTTTTTGTATGAGACTATGAGTTGATATGACCCTTCCTGGTTTCTTTAATGCAACTGTTCTTGCTGTAGGCCATGTAGGAGTTTCACTGTGTGTCTCATTTGCAACTGTAATTGGTTATGTATTTGATTGTTGTTCCACTGGACATTATGTACCTTCTTTTTTAATCAATAATGGGTTCTATATAAGTTTACGGATATATTTTTTGTAACTTCTTTGTATAAATTCATAATTACAATCCCTACCACAGATATGTCTCCAAGCTCAACCTATGGCTTTTGCTACCAAGTAAACCGTAAAATATGACTATAAAACCTGTGTAGTAGACTCTATGTGACCCATTTGACATGCTTTTCATTTTCATTTTCTTTCAACTCTCATATCCCAACCCAATTAACCCATCAAAGATAAAACATAACCTAGTTTGACCCATTTTATCTGTTCATATTATTAGCCGCTTCAACGGGACTCCAACATCTCAACATTTGGAAGTGCTCAAATCTGTTTTTCAAGTTCTTTTAGTATCCATGTGTATAAATCATATAATCGATTCTGACTTTATACCAAGGACTATTCGACATTACGTTTTGGAGTTCATTATCTCATTTATTGTGGTTGAAATGAATTTGATGAGTTTATTGGGAGGTGCGAAACTGTTGCAATATACTTGATTATGATTTTGATTGCTTTTGGTCAATTAATTTGTTTTGCAGTCCAAATGAAGTTATGATGTAAAAAAACTTTTATGTCAAAATGGAGGCCAGTTGTACATCTCACTTGATTTTCTAAATCAATATGTCAAAATGTCTATTGTCTCGTCTGACCCGCTAAATGCTGATAATATGAACATATCCAACCAGCTAATATCCCGTTATAACCATCATCTTTGACATCTAAAGCGATAGTCTCTAGTGTCGCAATATTACATTAACTAAAAGAGGACTCCCCTGTTCCAAACTGCATATGAAGGCTGCTTGCTTATAAAAAAATGTTTCAGTGCCCATCCAATCGACTTATGGACAGGGACATGTCGACCTCGTATTCTCATAATCTTTTTAACCTTCACAGACTGTCATGCTATCTTCAAGTGCAAAATAACTTGAGGTATTTGCATTGTTCTTATTATATATATATATATATATATATATATATATATATATATATATATATATATATATATATATATATATATATATATATATATATATATATATATATATATATATATATATATTTGCATTTTCACATGTATAGTGGTTTAGATTTTAGAAAGTCAAGGTATATTCTATAAATTGATTATTAAGATTCATCTGAAACAGATCAACAAGAAATATACGTGTTACCTGAAAGAAACTCAACAAGGATCATCACCCTTACAGTTCCTTACGAAATGCAGAGAGAGGAACAGCGTGTTATAGTCATCTATGTAGATTCTGATATCATCTTGCTGCAACATTTAACAAGTTAAACAGGTAAAACAGAAACATTCATAATGCATAAAACCTCTTATATCATTTATTCAAACTAAACTTATGTTACTACTGAAGTAATTAACTTTTGTGATTAATTTTTAACACAATAATTATTTGATTCTTTTGGATATTATTTTCCAAACTTGACCTATAAAAATACATTCGACCCGTTTCCGATCCCACCTTTTTGGCTGCCTCTATGGATTGTAAGTATAACTTACCCATGTGATGCAACTATAGAAAAATCTTCTGAAACCTGCAATAAAGTTTCAGAGCAAATTTTTTAATTAGCAAGTGCACATAGAACAAAAATGGTCAACTAAATTTACAAAATTTCAGTAACCAATCTCACTAGTCTCTAAGCCTTTAGAGTAAATCAGTAGCGACGTGCGTTTTCCTAACACTATTTAAGAAACTGGAGGCATCACCAAAGGCCTCTTGGCCCAGTGGTATGTGAGTGGCCCATCGACCTAGAGGTTGTGGGTTCAAGTCTCATTGGAGACATGTGAGATACATATTGTGAGATAGGTGGTGTAGGTTGTAAAAAATTGCCATTCTCAAAAAGATAAATAAATAAATAATTAATTAAAAAAAATAATAATAATAATTAAAAAAAAAAAAAACCCTGGAGGCGTAGCCTAATTGTAAACACGTCAAAGGAAATAATAATGAAATGAAGCAATAAAGGTAGACGCTAGCAATAGAACCCATAGCTTAAAACTGGGCTATTGCTGGTTATATTTGCCTCTAACAGGTCAAACTGTGGAACTTTAAGAACTTTGTTTAAAGAAGAAATGGTCATGGGTTGAAAGTGACCTAAAGTGTATTTCAGTTCTTACAGGTTACCCTCTTAAATCGCTTGATTGGAAGAACTGGTATCTCCTTAATATAGTTTTGGTAATCATATTTGAAATTTTCAAGTGAAAAATGAAAAAGTCTTTTTGCGGGTCAACACAACCCATGTTAAAAAGTACCAGTTTGACCCATACTCATTTTAACACCATTTAGTCTTAATACGGTTTCCTCGGATTCATGATGTAATTGATACATGCTAGTTCTTGCAGCTTCGCAAAATAACTACTGATTTGAAAAAAATACTAGTTCATTGACTTTTATTAAGGCCTTAAGGGTTCTTAGATTTCCATCGAGTGGAAGTAAGCATACATTTGATAAATCTTTTATATAACAAGACTTATAATTTCCATGAACGTCTATACATTTCACCCTGAAAAGAACACCCTAAATGATTGCAAGAAAAGCATGTCATATTTTAAACCAACGCCAGCAGGCCTACCAACTACAACTATCAATTGTGATTAATTGCACAACCGCAACACAATGAAGTTGAAAATGACAATGCAAAACAAAGTTATCAGCTCCATAGCAATGCTCCAAAATAAAAAGGACAATCACAGAAATGAAAATATAATATAGATCTACTGAATCGAGGTCCAATATAGAAACAACTCAACAGAAACATTTTGCAATTAAATAAATTATATGTAACTGTTTATTATTTACAACTGTCAAATGTATTAAAAATAGGTTATTTAATTCAAAATATTATTGTTTACAGCAAGTGGTTATCGATAAAATAGATTCATTGTAGTATCCAATACACCTTTGTCTGCAGACCACGTCTCCCTCTTTGTTGTTTCAAAGGTACATCACATGCTAGCCACTTGGGTTGTTCTAAACAATAGTAAACAGTTGACTATAATAATGACTTGTTTCAAAGGTAAATCACATGCTAGCCACTTGGGTTGTTTTAATACCATCGATTCCTTCGGAACTACTCGCCATTCTTTCAGTTCTTTTCGTTTCTTTAAATACTTATCATCTTAAGAATTAAGAAAAAGTATAATTTGTACTCATAATTTGTCTGAAAACACTATTCTTGCAAAGTTCTTTTTTCCTTGCATTTTCAAATGTACAAGTACTTTAGGAAGTCAGTATACATTTAATAAATTGATTATAAAGATCCATAGGGAACAGATCAACAAGAAGTCTGCGTGCTACCTACTTACCTGAAAGGAACTCCATGAGAATCACCCACCCGTACTTTCTATTCGAATTGCAGAAAGCGGAACAGCTGTGTTTTACAGCGTCATCTATATAGCTTTGGATGTCATCTTGCTACGACCAGTAATTTGTAATCAGTTAACTGTCTTTATTTGCAACGCAAAGTCAATAACCATGGTTTAAAAGTCAATCACGTTACCTCATTGCAAATATCACAATAGGGTTGTGTTTACTCTCTAACAAGTTAAACAGGTAATATAGAAGCATTTAAAATGCATATAACATTATAACCTTAAACCTCATATATAATTTTATTCAAGACTTTTGTGATCAACCGAACCTGAACTTTAAAAATACCCGCTTCTGATAATTTTGGGTTAGTATTTTTGGTCAAGCGAACCTGACCTATAAAATACCCGCTTTGACCCATTACCCGGCCCACCTATTTGGCTGCCACTTTGGATCATAAGTATAACTTACCCATGTGATGCGACTAGGCATTGCACTTCTGAAACCTGAAATAACAGTGGTTCATAGAAGAGAAACAATTAAATTTACAAAAGTTCAGTAACCCATGTTACAAGTCTCTTAGCTTTGGAGTAAAACAGCAACACAAGCAACTGGAGGCATTGCCTATATGTAAACAAATGAAAAGAATTAATAATAATGAAGTGAAATTGTAACGGTAGACATCAACAAAGTATTTTCAACCTGCTTACCTAGAAACGGGTTACTGCCAGTTAATTTACCTCTAACTGGTCAAATGTGTGAACTTTAAGAACTTTGTGGAAAGCAGAAAGGGTCAAATTGGCCAAAAGTGACCCAAGTGTATTTTAGTGCTTACATGTTTCAACCCCTTAAATCACTTAATTAAAAGATCGATTGGTATTTCCATAATCTAGTATTTGTACTCATATTTGAAATTTTGAACCCAACCCGTGTTAAAAAGTACCATTTTGACCCAGACCCATTTTTACACCATTTAGTCTCACGGTTTCCACGGCTCCATGAGGTAATTGATACATGCCGATGAGTACGGGTCCAGAACTGGCTTCCAACCGGCGGTTGGAACCGAAGCTGGAACAATTCAACGGAAACATTTACAATGAAATACTTTATATGTAATTATTTATTACGTACAATTCTCAATGTATCAAAAATAGTTTATTTAATACAAACCCTTTTTACTGTTAGCAAATAAAACAACGATACTGCAAGTGTTTATCGATAAAAGAGATTCATAGTTGTATTCAATATACCTTCCTGTGCAGACCGTGATTCCCTCTTTGTTGTTTCAAAGAAAAATCACATGCTAGCCACGCCAATTATTCTAAACAATGATAAACTGTTGACCATAACAATGACTTGTACCACTATTAGCATTAACCAAGGTTGAGATCTTTCTTTCACAGTTCACTGTACTCTTCTCATACCAATCTCTAACCCTTTTCATTCATACCAATCTCTAACCCTTTTCATACCAAAAATGGCTGAACTCATTCTTTCTGCCTTGCTCCCAGTCGTTTTTGAGAAGCTAGCATCTGTACTCGAGAACAAGATTACTCGCTCCAAAGGAATTCACTCCGAGCTGAAGAAATGGGAGGATAAGTTACCCCTGATCCGAGCCTTGCTTAATGACGCTTCTGAGAAAGAAGTAAAAGATGAAGCTGTTAAACTGTGGCTGAATCGTCTCCAACATTTGTCTTATGACATGGATGACATACTTGACGCTTTGGCAACGGATGCTATGCATCGTGAGTTTGTCACCGAGTCTCAACCCATCACCAACAAAGTAAGAAAGTTTATCCCATCTTGTTGCACTAGTTTCTCATTAAGTACTAGTGTGGACAGCAAGTTAGATGGTATTACCACCAGGTTACAAAATCTAGTGAACGAAAAGGAGAAACTTGGTTTGATTGTGAAAAATGAAGGGTCAAAAGATAAAAACAGAGGTTACCAGACCTCTTTGGTAGCTGGACGGAGTATCGTCGGGCGTGAAGATGATAAAAAGGAATTGGTTCAGAAACTGTTAAGTGATGAATCATGTAATGAAAACTTCAGCATAGTTCCGATCGTTGGTATGGGAGGGATGGGCAAAACAACTCTAGCTAAACTTTTGTATGATGATCAGTTAGTGAAGGATCACTTTGAACTCAAGGCATGGGTTTGTGTATCAGATGATTTTGATAGCTTCAATATAAGCAAAGTCATATACCAATCTGTAGGGGGGAAAGAAAAGGATTTAGCAGATTTAAATTTGCTTCAACTAGCTCTTAGAGAGCGACTTATGGGGAAACGATTTCTGCTGGTTTTAGATGATGTTTGGAGCGAAAAGTGGGAAGATTGGAAGACCTTAGAGGGCCCATTTTTTGCAGGGGCTTCTGGAAGCAAAATCATCATCACAACTCGAAAGAAAGAATTGGTCAGACAATTGCTGAACCACGATCATCCATACATTCTAGAAAAGTTGTCACCCGACAATGCTCTGTCTCTATTTGCTCAAAATGCTTTGGGTGTAAATAACTTTGATTTACATCCACAGCTAAGACCACATGGTGAAGGCATCGTTCGAAAATGCGATGGCTTGCCATTGGCTCTAGAAGCACTTGGACGTTTATTGAGAAATAAACCCGGTGAAGAAGAATGGAAGCGGTTGTTGAATAGTGAGATATGGAAGTTAAAAGATGACGGTGGTATTCTTCCAGCACTTAGACTAAGCTACCATGATCTTTCTGCTTGTTGTAAGCAATTGTTTGCATATTGTTGCTTGATCCCCAAGGATTGCGTGTTTCAGAAGAAGGACTTAATTCTATGGTGGATGGCGGAAGGGTTTTTGCACAATCCGGATACAGATAAAACAATGGAATGCTTGGGTGAGGAACATTTTCAAGAGTTGCTGTCAAGGTCATTTTTTCAACATGTGCCTGATTACGAATCATTGTTTGTGATGCACGACCTCATGAATGATTTAGCCACATTTGTTGCTGGAGAATTTTTTTCAAGGTTAGACATAGATATGGAGAAGAATGTTGGGAAAGAATCTTTCAAAAAGTACCGCCACATGTCATTTGTTTGTGAGGAATATATGACTTACAACAAGTTCAAGGCATTCGAAAGAGCTAATAGTTTGAGAACGTTTTTAGCTATGCCCGATGTGTTAAATAGGAGGCATAGATTCCACTTATCAAGTAAGATTGTGGTTGGCATACTTCCCCAATTACCATTGTTAAGGGTTCTAAGTTTGAGTAGATTAGATATAGATGAGGTACCAGAGTGTGTCGGCGATATGAAACACTTGCGGTATCTTAACTTATCTCGAACTAGAATCACACATGTGCCAGAAAATGTCTGCTATCTTTATAACTTACAGACATTGATTGTTCGCGGCTGTGCTGAGTTGACTAATTTGCCCGACAACTTCTTAAAGCTTAAAAATTTGCGGCATTTTGACATTCGGGATACATTTCTTTGGAAGATGATGCCGTTAGGGATTAGCGAGATGAAAAGCCTACAAACTCTTTCCAACAACGTAGTTGTTGAAAACAACGCCTTCTTTGTATCTTGGCTTAGGAACTTAAAGAATCTCCAAGCGGAGATTTACATTCGTGGGCTGGAGAAAGTGCAAAGTATAAGGGATATGCAGGAGGTGAATCTATCACAACAGAGGGTTAGTAATTTAAATATGGAATGGAGTGACGAGTCTAACAATGCTCGAAATGGAACACTTGAGAATGAGGTCCTGAATGCCCTCAAGCCTCATAGTGATAACTTGAAAGATCTTGCAATTGTGTCATATGGAGGTAAGTTGTTTCCAAACTGGATCGGAGATCCCTCATTTCTCCGCTTGACTAATGTATGGATTGAAAAATGTAGAAATTGTACCTTTCTACCACCACTTGGGGAACTGCCATCACTTAAGAAGCTGGTTATTCAAGGACTAAATGAGGTGAAAGTCATGGGGTCTGAGTTTCTTGGTAGAGGTATTGCATTTCCTAAGCTTGAAATTCTAATCATTTCTAGTATGAGGGGGTGGGAGGATTGGTCAACCGTGAATGGTGTTGTAGGTGCAGTAATGTTTCCTTGCCTTGAAGAGCTGTATATAAAAAATTGTCCTAATTTGGTTGAAGTCTCACTTGAAGCACTACCTTCGCTTAGGGTTTTACATCTCAACGGTTGTGGTGATGGTGTATTGGCAAGTCTAATTCAAGCAGCTTCATCAGTCACCAAGTTGTGTATTTGGAGTATTACAGGACTTAGTGAGGAGGTGTGGAGAGGTGTTATGGACTATCTTGGGGCAGTTGAAGAATTAAGTATCTATAACTGTAATGAAATAAGACATTTGTGGGAATCAGAGGCAGAGGCAAGTAAGGTTCTGGTGAATTTAAGGAAATTGGAAGTATTTAATTGTTCAAAATTGGTGAGTTTGGGAGAGAAAGAGGATGGATGCAACCAACTTACATCTCTTAAGATTTTGTACTTAAATGGCTGTAAGAATCTTGAGCGTTGCAATTTGCCAAACAACGTTCAAGAATTGTGGATCGGCTGGTGTCATTCGATTGCATCTGTCTCCTTCCCAACAGGAGGGCACAAGCTCAAATCACTCGAAATAGGTGGATGTGAACAACTGCCGGATACAGAGCTTCTCAACACAAGCATGCCACTGATGCTTGAGGTTGTAAATATAAAGAGATGGAAAAATCTGAAATCAGTCAATGAATTGACTTGTTTCATTCGCATCACCCAATTAAAAATAAAAGGCTGTTCGAGTATAGAGTCATTTCCTGCTGCCGACTTCCAGAAGCTCTGCTCGTTAAAACATCTGACAATTTTTAATTGTAAAAGTATGGATGTTGATTCATTTGGGCTTTGGCCTCTTAAGTTGGGTTTTTTAAAAATAGGGGGTTTGAAGAAGCCCATATCAAAGTTTGGCCCACAAAACTTCCCACCTTCTCTTGTTCACCTAAAGCTATTAGGTGGATCGGCAGAAGAAGATGATGTGACTAGTGGAAGTCAATTGTCTCATATGCTTCCTTCATCTCTTACTCGTCTTCGCTTATTTGGATTTGAGAAATTGGAATCAGTTTCAGCGGGACTCCAGCACCTCACCTCCCTCAAGCATCTCGATATTCAGAATTGCCAAAAGATGAAAGATCTACCAGAAACGTTATTGCCTTCACTTTTGAGTTTGAGAATCAGAGGATGCACAGATGAATTAAAAGAAAAGACAAGTAGAAGAGGTTACTATTGGCCCCGCATCTCCTATATCCCTCATGTCGACATAGACTAAAGGCATGTCCATCTCTCTCTATTTTGACTTTTTTTTACATATATGATTATATTCTATATTTGAAGGGGTCTTTTGCATTGCATTTTCAAGTTAAGTTATCTCATTTCAGTTATAAACAATTGCAGCAAAACTGATTGTCTGATTAGTTATGGTCATTTACTATTTTAAATCGAACTCATGATGACAATAATAAGTTACGGAGTAAAATATTTTGAAGAAATCAAATGTTCTAGTTTCAAAAAGAAAGTTAAGTGAGGTAAGCAGCCACATAAGTATATTAGTATTACTACGAGTACTTTCTACTTTCACATAGAGGTGTTTGTTCATGTTTGAATTCAGTTGTATAATAAGGCTAAAACTCAGACAATTTGACCCAATAAATGAACCATGTCCAATTGTCCATGTTGTGTAAAACATAGTATTATTTTAAGTAACAATGATTCAGCTCAACTTGACGAATAAGTCTCTTGGTTTCTGATATACTCATTTTTTTTTTTTTTTTTTTTTTTTTTTTTTTTCACAGATGCGGTTTTAAAATGTCTGGATGGGATTCCTAGTAGGCCAATGAGTTGCTATTAGCTGTTCTAATGGAGTACAAGAAACACAAGAGGCAATCATCAGTGCCTCTATCAATAATTTCAGACAAGGCGTATACTTTTGTATCAGTGAAGAAAGTGTTCTTTAATGTGCCTTTTAGAGTTTTAGTCATTATCTTTTTTGGTGAGATCCCAAATCCTATATGAGGAAACAAATACATAGCATGTAATACATCTGTAAAACTGTAACCTCAAAATGGTTCATCACTGCAAATTTTATATTAGATATACTTGTGTTTGTTATGCATCTAAAGATTATCTTCTTGTGTTTCAGGACAATGTTTTTGTCAATGTTGTATCTTCGATTCAGTTCTGTGCTCTGGCTGATAAGGCAAGCGATGCGTTCTATAAGCTTAGCAATACAAGGGCCCAGATCCAGGCATATGTTTTTGATGGTAAAACTAAAAACCTTAGGAACAAACTATTACTATTCAGTTAATTATGTGTTGCGGCTAGCTCAATAATGGATTTGTATTCTCTACTTTTTAGTTATCCGAGCAGCTGTTCCAAAGATTTTACTTGATGATGCTTTCAAGCAAAAGAACGAGATTGCCAAGGCTGTTGAAGAGGAACTTGAAAAGGTAACATGTTCAAATCAATAGCCTCTCATAAGGTGTAAAGGGTCGTTTCGTCCCATTTACTTATGCATTGGTCGATTCAGATTATCTATAAAAAATGAATAGCTTAAAATGAAATGGGTCAAATGGGTCGAAAGTTGGCCGAAGTGCATCTTTAATGCACATGATCTCTTAAATCTTTTTCATTGTTTTATAATCAAGTTTGACATGCTTATTCTTTTTACGAAAAAAAAAAAAAAAAAAAAAAAAAAAAAAAAAAAAAAAAAAAAAAAAACAAAACAAAACAAAACAAAACAAAACAAACAAACAAAAGCGATTCGACTCAGTGTTCTGTTCTGACACTCTTACTATAAAAGTCAGAGTTCTTAAATTGGTTTTGACTTTTTTTTTTCATCGATCTTGCTTGCAGGCAATGTCTGCATATGGGTTTGAGATTGTTCAAACATTGATTGTTGATATAGAACCTGATGAGCGTGTGAAGAAAGCTATGAATGAGACCAATGCAAGTATAGTTTTCATTTTTATGTCTCCTTTATCATCTATCCAATTAAGATTTAGTCATTTCGAATACTTTATGTTAATCTGGTCTTTGAACGTCTTATGTTCCTATCCTAAAGTTATTTACAACTATTTGAGATGACAGTTTATTCCATTCATAAATGAATGGATCATTGTTGGGTACTCAGTTTATTTTTTTCTCTAATGGGTTAAGAAACGTAACATCCTCGAGGGGCAGATAAATGAATTAGATTTTGTGTGGTAATATTGTTGATAATTAGTACTACGTATAATATTTTAATAAAGAAATGAAAAGTTTTTAAGGTTTATATCCTCTTAAGTTTTTGTGGTGCTAACGAGTATCTATGTATCCTTGTAGCTGCAAGATTGAGGATGGCAGCCACTGAAAAAGCTGAAGCTGAAAAATTCTTCAGATTAAGAGAGCCGAGGGTGAGGCTGAATCAAAGTACTTGTCTGGTCAGGGTATTGCTCGCCAAAGACAAGCAATAGTTGATGGTTTGAGAGACAGTGTGTTGGGATTTTCAGTAAATGTGCCTGGGACTACTGCTAAAGATGTCATGGATATGGTTTTGGTCACCCAGTACTTTGACACAATGAAGGAAATCGGTGCATCGTTGAAATCATCAGCTGTGTTTATCTCTCATGGACCTGATGATGTTCGTGATGTTGCTACTCAGATTCGTGATGGATTTCTTCAGGGACATGCCGCTACTAACTGATCGTCGACGTTGTTTTCTGGTTGCAGTTAGCTTTAAGTCTAATAGAACGGTGATGGTACAGTTATGTTTTCTATAAGTAGGCATTATATCGTTTAACACTACGAGTTTGTGAATGCTCCGTCTATATGCTATGTTAGGGATTTGATTTTCAATAATTTATGATCAGTGATTGCAATTTTATGGTGCCCATCTCGCCTTATCCTTTCTCCTTCTGCAATTGAACCTTTTTTTTTTTTTTTTTTTTTTTTTTTTTTTTTTTTTTTTTTTTGGTTATAACAGCAGTTTTTTCACACCTATACCACCAATCTCACAAATGCCTCCAGCGAGGCTTGAAACTACAACCTCTAGGTTGGTGGGCAACTCACATAACTAGACCAAAGGCCTTGGGTGCAATTGAACCCTTTGTTCTAATGTTTGCTTCTATGATTAACAGAATTATGGTTTTCATTTTTTGTTGTTCTGTTGATTCCAATTTTTGTATAGATTTAGTATTTTGTATTTTGTTTAATTCTGATTTAGGATTGTTTGTGGATATTGATTTTGGTTCTTGGGTTTGTTATTGTATAGATTTCGGGCTTTTGTGCTGTTTAGCTTCGGATTTAAGGCTATTTATATAGGGCAGCAATTTGGGGTTTTGTTGGTTCTAATTGCAAATGGAATAAACATCAATCTAAAGTTAATTTGCATTACTAACAAATTGATGTCTAAACACTAATTGCATGGAACATTAGTAGTTAAGTAAACACATGAGTCCATATAAAATCAACAAGTTATACCCAGTTTTGAAGATATCATCTATTTTTCACAATTCTCAGTTACGCCTTCCCTCTAATTTATAATACCACTCTACCAACTATGAGATAAACTAGTTGCACTATAATAACATGGTACTCACTAATCATACAAAGAGTGTACCAAGCTGTCAAACTGACGACTTCAAGAGGTGTTTATGTTCTGCATCAATATAATTGCAAAGAATATTCTTAGCACTACTTGATCATAAACTATATACAAATTGTCATCGATCTCATCGAATTTGAAACCATTTTCTTGTTAGCTGTTCTTGTCTCCCCCGTTTGCTCTCTTGTTCAAATCGTTCATAATTAAAAGTTTATTACTTTTTTTAAAGTCAAATATGTAATAATTTCTAATTTTATTCAAGTTGGAGGCATATGTTTTCAACTACTTGAACAAGCTCCACTTGGATGATAAAAGCAAGGGTATAAACCAAGGTTTTCAAGATCGGGATCTTACCCAAAGATCGTTTTCGTCTTTGCAAGATCGTGATCGTAAGATCGGATCGGGATCTTAAGATCCTACTATAATGTCATTTTCTTAATAGTTTTTGTAATATTATACAAATTTACAAATTATTATATATAATAAACACAAAATTATATGAATGTTCCATCAAAATGTTGTCCTAAATTATGATTATGAAATGTATAATAAGATTAACATATTGATTTTTAAATTCTACAAAAAATAATTCAGAAATTTGCAGTTTTTTAGTTTGTTATCCGAGAAAAGTAGGATCGGATCGGATTAGATCTTAAGATCTTATGGTCAACATCGGGATCCTATAAAATCTTAAGCTTTCAAAGATCCTATGTAAGATCGAGATCGTTTTTGCTTTGCAGTATCGTAAAATCGTAAGATCTTAAGATCAGGATCGGGATCCTGACAACCATGGTATAAACTATAAAGTATAAAGTATAAACTATAAACTATAAAGTTTAGCCCTTTGTTATGCTAAACAACCCATCACGTGTCTCTCATAAGGTGGAAATTTTCCTCATTTTAGACACAATCACAGTTCGAGTGATCTTAGTGAAATTTGTTCTTCATATCCTCGAAACTCAAAAGAGTGGTACTATAAGACAACTTTAGATATTTCTACGTAAGGCTTCGTGTTGTGGTAGAGAAAAATTACCATGTCAGCACCGTCGAAGGATACAAACACCGTTTGCTTTGTTTTTTCCTTTAGGGAAAGGAAATTTGTTCTTTTCTCGTCATGGTGTAGCTAAGATATGGAATGATCGGGAAAGAATTTTGATATGTGTGTTGGAGTAATTTTAGTGATAAAAAATAATATTGGTTTGAAACTACAACAAATTATTTTGCAATTTTTAAAAAGTATTTGCTAACAATAACCTTATAAGTTTTGTTTTAGCAAATCTTAATTAAAATATTTTCAAAATAAAACTCGTCATTTCTATAAGGGCCTTTTCTATAAATACATGATTTCCACACATATAATTTTCAAGGTAAGTGAGTTTTCATAAAGTATGTTTTGATATCAAGCGATTCATATTTAAAAATACTTTTTAACGATGGTAAGGTTAGATAACACTCATAAAGAGGTTGTTTGAAAATAATAATAATAATAATAATAATAATAATAATAATAATAATAATTACATGATGAAAAGTGACTTGAAACTGATTTCGTAAGTTTTATCTTGGCCAAAAAAAAAAAACATCGTTAGTTAAACTAAAGAAAACCCGCTAAACTAGTATCATTAAAAATAATACTAGGGGGTGCAATTTCTGACCCGAGACCGACACGAAAATTAACAGGTTCGGGTTGAGTCTAAATAGGTTTTGGGTAGGGTTCGGGTTGACTAATCTAACCCGTTTATTAAATAGGTCAGGTTCGGGTTGTGAATAAGTTAAACATGTCGTCCTACCAACAAATTTAAGATTTTTTTCATTATTTAAAAAACATAAAACATATATAGTTTATTATACGGGTTAAATGAGTTAAACGGGTTGACCAACAAACCCGTTTAACCTGTTGGCCCCATGCAATGTGCCAAATTGTTTAGATAAGCGAGTTAAATGGGTCAAATCGAAATCCATTTAACCTATTTAATCCGTGTAACATATTTAACCTACCAACACACACACACACACACACACACACACACACACACACACACACATATATATATATATATATATATATATATATATATATATATATATATATATATATATATATATATATATATATATATATACACACACGAGTTAAATATGTCATGTTCAGGTTATGTGTAAACAAATCAGGATTGACATGGATGACCTAATTATTTAAACGAGTCGGGTTCAGGTTGAGGTTTTCTGACACGTCAACCTGCCAACCCGAACCTGACATGAATTGCCACCCCTAAATAATACTATTGTAGTAGGTAGTAGGTTTTACCCAAAGACCAAACAAGTTCAACATTTATTAATGGAATTTTTGTAACTACAAAATGTGACAAGTAAAACATGAAATTATTGTTCGAATTGAATGATCAACCTACTCTTACTCTTTGTAACATATTTTGGTAAAAACATATCATGTGCTATTTATCACAACAAAGCCATTCTCCTATCACAATCAATCATAACTTTAAAATCACAAGGTACACAAAATTTAATTACTAATTATCCTTTAAATCCACAATTCCACATAACAACAAATTCAGTAGAAATATACAAATACTTGCACATCAAGTCACTATCAAAAGCAAAACAGAAAAGAAATTTCTTGGAAAAAACAAACTATAACTATCCAAACTTAGGATAATGGTGACAACATCAATACATAAATACCAATGGCAACTTCAACTTGAAATTTGTATTTTTGGGTAAATATCAATTTTCAATTTTAGTTTGTGGGTCACAATCTTTTTCTTATAAAAAATCTGTAAACAAACTATATCATATAACAACACACTTTTATACACTTTGTTCTTCATCTGGTAAAGTGTAAAACCCTAGTTTAATTCACAATTACAATGCAATTTTTTTTTTTTTTTTTTTTTTTTTTTTTTTTTTTTTTTAATGTTTTTATGTGATTTATGATATGGGTTTAAAAAAAAGAGTATCACATGATGAAGAGTGACTTGAAATCTCGTAAGTTTTATCTTTGCCAAAAAAATGCATCATTTGTTAAACAAAAGAAAAGCCGTTAGGCTAGTATCACAACCCTATGGTTATTATGATCAAGCTTACATTAATTTTAAAATCAACAATTAATTAACATCAAATATTATATATTTAACAACACTTTCTATAACTACTGTAATTAAATATGTATAATATAAAAATAATAAGTTTATTACATGCTATTTTTAGGCAAATAATAAGACCTAATCAAAACCCATAAAATTATACGTAGTTAGCAAACCCTTATGAATAATACTTGAGTAGTTTTTACCTAAAGACCAAACAAGTTCTAACATTTATTAATGGAATTTTTTGAAACTACAAAATGTCACAAGTAAAACATAGAAATTTTTGTTTGAATTGAATGATCAACCTATCATGTGCAACACATTAATGTCACACCATTTTCCTATTACACAATCAATCATAACTTTCAAAATCACAACTGTACACACAATTTAATTACTTCTTTCATTTCAAAATTATTGTGAGAAGACAAAAATAACATAGTTTAATAAAAGTAGGCCACTTTAATTTTTACCTACTCAAATAAAATATTCTTTAACTAAATTCTTTAATTTTTACTTAAAAAGAAAAGGCAAATCGCATAAAAGTATACTCAACTTACACCCAATATCAATTTAAGGTACTTTTTTTTTTTTTTTTTTTTTTTTTCAATTTAATGTACCCATAATTTTTTTGGTTGCAAATGTAAACAATCAATAGGTTAGCAAGTCACCTTATACCAGGTCACCATTTTCTCCACATAATTTTCTAACGACCCATTTTTCCAGCAACAAATCTTTCCGACGTTGATACTTCAAATTGAATAAATTTTGGGTCACCATTTTCTCCACATAATTTTCTAACGACCCATTTTTCCAGCAACAAATCTTTCCGACGTTGATACTTCAAATTGAATAAATTTTGGGTCGTTGATACTGCTACTTCCGTATTTGCAGGTTCTTAAATATTTAAAAGTATTTAAAACCAAAACAAATTGAAGCTTCTTTATACAGACTTTATAGTATGGCATGACTTATTGGCTTGTGGGTACTGTTGTAGCTCTCGTATTACTTGCTTATTATTAGAGTCAAGTAAACTTTTCACATATTTTCTATCTCATGTGTAATAATTTCTTGAAAGAACGTGTCTATAATTGTTTGAGTTTGACATATATGCTTGACAACTTTTTTTCTATTTCAAAAACTTATGTTGTTACCGGAAAGATTTGTTTCCCGAAAAATGGGTCACCGGAAAATTAGTTCGAAGATGAAGGTAACCTGCTAACCTATTGATTGTCTACATTTGCATCGAAAAAAAAGTTGGGTACATTAAATTGGGAAAAATAAAGTTTTTAGTACCTTAAATTGAAATCGGGTATAAGTTTAGTACACTTTTATACGATTTGCCCAAAAGAAAAATAAACAGTTATTTTGAGATATTACGAAAAAAATTGTGATCTATTATTTTGAGACTGATGGAGTACTAAGGGGGTGGCATCGTACTCGGCATGGTCTCGGCATCACTCGACATCCCCAATGCCACTGGCTCGGCATCATGAAATCGGCAAGCTCAGCGGGGATCTTCACCGAATCGGTATGATGGAGAACATTTAATTTTTTGACCGTTGGACATTAATTTTTTGTTTGTTTTTGTGGGTTTCTTTCCTTTTTGTTTGTGTGTTTGTCATGTTGATACTCTGTTTTTTTTTTCGTTTGTGTGTATGTGTTTTGCACTTTGCAGGCACCTGAAGGAAGAAGATGACCACTGTACTATGATAAAACTTGGATAAGGACTTTGAATAAAGCAAAAAGTTGTTTGGATAAGGAAATCAAAAATTTTCAAAAAAGCTTGGTGTGTGATTAAAGAGGACTTCTGCAAGGCTGTGACTGAATTCTTTGATTCAGGTAAACTTCTTGGGCAATTAAATGCAACTCTTATCACTTTAGTTCCAAAGATCCAAACTCCTCTTAAAGTCACTGATTTCAGGCCAATTGCATGTTGCAATGTGATTTACAAATGCATCAGTAAAATTCTTACTAATAGGATCATGAGTGCTCTCAATAGTCTAGTGGACCAAAATCAAAGTGCATTTATTCCTTGGAGAGCTATCACATATAACATATTGCTCACTCAAGAACTCCTCAAAGGATACAAGTGTGTGAATGATCCGAAAAGATGTGCAATCAAAATTGATATACAAAAAGCTTATGACACAGTCTCATGGGAGTTCTTAAAAAGTATTCTTCATAATTTTGGATTCCCTGATAGAATGATTCAATGGATATTGATTTGTGTTACAACACCACATTACACAATCTGTGTAAATGGAGATAGATATGGATATTTTGATGGTGGCAGAGGTCTGAGGCAGGGAGATCCAATATCTCCCTACCTATTCACTCTTGTAATGGAAGTACTGAATCTGTTCATTAAGGAAGAAATTGTTAAGGAAAGGAACTTCAAGTACCACTTTGGTTGTAAAAGTATGAAACTGACTCACCTATGCTTTGAAGATGACTTATTAGTCCTCTGTCATGGTGATGTTACTTATGTGAAGACTATAAAAGAAGCTCTTGGTAATTTCAGTAAATACTCTGGGCTATATCCTAACCATGGTAAAAGCACTTTGTTCTGTGGAAGCTTAAATGAGGAAGAAATTAGATGTATTCAAGATATTCTACCATTCAAAATTGGGAAGATGCCAGTTAGATATTTGGGTGTTCCATTAGTTGATAAAAAGATTGGTGTAAAAGATTGTAAAGGGTTGATTGATAAAGTGAGACAGAAAGTATGTGATTGGAAGAATAAGAGCCTTTCTTATGCTGGAAGAGGTCAATTGATTGCTTCACTTCTAGCCTCTATGCAAGTATATTGGGGCTCAGTTTTCAACTTACCCAAAGCTGTGATCAATGACATTGAGAAACTGTTCAAATGTTTTTTATGGTGTAATGGTGAACTTACAAGAGGAAAAGCAAGGGTTGCATGGAAAGAAGTATGCAAGCCAAAGGATCAAGGTGGAATGGGGCTAAAACAGTTGGAGCAATGGAACAAAACTTTATTAATCAAACATCTATGGAATATTGCTACTATGAAGGAAACTCTATAGGTGAAATGGATAAGTACTGTTAAGTTGAAAGGAAGAAGTGTGTGGGATGTACAATGTTATAATACAGATAGTTGGTGTTGGAAGACTATATTGGAGCTTAGACAGAATGTAGAACAACATATCGAGTACAATGTGGGAGATGGGAAATATATCAGCCTGGTATGACAGATAGACAAATCAACAAGCTTTGGCAAACATCATTAGTAGAAGAGATATATACTCAGCTGGGTTCAATGATCAAACTAAACTATATGATATCTTGGATACTAATGGATGGAAGTGGCCTCAAGAATGGAACAGTAAAATGCAGATTTAAATGGTTTGAGTATTCCAGTATTGAGGAACTGTCCTGACTCCCCTGTTTGGGTTACAAAAAAAAGGAAGTGAAGTGAAGTTTTCTACTAATCAAGTGTGGAAGGATATGAGGAATGATGAGATTAAAGTGACATGGGATAAACTTGTCTGGTATTCTCAGTGTGTTCCTAGGCACAATTTTGTTTTGTGGATTGCTATTAAACACAAGTTAGTCACACAAGACAAGCTTTTGAAATGGTATCCTAATAAAAGCTATCTGTGTCAATGTGCAAAACTATTGAAGATTCGCATGATCACCTATTCTTCCAATGCAAGTATTCTAATGAAGTTTGGACAGCAATCAGTAGAATGGTCAGGATTAATACTAAGGCAGCAACATGGAATGGTTATGTGAGTATTATGAGTACCATACATAATCACAATAGTATCTGGAGCATTATCAAAAAACTATGCTTTGCTGCAGCAATGTACTATTTGTGGCAAGAAAGGAATTACAGAATATTTAGACAAGAAGAAAGAGACTATAAAACATTGGTCAAAACAATTCAAGATGAAATAAGATTCAAGCTCATGTCTGTCAAAACTAAAAATACAAGAGCAGTAAGGGAAGCTAGTACTGTTTGGGAGGTAAAGATAGATTGTAGTTGATAATTGATTCAAGAATGTGATGAATGGTTGGATTTATGAGTCTGATTTATGGAAGGAGTGTTTGATGGTGAGTCTGAGCTGAAGTGAAGTAACTTACTAAGTTATCAATGTTGATTGATGGTAATGGAATAGTAATATGAGAGTGTGTATCAACATAATATTATACACTCTGTTTTCATTAAGATCACTACAATGTTTTCAACTCCTTGTACCTTGGAGTTTCACTAAATATGACTGTACCTTGTTAGTAACCATATACCCCTTGTTTGGCCTTGGGAGGAAACCTGTGGATATATGGGGAACAGAAGGAGGTCTAATTTGGAGAAATGTACCATAATGAAGGGTTGGCCATTGTGAAGGGTAAGTGGTCTTGTAGGGTGGTGTATGATAAGAGGAATAGAGAGGTGTGAAAGATGAACCTTCTTGGTCCTCTCAATGCATCACCACAGGAGGTAATGGTTGGCATCATGGAGGGTGTGTGTTTCTAAGTATCTGAAGCCTTTCTTAGAGAGGAAATGTAGGATACTTGGCAGAGCCCCCCATGGATGGGTTTGGGATACCTAGTGAAGTCTCACACCTTCTTCTGTCCTTACTATTGTGGTTGCAGGTTGAATGGTTTGGATAGAAGGGTGATGGGGAAATGTAGCTAGATGTGAGGTGCAAAATAATGGTGAATTAAGATGGACAATTGGGCATGGTTTACCTTATAGTGCAATTGTCCATTGAGTAATATCTCTGTGTTAACAGAGAATGAAGCCTGCATGCTGTCTGGTAGCAGATAACAAAGGAAGTTAGTTTGCTTTGATTAGAATGTTTCTAGTTTGAGTTCTATATAGATTGCATCCAATGTTGTATAACTGGATGGGAGTTGTCCATACCAATTTTGAATTATGTTGTAAATTGTCGCTTGAGTAATATAATTCACCTTTTTGCAGAAAAAAAAAAAAAAAAAAAATTGTTTGGATACATGTGATAAATGCAAAGGCCAGTATGGATTTTTTTTAAGGGTTCTTGGCCTAAATTATATACGGAGTATTTCTTTGGGCTACTATTTGTAATCTGATTTTTTTGAGCCGGTTAACATAGATTAATAAAATTTAATGTTTTTAATTAAATTGTTAAATATAATTATGAATTTAAAAAATAAAAAAAAGTTGAGCCATGGTTAGGCATTACATTGCCATTAAAATTAACTTGTTAGGCATGTTTAGGTATGAAATGTGTTGTATTTATTTTATTAGCTAATTACAATTTAGTTTAAGTTATTGTTAGACAACATTGTCACCCCTAATTATCCTTTAAATCCACAATTCCACGTAACAATAAATTCAGTAGAAATATACAAATACTTGCACATCAAGTCACTATCAAAAGCAAACAAAAAAGAAATTTCTTGGAAAAAACAAACTAACCAAAACTAGGATAATGGTGACAACATCGATACATAAATACCAATGACAACTTCAACTTGAAATTTTAATTTTTGGGTAAATATCATTTTCAATTTTTGTTTGTGGGTCACAATCTTTTTCTTATAAAAAAAAGATCTATAAACAAACTATCTCATCCAACAACACACACTTTTATACAATTTCTTCTTCATCTGGTAAAACCCTAGTTTAATTCACAATTACAATGCAAATTTAACATCTTTTTACTGTTTTTATGTGATTTCTGACATGGGTTTTTTGTTAACATTCTGCATGTGAAATTTTAGCTCTTGATATTGAATTTTGAGTTAATAATTGTTTGTTTTTATGTTTATGCATGTTAAGTGTTTGATAAAATGTCTGTGAAGTGAAATAGTGTTAAACTGTTAATGAGTGTTTTATGAATTGGGTTTTCAGTTAAAGATCATGGGGAATTTGTTCTGTTTGTATCAAGTGGATCAATCAACTGTTGCTATTAAGGAGACTTTTGGGAAGTTTGATGATGTTCTTGAACCGGGGTGTCATTGCGTGCCGTGGATTTTTGGTAAGCAGATTGCTGGGAATCTTACGTTGAGGCTTCAGCAGTTGGATGTTAAGTGCGAGACGAAAACTAAGGTCCTTTTTTTTTTTTTTTTTTTTTTAATGGTGGGTGTAAAATATGTTTTTATGATGCGTGTTTAGGTTTTGTGTATCTGTTAATGACTAATCTTGGAATTTAACGATTTAGGAATTGTTGAAAAAAATATAAGGGCAATAGCGTTGTTAATGAGCTTAGTTTGTGACTTATTGTACTAGGGTTGTTTGAACATCTTTCTTGGGTTGTAACAAACTTCCGGTTTGGATGCTCTAGGGATGTACAGATAAACTGTCTTTTTGTTAAACTGTCAAAAAATAGCCTCATGTTTAGTAGTTTAGTTATTAAGTGGATGTGTAGAGTATGTTTGTTTGGCTAAAATACTGGATAGGTGAATACCTACTCTCCCAAACAGAGTATGTTTGTTTGGCTAAAATACTGGATAGGTGAGTACCTACTCTCCCAAACCCGTGACCTTTTATCCACAAAATCTCTCCAGTGGGCCCATGAGTTTTTTAGAGGTGGGTACTAACTGAGCTAAAGCCCTTTGGTAGTCTAGATGACAAATTAAACGGGTAAAGCTGGTTTGGTTTCAGGTTGGTTAGTTACGAAACATCAAGCATTTGAAAAAAAGTTTTTTTTTTTTTTTTTTTTTTTTTTTTAATTATCCGAATAAAGTGTAAGAAAATAATTTAAGCTTAAGGGAAGTCAAGAAAGTCTTGGACGTGACTTATTTGTGCTGACTTGAAGCCTGAATAAAATTATTGGGTTGTAGTATATGTTTGGGTTCATAAGGTGTCTCCTAAAAATTTAGGTTGTCTACTTATTAGAAAGCACTATATGCCATGTAAAAGAATTTCTAAGTAAATGTGTGTCCTGGACACACCTTGTGTTTTTTTAGCATCACCCCTTTATTCCCAAAAACAATATTTCCGTAGTTATATGCTGTAAATCTTTCTTTGTATTGTATAGATGTGTCGAGTTTATATATACTTGTTTAAGGTTTAGCTTTGTGTACTTACTTACAATTCTGTTGTTTTCAGGACAATGTCTTTGTCAATGTCGTAGCTTCCGTTCAGTATCGTGCTCTGGCTGATAAAGCAAGTGATGCATTCTACAGACTCAGCAACACAAGATCCCAAATCCAGGCTTATGTTTTCGATGGTAAAAACCTTCAAAGAATTTTAGATAAATAACTTTTAAACAAATATTTTTGCTACTTACATTGTCATTTATTCTTTACTCATAGTTATAAGGGCTACTGTTCCAAAGCTTTTACTTGATGATGCTTTTGAGCAAAAGAATGAAATTGCCAAGGCTGTTGAAGATGAGCTTGAAAAGGTAGCATAATTTAATCAATGGCGGTTGATTATATTTCTATAAAATCCGGAATCTTGAATTGAATGTGACATTTTGCTTTTCTTTACTCTTGCTATAGGCAATGTCTGCATATGGTTTTGAGATTGTTCAAACACTGATTGTTGATATAGAACCCGATGAGCACGTGAAGAGAGCAATGAATGAAATCAATGCAGGTATATATTTATTAGAAGTAGTAAAATGGACGTGTTATGGGTTGTAGCACTAGAAGATGTCAACAAAGATTTAACAACAAACTTACAGTCATTCACTGGTTAAGGACACCTTAGATAAACTTTGCTTTGGTACTACGATTAAAGGCGTAGAATGCTTCCAAAATCTCCTAAATTGTTTTCTTCCAAAAATTAGATAATTTATGCTTAAATTATTTACAATACCAAAAAATTGTCAACAAAGTGTTAAGGCCCGGCCTGCCCAACAAGTAGACTGGAATAAGGTCTAACCTGTTTGGATCCAAAAGATTAACAAAATAGCCCAACTTGACCCACTTTTTCCTTGTGCCCAAAAGTTACCCCTTCCAGTTGTCTTACTGTCTATCGTCATTCGTCAACGTGGTTGACACATTAGTATGTGTGCCTTTCTGTTAGCCCGTTGAAGGGTTATGTTCTTACACTCTTATCCTTGAGCTGATGAATTACTTTGTAAATTTCCAGCTGCGAGGCTGAGGATGGCAGCTACAGAGAAAGCCGAGGCAGAGAAAATTCTCCAAATCAAGAGAGCCGAGGGTGAGGCCGAATCCAAGTACTTGGCGGGTGTGGGTATTGCTCGCCAGAGGCAAGCCATCGTTGATGGTTTGAGAGACAGTGTGTTGGGGTTCTCAGTCAATGTTCCTGGAACCACAGCTAAAGATGTGATGGACATGGTCCTAGTGACACAGTACTTTGACACAATGAAGGAAATCGGGGCTGCTTCTAAATCATCAGCTGTGTTTATCCCTCATGGACCTGGTGCTGTTCGTGATGTGGCTACTCAGATACGTGATGGACTTCTTCAGGGCAATGCCGCCACCAGCTGATAGTCGGTGTTGTTTTTCAGATCATTCTGGTTGGGTGAAATGCAATACTCCGTATTAGAGTACAGTATTATGTTGTCTATGAATTGGTTTATATGTTGAACTTTGTGAGTTTGTGCTTGCTATGTCTATATGCTATGTTAGGGTTTATGAATTCTGTGTGAACGTATATTCTCACCAAAATCTTGAATATGACTCTGGGTTTTCAAGTCTATCTTATGTGCCTTTTTTCTTTGAATCTTTTACGTGTTGGTTGAATATGATCTGAACTCTGAAGTCTAACTATGAGTATGTACGTATACATGTATGATTGTATAAATGGGGTAATCTTGAGCACATAGCGATTACAGTTGATTGATTGTCATCATGACTATCTTGATAAAATATACCAAACATATTACACAATAAAAAGAGAATATGGCATTTGGACAATCCCCAAATCCATCATACAATACTAAAATTCTGGTCTGCAATACAACAGCTACAAGTACCCCATATCGGGTACAACTAGCAAAGATCTCTGATGATACTAATCACTACTACTGATGCAGCTTCTGAGCAGACCCACTGCATCACAAATAGCAGACCAATTATCCCAAGTTCACCATTTTCACCTACCATAGGTTCATGATATACATTTCCTGGATAAGTCTCACCATATGTCATTCAACCAACATCCACAACAACATACAGTGATCCTTACCAGGCCCCATAATGTAACCTATAGCACCCTGACATCTCCAAAGAGGGGCTATGCTTGACTGACTACATTTCCTAACTAATTACCCTCAATCCATTATATAGCAGCAACATCCTCACTATAAATGAATCAAAGAGTAAATAAGGTCAGGCATCATCAGACAAGGAACACACACCCTCAATGAGAAAACCATCCTATCCTCCTAGAGTCCTAGTTGTACAATTCTAGGACCAAGAGGCCTCATCTTTCATGACCCTCTATTCCTAGCATCTTGTACAACGACACCAAGCTCATCTCTACCCTACAATTAGGGGCACTTACTTTATGATTCTATCCTCCTAGCTGTTGTATATCGTTCATTTGACCGCTGTGAACAAGTCCCAATATTCTTTTGAATATATGAACTGTGAAGTATTCTTGCGAATGTGAGTGAAGTTGTATTCTGTCGAACAATAATCAAATCAAATATCTTTCTATCAAATTCTTATTAGTGCTAAGTTCATGTTTCATATGCTTGAAAATCTAGTATCGCTACAATATTATAACACACTTGCAACATATTTTGAGAAATTTACATGGACACACCCAAAATAAACACTTCACAAAACTTGGACACTTTTCGTAGTTTTAACAATCTAGTATTCATCCGCGACAAACTGGAAAAGGAAGGTGCAAAGTACACATCGACAAATAGCAGCATGCCACCCATGCCGATACGAGATATCTGACAATTATTTTTTATTTTTATTTATTTTTTATTTTTATTTATTTTTTATTTTTTATTTATTTTTTTTGAACAGCAATTTTAACTATCTCACATACACATGTCATAAGCAGGACTTGAACCCACATATTATTATACACCTTGTGTGTGGGTGTGTGCAAGCATCGTCGCTTTACGACTTTCACAAGATCAACAATTGCAGTTTTGTTGTCTTGTTTATCTGAGTCATGATATAACAGTTGCTCATGTTGACATTAGTTACCAGTAATGTCAAACAAATCCAAAAGAATGATGATAATAATGTCTAATCAAATGGTACGTAGAATATATATTTAAGTTGGTTCTATCAACATATTCTGTACATTTGCACTACATTAATACTGTATCTCCTAGCATATGCGAAATTGTTAACACACTATATTTTTCGCAAAATTAGCTGTAAGCTGTATGGTGTAAGCCGTAAACTCTAAGTTGTAAGCTGTAAACTACAAAGCTGTTAACATGAGCTACAAGCTGTATCATTTTTTCAATAAAAGTGTTTGGTAAGTTAGCTGTTAAATGCAATTATAAGATGTAAAATGACATAAAAGCATATCTATAATTATAAATAAATATTTGGAGGGTATATCAGTAATTTAAAATTTTAACAGCTCCAAGATGTTTAAAAAGCTTCATGGATCAGCTTTTCATTTAGGAGCTATTTATTTGAAATAAAAGCCCGAAGTTAATGTATCCAAACGGAGCTATTATTTTAGAAGAGATTATTTTTGTAACAAAAAGCTAACAGCTCCTCCAAAAAGCCCATACCTAATCATTGACTTTTAAGTTTTAACATATGTGTTTCATATTTATCACTATACTGAATGACCAACACGTAATTAGTTTGACACATACATTAATAAGCAACTCTTAAACATGGTCATAGGATTCAAGAAATCAAGTTAAACCACCCAAAAATATTTAAAAATTACATTTAAGTATACTTAATGTTTTTGTACTTTGACTAGTACATGGTGTTTGGGGTCTTGGGGATGCAATTTTTTTAGGGGTATATAGGATATTATTTTCTATCTAAAATTATCATATTATGAGTTTGATCTGCACCTTCAAAACCATTTTAAGATAGTTAAAAAGTAAATGCTGAAACAGAATGCTTAGTTTACGAACACAATCCAAAATACCTTTTGGATTGTAGGTATTCACCTACCTGGGTATTGAATAAGTTTCTATGAGCTGGGTACTTAAATTTCTTGCTAGTGACGTCTTGGTACCGCGAAAGTGGTTCTCATGTTGTTACTTTCCACAAACAGTAAACATAAATATCAATTCTCCAAATAATACACATACCACCACGCCACCTATTCGTATGGCCCAACAACCGGTTTCTGAAGCCTAATATCAATTCACTAGTATTCAAGCACAACAACCAAACTGTACTGAGCAGGCCCAACAACCACACAGTAATGAGCAAGCCTAATCTTCTCCTGCCGCTCCACAAGCAGTAACTAAAACCCAAGCCCGATTTCAACTCACCCCATGGCTACACGTTCTCGTGTTGGTTCTATCCGTCTTCCGGGTCGTCTCAATTTAAATGTGTTAATTGTCTCTCCTTTACCTAAATCCTATACGACCCTCATTGGCAAAATGCTATGTGTGAACAATACACCATACTTGTTAAAAATTACACTTTGACACTTATGTTGTGACCCATGGAAGCGAACATTATTCGTTCTATGTGGTTGCTTCGACATAAGTATTTAGCAAATGGTACAGTTAGTCGTTACAAGGCTCTTCTTGTAGCGAATGGCAACACTCAGCTTTTAGGTATTGATGTTGATGAGACATTCAGCCCAGTTGTTAAACCGGCTACTATTCGGACAGTTCTTAGTTTTGATGTTTCTCAGCATTGACCTGTTCATCAGCTCGATGTCAAGAATGAATTTTTACATGAGGATATTTCTGAGACTTTTTATATGTAGCAGCTTCTTGGTTTTCGTGACCGGAACGTTTTGATCATGTGTGTTTATTACAGCAATCTTTATACGGCCTCAAATAGGCTCCACGGGCTTGGTTTTAGCGTTTTGCTGCTTTTGTTACTCGCATTGGATTTTATTATAGCCGTTGTTACTCATCTTTATTTATATATCGGCAAGGGACAGATATTGCTTATTTACTTTTGTATATTGATGATATTGTTTTGACTGCTTCTTCTTTATCTTTATTACATAGGATTATTGCTTCATTACATGAGGAGTTTTCTCTCCCTAAACTATTTTCTCGGTGTTTCGGTTACTCGCACCTATTTTGGGATGTTTTTGTCTCATCAGAAATATGCTTCTAAGATTCTAGAGCATGCTCATATGGTCCTATGTAACCAGTATCGGACACCTATTAACACTGAGGCTAAGTAAGGGGTTGATGGGGATCTGGTATCTAATCCGACGTTATATCGTAGTCTTGCGGGTGCTCTTCAATATCTCACTTTCACTCATTCTGATATATCTCTTGTTGTGGAGCAGGTTTGTGTATATATGCATGACCCGAAGGAGCCTCATTTTTTCGCTCTCAATCGGATTTTGAGGTATGTTTGTGGTACTTTGGATTATGGTCTTCAGTTGTACTCTTCATCTATTATGACTCTTATTGCATACTCCGATGCGGATTGGGCTGGTTATCCCGTGACTCGTAGATCGACATATGGTTACTGTGTTTTTGTTGGCAACAATTTACTCTCGTGGTCCTTAAAGTGTCAAGCTACACTTTCTCGCTTCAGTGCTGAGGCTGAGTGTCGTGGTGTTGCCAATGCTGTTGTTAAAACTTGTTGGTTGAGGAATGTAACACCTAAAATCTAAAAGCATGGGAAATGACTAAAATGCCCCTACATATTTAAAATTTAATTAAAAGCTTATAAAGTCTCCAAACAAGTCCCAAACTTCAAACAATGCACAAGTTATGTATCCAAATAATTTTAACAATTACATTTAACATTTATACAAGTTGAAAAATTACCAAAATACCCCTACAAGGGCCGAATGAGAGAAAATGAATTTTAAGGAGATTTACTTTGATTTAAATTGCGCAAATAAGGAAGATAATCACCAAGAATATTTTGTCAACCAATATAGCCGAAATTCTGGTCCTCCATACCCTCTCATCACACGGCATTCCATTTAAAAAAAGCCAATCCATATCTTTTCTCAAAAAACCCTAATTGCCGATTTCAATAAACACACAAACAATTCTCACAGCCCCCATTCGACTCACACAGCACTCCTGGGTATTTTTCTGTGATAAACCAACATCCTAAGAAGCCAAGAAAAATCCCATTCGAATTGTTGAAGCCTTACATGATCGTAGCAATTGTTTTCTTTTGTCGAGCCCTAAAAACAAGGTAATTCGCTTGCACCTCATTCGACCTCTATAAAAATTATTTCTCATTTTTCCTATGATACTTACATCATATAAGACCCACGAAAATTGGTTTCAAGGTTGGAAGATTGTTGGTGAAGTCGTGGTCATTTTTGGTTCGATTTGGGTTATACGCGTAGGCTATAAATCGTACAGCCCTCTCCACACGTTCAAGTATTGGTTTGGTATTTTTATCAGGTCCCTTACACCTTATGAACACGAAATAAAATGGTTGATTCGATCCATGCATGCTCTACATCGTTTTGGTAAATTAAACCCTAAAAACATGTGTAAATCGTAAAATACACCATGCGGTCCATAATAATTCTAAATAAAATTTATTTACATATGTTATAATGTAATATGATCTGTAAAAATGTTGTAAGAATTATCTTGGCTTAGATCATGGTATTTCGAATTATTTAGTTTTGTATAAAACGTATAAGGAGAAAAAGAAAATAAAATCGTGGGATCTAGGGTTTGTGTTTAGGGCTGGAAATTTGTGACTATTAATGATCTTTAATGATTTAGTAATGATTAAAAATGGATTGGATGGATTAGGGTTTCTAATTTCTTTATTTTTGTGTTATACGATTTGGCTAAAAAGTTTTGGGTGAGTTTTGTAAACTTTAAAACTTAAGGGTTAATTCTGGAACTTTATTTGAGCTATATAATATTCGAATAAAATATATAATGAGGGTGCTAAGTGTAAGTTTTGCATTTAAATGGATTAAAATGTAATTTAAACCTAATTAGGGTTTGTTTTGAAAATAATTAAAAGAGAGGGACTAAACATGTAATTTTCAGAAACTTGGAGCTGTTTTGAGTAATTTAATATATTCAGGGATTTATGTGTCACTTTGATAATTTAATGGCCTAATATGTAATTAGTGATAATTAAAAATTGAAATTATAAATTAAAGGGTTAAATATGTAACTTTTATAACTTGAGGGACTTAAAGTGTAAATTATAAAAGTTTGAGTATCCATTCGTATAACATCTTAAAATAAGTGCTCATTATGTAAAATGGATAAGTTAAGGGTTTAATGTGTAACTTTTAATACTAAAAGGTTTAAAGTATAATTTTGGAAAGTAAAGGGTATAAAATGCAAAGTTATGAAACCCTAAGGACCAAATGAGTAAAAAGGTTAAAAGATACTTTATTTCCATTAATAATGATTCAACTTTCTAAATATGAAAACTTTCTAAAAGTGGAAACTTACTATTTATGGGAACTTGCTAAAAATGGAAAGTTACTTAAAATGGAAAGATATGAAATTAAAGAATGAATTATGATTCCCCCTTTCTCCTCTAGGTGTGAAGAAGGAGAGATCTTGAGCCCTTTCCATTTCTGTGTTTGTTTCATTTGTGCTTTGCAATAAGGTACGGATACTCTGCCTTTTTCAGTAAAAGGTTCCTATACATTGATGTTGAGTTATGATTTCAGTTAAGATTCCCCAAGCCACTGCTATGTTCCCTTTTGATTGAACCCTGATATGATTTTGAGATGACTTTGAGATAAACCTTTGCTATATGACCTTTTGCATGACTTTGAGACCTGACTCTTAGTTTGATACCCGAGCCATTTATGTTTCTCCTACCTATGGAGGTACCATAGGCATGTCTGTGATGCACCACTGGCATGACTCATGTGTGGGTGAGTGATTTCTCACGCCGTCCCTTTTTATGATTATTATTATGGCCATTATGACTTTGAGTATATGACTTTGAGATTGACTTTGAGTAAGGGGCGTATGGGTTGCAATCCTAGACATGTATGCTTAGTGGATTTAACTATGACTTTGAGTTGACTTTGAGGTGATTGGTACTGTGTGCTATACATGCCCTTCACAACCCCTGGGAGCTGATCACTCCACCCTTATGATACATGAGGACACCCCTCATATTATCTGGTTGCCTGAGAGGTATCCCCTTTGATTGTGAGATTATGAATTGAAGGCTTATGACTTTGAGATATGACTTTGAGTTTTGGGCTCGTGGTAGATGACTATCCTATTTTTCCTTTCTATTATTCGTTTGTTTATTTCTTATGATATTCCCCAATGCACTATATTTCAGTTCTATTTCATTATCGTTGCTTTGTTTTATGTATCTGTTCACTGGGCTTTTTAAGCTCAGCCGCATTTCCTTTTCCCTGCGGCAGGTTTCTAAGCTAGGAGCTGGGCTTTTGCTATGGGATGAGAGTTAGAGCTTGTGTTGGAGCTTTTACCTTAGATGACCACCCTATGTTATGACTTTGGATTTGGATTATGTTCTTTTCCTTTGGATTATTTCTTCATCATTGAACTTATGTATTTTGACTTAAGCTGTGTTGGCTTGGTCTTTCTTATTGAATTATGTTTAAGACTTCCGCTGTGTATGATATTATGTATGTATGCTTTGATATGTCACCATCCTTGTGGCACTTCTACCCTTGTCGGGTTGGGGTGTTACAATTATGGTATCAGAGCCCAGGCTGCGACCTGTAGTACATAAACATGGCCTGTGAGTCTTATGGACCTTAGGATTTGACCCTTAAGACTTTAGGTTTGACTGGTGAGGATTTGGGTAGCATAGGTTTCTGCTTCGTCTTCCATTTCGTGCTTATCTTCTCTTATGTTTTGCTAATCCCTTTCCATGATCATTCAGATGGTGAACACCCGCTTTACTCAGTACACTGATGGGGATGATGATGCCCCTGATTTCCAAGCTATGATTAACGCTGCTTTGGAAGCTGCTATTCCACGAGTAGTGACTGAAGTGGCCAATAACCTCAGGAATGGGCCTAGTCCTTCTGGTAGTGGTGCTAGACCTCCTACTCCACCAAATGGTCAACCTAATACTCCACCTCATGCTCCCCCAACTGGTATCCATGTGTGGATCGAGAGGTTTAACAAGCTCAAGCCTCTCACATTCAAGTCCGCTGCTACTCCCCATGAAGCGGAGGACTGGATCACACATGTTGAGAAATTGTTTCGTGTTCTGGGATGTGGTGACGAGTTTAAAACTCGTTTGGCTACATTCAAATTGGAAGGTGATGCTCAGAACTGGTGGACTGCTCTTGTTCAGGCCAAAGGAGGTGATTTTGCTGAGACTTGTTCGTGGGCTGATTTCATTGAGGCATTTTACAGACAGTATCTTCCTATGGCAGAACAGTTAAGGTATGAGAGAGAGTACGGGTCGATTCGTCAGGGTGATCAGGAGTCATCCGGAGAGTTTATGCAGAGATTCTTGCGTTTGGCTAGTTTTGTTGGGCCAGAGGTTACTGGTGATGCTGTGCGTCAGGCACGTCATTTTAAATGGGCTTTGAAGAAGTGGGTGTTGGACAAGATCGTTAACACTATTTTTGAGGATGTTGCTGGAGTGCAGGATGCCGCCCGTAACATTGAGTTGCTACATGCGGATCGGGTGCCTTATAAGCGTGATAGGGATGGTAACAGGGTGGATTCTCGTAGTCATGGTCGGCAGGACCATAGGCAGGATTCTCGGGGTCGACAGGACCAGGGGTATGATCAGAGGGGTCGTCAGGACCATGGTTATAATAATAGACAGCAGGATTACAAGAACCAGGATCGTCGGGATACTGGTAGGTATGGTGGTGATCGTCAAGGGCAGAATAATAACAACCGACGTAGGGATTCTCAGCAGTATCAGCAGTCGGGATCGTCGGGTCAGAAGAAGTCTTTTGAAGCTCTACCCCCTCCTCCTACATGTACCTTCTGTGGGAAGACTTATCCAGGTCCTTGTTATAAAGCTTCTGGTGGTTGTTTCTGGTGTGGATCTACTCATCACAAAGTCATCGACTGTCCTAAGAAGAAGGCTGGTGAACCTAAAGTTGATGCTAGGGCTGCTCCTAATTCAGGCCGGGTTTACTCTATGACTCGTGATCAGGCAGCTGGTTCCTCAGGTACTATTACGGGCTTTCTTTATATTGGAGATCGTACTGTCTTTGTTTTATTTGACACCGGTGCTACACATTCCATAATATCTACTTCACTTGCAAATAAAATAAACATAACCCCAAAACGACTAATGAACCGTATATCTATTGCTACTCCGATGAAAACTCATGTGATTATTGATGTTGAGTATGTGAATTGCCCTCTTCGTTTCGATGATCGTATTCGTGCTGCGAACCTTCTTCCCATCGATATGATTGACTTTGATATTATTCTGGGCATGGACTGGTTGGCTGCTCATAAAGCGACCATAGATTGTTATGCTCGTAAAGTGATCTTTGGTAATCTTCATCATCCTGATTTTGTCTATTCGGGTTCACAACCTCTGAAGTCTGTAAAGATCATCTCGGCTATGAAAGCCCGGACACTGATTTCACATGGCTGTATTGGTTTCCTTGCTTCTATCAAGGATACTTCTGTGGATGTTCCGAGCATTGATGGTATTCGCGTTGTGCGCGATTTTACTGATGTGTTTCCAGATGAACTTCCTGGTATTCCTCCTGTTCGAGAAATTGAGTTCAGCATCGATCTGATTCCGGGTGCTGAACCCATATCTAAAGCTCCATACCGTATGGCACCGATCGAATTGAAAGAACTGAAGGAGCAATTGCAAGAATTGTTAGATAATGGATTCATTCGTCCGAGTGTGTCTCCATGGGGTGCTCCCGTATTGTTTGTTAAGAAGAAGGATGGAAGCATGCGTCTTTGTATTGATTATCGGGAACTTAACCGTATCACAATCCGTAACCGTTACCCTCTTCCACGCATTGATGATCTATTTGACCAATTGCAAGGAGCGAGGCATTTCTCTAAGATTGATCTGAGGTCCGGTTATCACCAACTTCGGGTGAGGGAGCAAGATGTTCCTAAAACGGCTTTTCGAACTCGGTACGGTCATTATGAATTCTTGGTTATGCCTTTCGGGTTGACCAATGCTCCTGCAGTTTTCATGGACCTTATGAACCGGGTATTTCACGAATTCCTCGATAAGTTCGTCATTGTCTTCATTGATGACATCCTTGTGTATTCTAAGTCCGAGGAGGAACATGAGCAATATCTTAGTATGGTTCTGGAGGTTCTTCGACAGCAGAGATTGTATGCGAAGTTTTCAAAGTGCGAGTTTTGGTTGGATCGAGTAGCCTTCTTAGGTCACATTGTTTCTGCGGACGGTATTACTATGGACCCTGCGAAGGTTGAGGCTATCACAAAATGGCCGAGACCTACAAACGTGACGGAAGTAAGGAGTTTTCTGGGTCTTGCTGGGTATTATAGGAGATTTGTTGAAGGCTTTTCGCGTCTCGCTTTGCCTTTAACACAATTGATGAGGAAAGGAGAGAAGTTTGTTTGGACTGATGAGAGGGAAAGTAGTTTTGAAGAGTTGAAGAAACGTTTAGTGTCTGCACCTATTTTGACTCTTCCATCTGGTTCAGGTGGTTTTCAAATATATAGTGATGCATCGAAGAAAGGTTTGGGATGTGTGTTGACACAGCATGGAAAGGTGATTGCTTATGCTTCGAGGCAGTTGAAACCTCACGAGGTGAATTATCCGACACATGATCTTGAGTTAGCAGCTGTGGTTTTCGCGCTAAAGATTTGGCGCCATTATTTGTATGGAGAGTCTTATGACATTTTCACCGATCACAAGAGTCTTAAGTACATCTTCACTCAGAAGGAACTGAATATGAGACAGAGGCGGTGGTTAGAACTCCTGAAGGACTATGATGTTAATATTCAGTATCATCCCGGTAAGGCGAATGTAGTCGCGGATGCTCTTAGTAGGAAGTCTGGTATGGTTGCGAGTTTAGAGTTTTATCCTCGTGTTTTGCATGACTTAGAGCTTCTGGATGTGGAGTTTTGTATTCGAGGTCAGGATGGTTATTGGGCTAGTCTTAAAGTTGAGTCCAATCTTATCTTGCGAATAAAGGAAGCTCAGAAGGAGGATGGTGAGCTGTGGTCTATAGTTCAAAATGTTGAGGAAGGCAAACAGTCAGAGTTCAGAGTTGACGAATTTGGTGTGGTTTGGTTTGAGGATCGTCTTTGCGTTCCTAACGATCCGGAACTTCGAGAGACTATTCTATCAGAGGCTCATAGTTCCCCGTTCACTATTCATCCTGGTTCTACCAAGATGTACAGGGATCTTAAACAACATTTTTGGTGGAATGGTATGAAACATGATGTGGCTTTGTTTGTATCTAAGTGTTTGACTTGCCAGCAAGTCAAGATTGAGCATCAAAGAGCGAGTGGGTTATTGCAGCCATTGGAGATTCCGAAGTGGAAGTGGGAAGAGATTTCCATGGATTTCGTTACAGGTTTACCTCTTACCCGTAAGAAGCATGATGCGATTTGGGTGGTTGTTGATCGACTAACCAAGTCTGCTCACTTTCTCCCTATTCGTGTGGACTACAGAGTTAGTAAGTTGGCGGACATATTTCAGCAGGAGATCGTTAGGCTTCATGGTATGCCTACGGCTATCATATCAGATAGAGACCCACGGTTTACATCTCGTTTCTGGAAGGGATTGCATAAGGCATGGGGTACGCGCCTTAAGTTCAGCACGGCTTTTCACCCTCAGACAGATGGTCAGTCGGAGAGGACCATCCAGACATTAGAGGATATGTTGAGGGCATGTGCTTTAGAGTGGACTGGTAACTGGGACGAATATTTGTGTTTGGTTGAGTTTGCATACAATAACAGCTGGCACGCGAGTATTCGTATGGCTCCTTTCGAGATGTTGTATGGTAGGAAGTGCAGAGCTCCAGTTTGTTGGAATGAGGTTGGTGAGCGTATTATTGAAGGTCCGGAGTTAGTTCAGATTGCTACCGAGAAAGTGGATGTTGCTAGGGAAAAATTGAAGGAAGCACGTGCGCGTCAAAAGAGTTATGCTGATAAGCATCGGCGTGACTTAGAGTTTCGTGTTGGTGATCGGGTATTCCTTAAAGTTTCGCCGTTTCGTGGAGTTAAACGTTTCGGGATCAAGGGCAAGCTTAGTCCTCGATTCATTGGACCGTTTGAGATTTTGGAGCGCATTGGAGAGGTTTCGTATCGTTTGGCTCTTCCTCCGCAGTTATCACATGTTCACGACGTCTTTCATGTATCTCTTCTGAGGGGATACAATTATCATCCCTTGCATGTGGTGTCCTATCCTTTCGATCAGATTCAGGCCGATATGTCTCTTCCGGAGGAGCCGGAAGCTGTTCTTGATCACCAAGAGCGAGTTATGAGGCGTAAAGTTATTCCTTTCGTTAAGATTCTTTGGCGGAACCACCCAGAGCGGGAAGCTACCTGGGAGACCGAGGAGTCTATTCGAGCTAGTTATCCTCACTTTGTATTCTGATCTGGTATGTCTCCATTAGGTTTCGATTCGTTTCATTTCTGATTCCTTTCAAATTTTGAGGACGAAATTTTTCTTTTTAGAGGGGAAGAAGTTGTAACACCTAAAATCTAAAAGCATGGGAAATGACTAAAATGCCCCTACATATTTAAAATTTAATTAAAAGCTTATAAAGTCTCCAAATAAGTCCCAAACTTCAAACAATGCACAAGTTATGTATCCAAATAATTTTAACAATTACATTTAACATTTATACAAGTTTCAAAATTACCAAAATACCCCTACAAGGGCCGAATGAGAGAAAATGAATTTTAAGGAGATTTACTTTGATTTAAATTGTGCAAATAAGGAAGATAATCACCAAGAATATTTTGTCAACCAATATAGCCGAAATTCTGGTCCTCCATACCCTCTCATCACACGGCATTCCATTTTAAAAAAGCCAATCCATATCTTTTCTCAAAAAACCCTAATTGCCGATTTCAATAAACACACAAACAATTCTCACAGCCCCCATTCGACTCACACAGCACTCCTGGGTATTTTTCTGTGATAAACCAACATCCTAAGAAGCCAAGAAAAATCCCATTCGAATTGTTGAAGCCTTACATGATCGTAGCAATTGTTTTCTTTTGCCGAGCCCTAAAAACAAGGTAATTCGTTTGCACCTCATTCGACCTCTATAAAAATTATTTCTCATTTTTCCTGTGATACTTACATCATATAAGACCCACTAAAGTTGGTTTCAAGGTTGGAAGATTGTTGGTGAAGTCGTGGTCATTTTTGGTTCGATTTGGGTTATACGCGTAGGCTATAAATCGTACAGCCCTCTCCACACGTTCAAGTCTTGGTTTGGTATTTTTCTCAGGTCCCTTACACCTTATGAACACGAAATAAAATGGTTGATTCGATCCATGCATGCTCTACATCGTTTTGGTAAATTAAACCCTAAAAACATGTGTAAATCGTAAAATACACCATGCGGTCCATAATAATTCTAAATAAAATTTATTTACATATGTTATAATGTAATATGATCTGTAAAAATGTTGGAAGAATTATCTTGGCTTAGATCATGGTATTTCGAATTATTTAGTTTTGTATAAAACGTATAAGGAGAAAAAGAAAATAAAATCGTGGGATCTAGGGTTTGTGTTTAGGGCTGGAAATTTGTGACTATTAATGATCTTTAATGATTTAGTAATGATTAAAAATGGATTGGATGGATTAGGGTTTCTAATTTCTTTATTTTTGTGTTATACGATTTGGCTAAAAAGTTTTGGGTGAGTTTTGTAAACTTTAAAACTTAAGGGTTAATTCTGGAACTTTATTTGAGCTGTATAATATTCGAATAAAATATATAATGAGGGTGCTAAGTGTAAGTTTTGCATTTAAATGGATTAAAATGTAATTTAAACCTAATTAGGGTTTGTTTTGAAAATAATTAAAAGAGAGGGACTAAACATGTAATTTTCAGAAACTTGGAGCTGTTTTGAGTAATTTAATATATTCAGGGATTTATGTGTCACTTTGATAATTTAATGGCCTAATATGTAATTAGTGATAATTAAAAATTGAAATTATAAATTAAAGGGTTAAATATGTAACTTTTATAACTTGAGGGACTTAAAGTGTAAATTATAAAAGTTTGAGTATCCATTCGTATAACATCTTAAAATAAGTGCTCATTATGTAAAATGGATAAGTTAAGGGTTTAATGTGTAACTTTTAATACTAAAAGGTTTAAAGTGTAATTTTGGAAAGTAAAGGGTATAAAATGCAAAGTTATGAAACCCTAAGGACCAAATGAGTAAAAAGGTTAAAAGATACTTTATTTCCATTAATAATGATTCAACTTTCTAAATATGGAAACTTTCTAAAAGTGGAAACTTACTATTTATGGGAACTTGCTAAAAATGGAAAGTTACTTAAAATGGAAAGATATGAAATTAAAGAATGAATTATGATTCCCCCTTTCTCCTCTAGGTGTGAAGAAGGAGAGATCTTGAGCCCTTTCCATTTCTGTGTTTGTTTCATTTGTGCTTTGCAATAAGGTACGGATACTCTGCCTTTTTCAGTAAAAGGTTCCTATACATTGATGTTGAGTTATGATTTCAGTTAAGATTCCCCAAGCCACTGCTATGTTCCCTTTTGATTGAACCCTGATATGATTTTGAGATGACTTTGAGATAAACCTTTGCTATATGACCTTTTGCATGACTTTGAGACCTGACTCTTAGTTTGATACCCGAGCCATTTATGTTTCTCCTACCTATGGAGGTACCATAGGCATGTCTGTGATGCACCACTGGCATGACTCATGTGTGGGTGAGTGATTTCTCACGCCGTCCCTTTTTATGATTATTATTATGGCCATTATGACTTTGAGTATATGACTTTGAGATTGACTTTGAGTAAGGGGCGTATGGGTTGCAATCCTAGACATGTATGCTTAGTGGATTTAACTATGACTTTGAGTTGACTTTGAGGTGATTGGTACTGTGTGCTATACATGCCCTTCACAACCCCTGGGAGCTGATCACTCCACCCTTATGATACATGAGGACACCCCTCATATTATCTGGTTGCCTGAGAGGTATCCCCTCTGATTGTGAGATTATGAATTGAAGGCTTATGACTTTGAGATATGACTTTGAGTTTTGGGCTCGTGGTAGATGACTATCCTATTTTTCCTTTCTATTATTCGTTTGTTTATTTCTTATGATATTCCCCAATGCACTATATTTCAGTTCTATTTCATTATCGTTGCTTTGTTTTATGTATCTGTTCACTGGGCTTTTTAAGCTCAGCCGCATTTCCTTTTCCCTGCGGCAGGTTTCTAAGCTAGGAGCTGGGCTTTTGCTATGGGATGAGAGTTAGAGCTTGTGTTGGAGCTTTTACCTTAGATGACCACCCTATGTTATGACTTTGGATTTGGATTATGTTCTTTTCCTTTGGATTATTTCTTCATCATTGAACTTATGTATTTTGACTTAAGCTTTGTTGCCTTGGTCTTTCTTATTGAATTATGTTTAAGACTTCCGCTGTGTATGATATTATGTATATATGCTTTGATATGTCACCATCCTTGTGGCACTTCTACCCTTGTCGGGTTGGGGTGTTACAAGGAATCTGTTACATGAGCTTCATACTCCATTGACTACTGCTACTTTGGTATATTATGATAATGTTAGTGTGGTGTATCTATCCTTTAATCATGTTCAGCATCAGAGGACAAAACATCTTATTGAGATAGATATCCATTTTGTTCGTGATCAGGTTGCCGCTGGCCATGTTCGTGTTCTTTATGTGCCTTCTCGCTATCAGTATGCAGACATTTTCATGAAGGGGCTTCCTTCGCCTTATTTGATGAGTTTCGTTCCAGTTTGAGCGTTCGTCCTACTCCCGCTTCAACTGCGGGGGCTGTTAGGAGTGTATTATTATTAGTTGTTCTGTATTGGGCCCTTTGTATTAGCCTTGGCCTAGCCCATTTAGCAGTTTATATTGTACCGATTATTGTTCTGGAATGCAAACAAATACACGATTAAACATTTAATAGTCTTGAGCGCATCGCAATTATAGTTGATTGATTTTCATCATGACTTCCCTTTATTATAATCTTGATAGAATGTTGTTGTTGTCGTTCATTTGAGCACTATGAACAAGTCCCAATATCTATACTACTATATAATGCATTTGGGACTATTTTATAATTAGAAAGGCTTAAAATTCAGACTTTTACTTGCTTATTATGGAAAGATTTCAAAATTAATTGGTTAGGAAGCAAGTTGGTTAGGAAGTTTGTTAGGAAGCAGGTTGGTTGTTCAAACTAAAATTATTTGGCTTAATCATCTTTACTTATAAAGAATAAAGACAACTAAATATGTAACAGAATAACCGAATAACACAAAATATAGTAACAGGTACCTGCCGGCGCTAGCCGTGGCCATTTCCCGGATCTGGCAAAAACCGGAACCGGTCCCAATCCGGTCCGGTTCAACGGTCAAAGTCAAAGAACCGGATCCGGTTCCAATCCGGTTCGGTTTTTTTCGGATCCGGAGGGTAAAAATCCGGGACCGGTTCGGTTCCAAATCCGGTTCCTGTGCAAGATCCGGTCAAACCGGTTCCAAAGAACCAGTCGACATATTTGTTCACAGTGGGCTTGCAAAATTTTTGTTTCCGGGGTTTTTTTTTCGTTCGCGTTTTTCACACAATAAACTTAATAAACTTCGACTTTTATTAAAAAAAAACTAATAAACGTTACACATAAAGTACTTGAATCACAAATTAATACATTTTGACTATTTATTCAAATTCGGTTTCATCTTCATTTGCATCTTCATTTTGAACGGCGGACCTTGCGGCGCTTGTAGCTTCATCGTAAGCGATTTCTTCTTCGCTAAGATTGATTACATAACCTTCTTCCACCTCGACCTCTTGTAATTGTTTTTCGTAGTCCATTGGTTCTTCAAGTATTGAAACGTCTTGTATACGTTCATTCCCATCTAAATAATCCTTCAAGCAAATACACATCTCCAACGATAAAGGTGTGAGTCTTGTTCTTCTTACCGACAATACCATTCCACTAGTAGAAAAAGCGGATTCCGAAGCAACGGTTGAAGCTTGTACGCTTAGTAAATCCCGGGCCATTGCGGCTAGAACGGGAAATTGAGATTCCCTTTGTTTCCACCAATTCAAAAGTAAACTATCAAATTTCTTGAACTCTTCGGCCGTGATAGTGTTTAACCAATCGGTTCCCGTATATCTCCCATATTCGTTGCTCGATAAATTCTCACTCCTAGCCCGTTTACCGCTTTCTTGTCTTAAATTTGAAAATAAGTCAAAATCCGGATCGACGGTTGAAGACGAAGACCACATACTTTGCGCCGAACTCGTTCCCACATTTGTTGCACCATATTTCTCAAAATAAACATCATATAAACGTTTGAAATTTTGTTTAAACGATTCTTGTGCATTTGTTACATAAAAAGGGTCCATTTGGTTCAAATCCAAGTCGTTACCAATCTTTTCGATAAGATATTCCACCCCGCAAAGGTTAAAACATGGGTTTAATGCGGTGGCACAAGTAATTACCGGTGGAATTTCTTGAAAATATTTTGTAAGTTTTTGTTTCATCGGTATAACCATATTCGCAAAAAGTGGACCTTCATATTCATATGATCCTAATTTTTTACACATCAAATAAATTTGGTTGAGGATCGAATGACTCGTGGGATAATAAACACCCGATAACAAAGTTGTTGAGGTTTTAAAAACTTTGAGTAACTCGGTTATTTTATGAATAAGACTCCAATTTTCAACCGAAAATGGTACCATATTTTCCCCACGCCTTTGTCTAGCACAAAGGTCATCATGAAAATGTTGTAACGTGTGTTTTTGGCGTAAAGCACAAACAAACATGTTGTAAGTCGAATTCCATCTTGTAGGAACGTCCCAATTTGGTGATAAAAAAATGGAATTCGATTCATGACACAATTTTATATACTCCAAATATCTTGTCGGTCCATTTTGAAAAATATCTTGTAACATTTTCCTAAAAGATTCTCTTAAATTAAACATTTGCTCGGTCGCTAGTCCGCTTTGCACAACCAAGTTAATGATGTGTGCAACACATCGACTATGATAAAAAATGCCATCAACAATCGGTCGGTATTTTAGTTTTAGTAATCCTACCGCATTTGTATTATTAGAAGCGTTATCGAATGATATTGAAAAAACATTGTCTTCTATTTTAAACGTTTTCATAACATATCTCAACATTAAACTTAAATTTTCACCCGTGTGCGGATTTGGAAATATTTCAAAACCAATAGTACGTTTCATCATTTGCCAAGTATTGGGGTCAATCCAATGTGCGGTAACACAAATGTACGAACCCGTCAAACCATGACCCGTCGACCAAACATCGGTTGTTAAGTTTAGACTAGTTTTTAAAGCATCAAAACCAATTATTAATTCCTTTTTAACCTTTACCCAAGATTTAATACAATCACGTTTAAGAGTTTGACGACTTACATGAGTGTAGCGTGGTTGAAGCCTTTTTTGAATCAACCTCGTTAACCGAGGGTTGTCGAAGTGGTTGAACGGCAAACCCTCTTGAATCACAAAGTGAGCTAAATCTTGACGAAGCGCCCTCTCGTCATATACAAAAATACTCCCATCTTGTCCCATAACACTTTGTCCCGATCCCGAAGCGCCTTTTGTTGCTTTACAATGATTATTCGTGTGCTTCTTCAACGTAGAGTTCCCATCGGAATTGATAAAAGTGTTACAAGCTTTACAACGAGCCTTTTTTGAATTATCCGAAAACCTAACCAAGTCGAAATGACACCAAATTTCCTGGTTTCGGGTTGTTTTTTCAATCCCAACCTCAAACGGTTGGTTTGTAGAACCTTGAGGTTGAGAAGCGGTATTGTTTGATGATGTTGGTTGAGATTGAGAAGCTTGGTTTCTTCTAGACATTTTTGATCAAGTTTGTGAGCAATTTTTGAGTGTTTTTAGTGTGTTTGATTGTTGTGATTCAACCAAAATCATCAAAGGTATTTATAAGATTGTTTAGGAGGTCAAAATGGAGTGTTTTAATGGTTGTTACCGTTAGAAAACGGGCAAAAAAAGGGTGCAACGTCCATATTTGCAGGCTGCTGAACATACTGTCTTTTTTTGGCTTATGACCATTGGATCCGGTTCGGAACCGGTTCCCAAGAACCGGATCTCGAACCGGTTTGAAATTATCCGGATAGGAACCGGATCTAGGCGCAGAAACTTGGCACCGGATAGGAACCACCGGATTTTCTAGGAACCGGACCGGTTCTTGCAGGAACCGGTGTTGACCGGATTCGGATTCGGATTATTTTTCGGTTCCGGTTCAGGAACCGGTGTGGATGACCACGGCTAGCCGGCGCATTGCGGGGTACCATTCTAGTTCTTTTGAATATGTGAACTGCGAAGTTGTATTCTTGCAAATGGTGAGTGAAGTTGTATTCTTGCGAACAATGATCAAATTAAATATCTTTTCTATCAAATTCTGAGTGCTAAGTTCATGTTTCATACGCCTGAAACTCTAGTATCGCTACAGTATTATAACACACTTTCAACATATTTTGAGAAATTTATGGCGACACACCGAAAATAAACACTTTACAAAACTTGGACACTTTTCGTTGTTTTAACAATCTAGTTCTCATCCGCGACAAACTGTAAAAGGTAGGTGCAAAGTACATATCGACAAGGTCTACTACGTTAAATTTCTCACATATTATTAAACACCTTAGCTTGTGCGTGGGTGTGTGCAAGCATCGTCGCCTTACGACTTTCACAAGATCAACGAATGTAGTTTTGTTGTCTTGTTCATCTGAGTCATGATAACAGTTGCTCATGTTGACATTAGTTATCACTAATGTCAAACAAATCCAAAAGAATGATGATAATAACGTTTAATCAAATGGTACTATATTGTAAGTTCTGTTATATACTTGGTCAATTCATTTTACAAGGATAAACAGTGTGCAGTGTATTCGGATATATATATTTAAGTTGGCTCTATCAACATTTTCTGTACATTTGCACTATATTAATACTGTATCGACTAGCATATGCGAAATTGTTAACACACTATATTCACCTAATCATTGACTTTTAAGATAGTTAAAAAGTAAATGCCAACACGTAATTAGTTTTCTGTTTGAGTGTTTGACACATGCATAAATAAACATCTTAAACATGGTCATGGGATTCAAGAAATCAAGTTAAACCACCCAAAATATATATATAAACTACATTTAAGTATACGTAATGCTTTTGTACTTTGACTAGTACAAGGTGTTGGGGTCTTGGGGATGCAATTTTTTTAGGGTATATAAGATATTGTTTTCTATATAAAATTATCATATTATGAGTTTGATCTACACCTTCAAAACCATTTTATGATAGTTAAAAAGTAAATGCCGAAACAGAATGTTTAGTTTACGAACACAATCCAAAATGCCTCTTGGATTGTAGCAAAACCAACACTTATCCCCTCCCCTTTAAAATAAAAAATTTAAGATATGGTCTCACACTCTCACGTGCTAATAACGTTGGTTTTATTCATTGGTTGACTTTTTTTTTTTTTTTTTTGTTTAGACTTGTAGTTTCCAAATAGTATACTTCAACTTGTACAGTTGTACATGGACATGGTAGACTTGTAGTTTCCAAATAGTATACTTCAACTTGTACAGTTGTACATGGACATGGACCTCTTCAAGTTAACAAAAAAATAAATGGGCTATGTTAATATAAGAGGCTCATCATCCTTCTTATGTTAAAACATAATAGCATACAAATTACATTACAAAGTAGTTACATTTCATGGGAACATTTAAATTTAAATTTGGATGGCATACAAGGTTTGAGATACATTCGACATGTTTTAGCCAGGGGCGAACCGATTTCTCAAAAATGTTGGGTGCGCCATGGAAACCCCACAAATTCATCCCAAAGAAAAAAATTGTCAAAAACACCGATTTTTCAAAAATGCACCTGGTCTAAAAAATTTTGTATTACAATCTCTTTAATTTTATGAAATGAACCTCGTGATTTATATATCCTTTTGAGTGTCTTGTGATCCTGAAATCAGTTTCCTTACCGGCCTTTAGGTTGAGGTAAATTGTGTGCAATCTGTATCTTGCTTCACCATACCTTATTCCAGTAGAATTGAGTATTGTTTTGTTTTATTATACATATAGCATAATATTCACCGCTCACCAGTCAAAGTACTTCAAAGGTTGTTGGGCCACTTAGAAACATGTTTTTTGTGAATTGCGTGAATAGGTGTGGTCAAAAGGTCATAACTACAAATATAGTAGATACATACATGCATGCATCTACACATATGCCATATACATTAGAAATGCCTACATTAATTTGCAAAAAAAAAAAAAAAAAAAAAAAAAAAAAAAAAAAAAAAAAAAACATTATTTTGCAATATTATTGTTTCAATAGCAAATATCACTTGTTCTATTGTGGATATTCTCAACCATTACATAAAAAATGAACGATGATGCTAATTTTTCTTTATAAGATGGTAAACAATATGCCGATTTGGTTGACATTCAACCTTCGCGAATTGACTATAGGCGCCGTGTCACCTATACTTGTAGAATACGAGATATAACGTGTTCCCACGGCGTTATTATTATTTATTTGGTGTCACACTAATGTTTTACGAGCAGAACAATTCAAATGACTTAGTATGATAGTTGTAAATTCGAATTTTGCAAACTTGATTGGTTAACCATCAAATACGACAACAAAGAAAACCCTTTGGTTGACATTAGAAGGTCAAGAACTAAGAAGGTCAGAAGGATGTACATATAAGTTATAGCATGCTTAGTTCATGTTTTAATTATTAATTAGTTTAAATTTAGAATATTCAACATAGTGAGTAAACAAGAGGAACTTAATTATATATATTTTTTTGAACAAAAGAGGAACTTAATTATAGGCATTGAAAAGCTGGCCTTAGATCATTTATTTGACTTTAGACAATAAGGATGATACATCCTATGACTTTCCTAGATTTAGAAAAATATTTCATAAATATTACTATATATACTACATACTACTATTATCGAGGATCTCAGTTTGCAAGTGGGCAATTGGGTATCCATCAACTTTGCTAAAACTACTTGTTTAATATAACTTAAGTTCCTGAGCTTAAATTTCATATGAATAATGAAACATTCTGACTTTGTTAATAGATGAAAGACAAAATTTTCATGACTTTTTGTGTGTTTTGTTCTATACTTTGAAAGGTCCATTTATCTTGTATCGTTATGCTTAGATTTGAATTCTCAGAGGCTCGCTTACGTTGAATATCAAGTCCAAACCAAATGGTTGAAATATACCGTACAAATTATATATTAGTATAAGTACTAAGTAGCTCGTTCAAAAAAAAAAAATAAAAAAAAATAAATAAAAGGTTCTAAGTAAGTTTCTTCAAGGATAGATCTTCTAATGTTTGTCTTTCAAGTTGTGTCATATTGAACCAATCACATAAAATTAAATTAGATGGTGGGATCATTGTTAGATAAACTATGAGATCCACTAATTTAAACCCTTACACAATATGTTAACATGAGAAGAACATTAGAGAGTTAATCATTAAAAGATCATAATCCTTTCTTCAAACACCTACTCCGTAATATATTTAATTTCTATTACTGTATATTTTAGAGCTTCGTATTTGCTTTTCATTTCGGCCTCACAGGGTGTAACATCACCATAACACAACCCATTCAACATACCCCCTTATCATAACACAATACAACTGCTTCATTTGGGTCTCACCACTTCCAAAATATAACCGTTTGTTTATTGCTCGGTCCCACTCCAACGTCACTTTTCCTACTATTTTACTTCGTCGTTTGCATGGCTAAGGGTGAAACAGCGAGCCACGGAGTTATGGTGGTGTAGCGGCGAGGCAAGGCGGAGGTGCCACGTATGTGTGGCGAGCCTGCTTCGTCGTGATACCTAACCCTCTTAATGGTAAGCGTAGTAAAAGATTATCATTATTTGACAAGCTAATAGTTTAATGGTTTAGTGAATTTTATCCCTTATTAATATTCAAAATGGAAAAATAATAAATTAATTATAAATAAGTGTGTGTTTATCAATTTCATTTATGATTTGTTAATATATATAGTTGCAAATCATGTGACTTGATTCGAAGTCTAGGATTTCAAATCAGGGACTTACGAGAATCTGTAAAATGGAGTCACGGTTCTTATTTGTTAAGGAATTCCAGTTTACTTAATTGTAAAATGAATTGTGTCGTTGAACATTAAGTCTGAGTATGTCAAGATTTAGCTAAGTCTATAAACAATCCAGTATAACTAAATCATTGGTACTAGACTCACTTAGGTTCATTAATAGGAAGACAATAATAAAATGATTGAGAAGTGAGGCTCAAGGGTCCTAGGAATAGATTAGTCAGAAAGATTAAAGTAGTATTGTTCCCAAAACTTTTGTGATACGAGCTAAATCAATCGCCAGGAATCGGAAGTAATGTCGTAAACTCGTGAAAATAGGACAAGACGTTACTATAAGATTTCATTTAACATGTTTTGAATCTGTGAATGAAAGACATTTCATTTAATAAATTCCATAGATGCTTATGTGTCACACCCCCAGAAATCGGGTCCAGCGGAAGCATACAAGTAGCTGGGGTGTAACTCAATTGGTAATACAGCACAAGTACAAAATTTGTTTTCACTTCAATCATTTAGACTAAAATTGTTTAACTAAAAGCATTGAATTTGCATTGTTTAAAATTTATGCGAAAGTAAGCCCTTAAAATAGTTTAAAGCGGTCCCCATAAGAATATCAGAGTCTTCTATGACCATGCCATGCCCTGTCAAAACCTCCTGTAGAGTGCCATTGCTTAAAACCTGAAAATACATGCTAAAACGTCAGCATAAAACTGGTGAGTTCATAGTTTTAAGTAAACAAGTATTTTCCAGAAATCAAGTATTTCCCGTAAACAAGTATTTTGCGGAAGGCAAGACAATATAACAAATACCATGTCACAGCCAAAAATAAGGTATACAGTGCCTAAAGCTCATGACCCCGAAGCTCGACGTAATCGTATGCAATCAAGCATAAAATGCCCCAAGTAAGTGTTTGCCAGACACTCAGAAGTAATCCGAATGATATGCGTCCGTTTAACAGGTTGGCGCGACCAACTCGGACGGGGTGTCAACCCAAATAGATCTATCCACAGCATTCGCGCTCACACGCATGTAATTAACGGTTCATGATAAAGGGGACTTTAGTGGCAGTAATAGGTAACTCAGGCAAAGTAACAGTTTTATATTTATGTCCGCAAAAGCAAGAACTTGTGTTCATAAGAAAGAAATCAAGGATGGAATAAGTAATTCATAATGTATTCAAATAATCAATCAAGTATTTCAACCATCCAGTAATGTTTGAGAAAATGAATCGCGTTCAAGTAAAACAAGCATTGAATTTAAATAGTAAGGAGCATGTATCTTCCCCCAAAACAGTTGTAAAACAAGTAAAAGTAGGGGTTATGAACTCACCTGGTGCAATAGCTACGATGACAACAATGAATACACAGAAATGAGGCACGATCTCTAACCGCAACCTAATATGAATGATATGATCTAATGTAAGAAATGAAATGACGCTACACATGCAAATACGTATGTTATTGATACCACTCATTAGTTTTGAAAATAACGTTTATCGTCGACAAATACGTTTTTGACGTTTCGTTAGGTTAATAACCACTTTTCATGGAAATAGGTTGAAACGGTACTCCACGATCCTTGTTTGGTGTTCTATCGGCAAATATAAGGTTTTTGTCGCAAAAATAACATTTTCATTACTTGAAAATATGCCCAAAATGGCCTCGCAAAACAAGTCGCGAAATGTTGTACGTTAAGGGTTAGTGATGAAACTCGGCGTTTTTGAAAACCTTGTAACAATATCTTGAAGTCGTGTCATTTAACTTTTGGTTATACGGGTCTTGATTGATGAGAAAATCGACTCTTATTGTTGTTACTTGAAGGTATTATGTTCAACACTTAGAAAATTTCATTATAGTAAAAGCTGTCAAAATATATATAGTTTATCGGGTATATAGATGAGGTCGTAGTTTATTCGTTATAAGTCTATTCGACGAACGGCCAAATGATTTGAAAAGCTTGTTGGAAGATCTTGATTTCATAAAACTACGGCTCGGACTCAAATTGATCCGATCATGAAGAAAAATAGCCGAGAAGATGGTGTCTCGCAAAGAGAGTTTTGCGGCAAAAAGTGTAATAGAAAAGCTGATGGAAAATATATATATTCGTCTAAGTTCAAACGCTTGTATCTTTTTCGTTATAAGCTCGTTTTCTACGTTCTTTATATCCCCGGAATCGTGGGACAACATACTAATATATTTTTGATAAGTCGGGACGGCTAGATCAAGTTTTAGGCCTCGAAACAGTCCAAGAAAGTCGTGGGACAGCAAGTAATTTTTCAGAAAATAGTTTTCGTCGTTAATATTGGAAATATCATAACTTTTTCGTCGTAACTCGGATTTTATCCCCGTTTTCGGCCATAGTTTCGTCTCGGAATGTATTTTCTAAATCTTTGGTCAAAAGTTACACCCTTGCCCCTGATCTTTCCACGTTTGCCAAAAAGGGACAGCAACATTTTGAAAGTGTCAAAAATAGATTTTCCTAGTTTCTAACTTGTTCCAACTTCAATCAAACCACTTTCAATCACCACAAAACTAGTCTAATCCTACCACACACCTTCTTAGGGTGTCATGAGTTCCTAAACATCACCAATCTTAGTGGATCTAATGAGATTGCTAGTAAAAATTATAGATCTATGTTTATAAACCAAAATAAACAATAAGTGGTATGGATCTTACATACTTGCATGTTTTATCAATATATCTTGAAAATACATAAAAATATAAAGTAAATGAAAGTATGAAAAGATCAAAAGTATTTTTGAAGCTTACTTGAAATATTGGAGTGATTTGAGGAGAAAATGTATAATAACTTAGGGTTTTTACCACAAAACCCCAACTAGATCTTGATTAGGACTTGATAAACACTTGGATCTTGAAAAGTTAGTGATTTCTTGCTTGGTTTAGTTCTTGGCCGAATTTTTAGAGAGAAGAAAAAAAGATGAGAGAGTTTCTAGTTTGTTGTGTTTATCAAATGAGAAATGAAAACTAGTTTTATGTATATATATAATGTCTTGGTCAATTGTAATTAATATAGTCCAAGTCTTGGTCCAAGGGTACTAGGGGGGGGGGGGGGGCGGCACACCAAAAAGGAGGGAAACAAGGAAGGCTTGTTGGTGGCTAAATTAATGAATGTGTCTAGTTGTTGGATGAGCTTATGTATTTTGTGTACACTTTGGGTGTTATCGGGTACCGAGTTAACTAAAAATAAATGTTACCGAGGTGATATAAAATACGACGAAGTTGTAAAAGTTGTAAGATATTATTCCTGATGATAATCGGGTGTTAAAATAATTATCGGGTTGAAATAACGCAAACCGACGGAGTAATAAGCTCCGACCGTAAAATATAGTAATTAATTAGGAAACACCGGGTAAATTAATAATATAATTTTATTTTATTATAATGAGTATAAAAATATGTTAGGATCGTAGTCAGGAGTATTGGGTATACTTTCGTAGTAAAAACTGAGTGGTAACGTTAATTACAATTTAAACATACGTATATAGAAATGATGCATATCCGTGTAGTAATTAAAGATTGATGATTTGTAGACTACTCTAGTTTATATGAAGTGTCATTAATGAATGATGCATGAATTCACAGCGAAATCACATTGGTTACGCGAATTTGAAGACTCGTAAACTCAGTTTACGACGAAATGAACGGCAATCGTGAATAGTGATTTCCTTCCGGAAATGAATAGTGTCATATGAATAGTAAAATTTTTGAACGCTTCTCGGAATCACAAACTGACTCCGAAAATGATGAATAGTAAATGATGAATAGTGACCGATGAATAGTAAATGATGAATAGTAACTGATGAATAGTGAATAGGAGAAATGTCCTGAAAATGCGGGTTGTTACATTATGATGGTAAGAGACCGAGATAATGTTAACACCTATTGTGAAAGTTGTGATACTTTAGGGAGTATATAAAGTTTCACATGCATTGTGTAGGGTAAATGTTGGACATGACCAAGATCCAGAAGCGACTACATGGATTAATCAATTAATGGTGTTCTCGGATCGTGGCAACCTGAGGTGTTAGGTCATTTAGCTTTATTTCTCACTAGGTTTTGGCTTAGTTTCCCAGTTATTACGTAAAAGCGTAACGTTGTGTGATATTGTTGAATTCAATGAGAGGTAAAGAAAAATGATCTAATGATCGGGATGACAATTTGCAACTCCAAGTTGAAATATACTAGAGAAGGATATTTTTCTGGTCCCTTGTGGTGATGTGATTTGTGAAGAGTACGACTGTACGACAAGTGTCTCGGACACTATGCGATAAAAATCATTCACGGTAACAAGAAATGATGAAAGTATTTCCACATTAACATATCAATGAATGATATTTTCTAAAATATTGAAAAGTACAAAGGGATATAGTCATATATCTAGACTCAGCTGAGGTGTTGCTCGAGTTTTTGTAAATCACTACCTGGGTATTGAATCAGTTTCTATGAGCTGGGTACTTAAATTTCTTGCTAGTAACGTCTTGGTACCGTGAAAGTGGTTCTCATGTTGTTACTTTCAACAAGTGAGAGTATGAACGGATTATGTGCAAAGAACGTCTTTCACAATTGACTTTCACAGAACTGTTGAAGGCTCACACCGATGCACATTAAACAGAACACGCGAGTGCAAATGAGAAAAAGGGTGGCGAAATGAAATATAAGTTGTGAGGAAATAAAAATACGGTGATATTTTCATTAAAGGGTAAAATGATAATTATCCAAGGTATATATATTTACCGGGGACAAATATATACTACTATAAAGGAAAAACTACAAACCCTAAGGGTTTATAGTGGTTCAACCGACCCCCTAATTAAGTTTTATCTTTCTAGAATACTCTTTGGTATCCTATAAATACTAAAGGTTTTCTAGGGATTCATATTATACATGATGCAACCCAAGTGTTTGATTTTTTTGTACGTACTCAACTTAAAACATCACATTGATCATTCAATGATGATATTCGGTTTATGGAAAAACAAATCGGGAGGTTGATTATATAGATCATCATTGTGTTTTATTAGTTTACTGATTTTATAAAGGCCAAAACACATATTAGTACTTTGAACTTGACAAACAAGATCATTTAGTACCTTGAACTTTTAAAGGTGCAGAACGGTACTCCGAACTTGGCAAACTAGAATTACCGCTACCCTATACTAAATTAACTCCATAACTTATTATTATTATTTAAAACAAAATCAATTTACTAAGGTCTAATGTAATATAAATAATTTGTAGTTAAACTTAGGATAATTAATCATATTTTATTGAAAATTTAGTTAATTTCGATTTCTTTTAACTAATATAATATTATATTTAGTTATTGAAAGTAAATTTCTACTTGAAATAATATCTTATAGAACGTGAATCTACTGCAATAATTTTGATATATAGATATCCATACTATATACTAAGTGTTTGTTTCAATTATTTTTGAGACCATAACAATTTAACTATTTATTTCGTGATATGCACATGTTAAATTGAAAATTACAGAAACTTACATGTAGTTAGTCATATATTGATCTAAAATGTATTTGTAACAAACATTTAATAATATAATATAAAGATATATTAAGAGTGATGCGTTAGAAATATTTAAAAAATATATATATATATATATATATATATATATATATATATATATATATATATATATATATATATATATATATATATATATATATTAGATAATAAATTAAAATGGTATATAATTTTAAACAAATGAAAAATAATTAAGTTTTAAGAAAAAAGAAATTTACCTAACCAAAGTTTTACTATAAATTATTTATTAAAAAAGACTTTACTAAATTAAATTTTAGAAAGAAAAAAATAATAATAATTGTTGAGTTAATTAGTATAGGGTGCTAAATAAACCAGTTTGCCAAGTTCAAGGTACTAACATGTGTTTTGGTCTTAAAAATCTTCGAGATTTTATTAAACTTTTATGGTAGGCTTGATAATAGGGAAAATAACCTAAAAATGTAGTAAACTTACCTATTTTTCTAATTGTGTGATTTTTTTTTCTTTTTTCTTTTTTTTTAATAAAACTTTTGATTTTCGACTTTTTGTGTGTATCTACACATGTAAAATGACCATTCCACCTTTATATTTTTGTAACTAGTCTATTGAAATCGAAAGGTAAATGGTCATTTTATATGTGTAAATACACGGAAAAGTCAAAATATTAAAGTTTAGGGTATACTAAAAAAATAAAAATAAAAAAAAAAGAGAGAGAAAGAAAAAAGAAAGTCTACACACAACTAGAAAAAATGGGTCATTTGCTACATTTTTATGTGATTTTCCCTTGATAACATCCTTGTCATGTCAACATTTTTTTCGCATAACATCAGAATTCATAAGTCAACACAAAACACTCTCCTTCCATTTATAATGTTATAGGACATCTCTTGTCCCACACATAACTCAATAAAAGACAAATACAATACAAAAAACATACCCGCTGCATGGGTTGGTCACCACGACGCGAGGGCCTATGACACCAGCCCTTGTGTCCTGCTTGTGCCATAGGCTGGCGTTGAAGGTTGGCACGAGGCTTAATTAACAACCATGTATACCGAATGCTCTTAGCCAAACTGAAACAAACAATAAGATCACTTTGTTTACATAATACGTTGTTGTTGTTGATGCTGCTGCTGCTGCTGCTGCTGTTGTTGTTGATAAAGCACAATACAACTTCAAATTTCCAGTAAATATCATTTAAGAATACCGCTGTCACAATTTATTTATAGTTATTGTAAAAAAAACTAACTTTTAGATAAGTGAATCCTGTAATTAGATTATACTGTAACTACACTACAACAAGATGGGAATTGATATGTACAAATGTAATTTTACTTTGTACAGATAAAATTACATGCGGTATTGTTTGCCTTATTCATTAATTCAATGTGTGCAAAATAAAATACCATGTGTACATATCATTACCCCAACAAGATGTTTATATTTACCCGTCTTCTTCACACTTTTTGATGCATAAAAAGATCTATTTCTTTGCACATATTACTCCGATGTGTAAAAGTTTGATACATTTTATATAAATCAGAATAAATCTAAGAAATCACAAGTTTTTGCATTTATCCTTGTGCAACAAAAATGTTCACACTTATTATAAATATAAAAGAGATAATACCTTTAAAAAGCATCATATTTGTCCAAAAATACTTTTCTGAATAACAAACAAATTTTTTTGCTTATATGGATACCGAACTTTCAATTTTTGACTTTTTTAGGTATTTTGTGACATTTTTGCCATTCAAATTATTAAAAACCCAAGGACAAAAATGTCACAAAGTACCTCAAAAAGTCCAAAATTAAAAGTTTAGTACCTCAAAAAGTCCAAAATTGAAAGTTCATTCCTCGTATAAGCAAAAACATTTGTTTGATAAAAAAAAGTATTTTTAGACAAGTATGATGATTTATAAAGTTATTATCCCAATATAAATATAAACTTGTTCACACTTAAACAATGTGAATTTCAGTTAATAATGCCTAATTTCTTTAAATAAGAGAAATCGCTGAACATTTAGGCGTCATAAAATATAACTACACTTTAGACATGATGTTGCACACCGTATACAAGCTGGATGATGTTGCACACAGTATACAAGCTAGATTGAGGATGATATTGCACACCGTATACAAGTTGGATGGTTGAAGTGGAGAGAGCGGCCACAAGAATCCTCTGTGATAAGAATTCCCTCTAAAGTTGAAAGGAAAATTTTATAGAGTGGCAATTCAACTAGCTTTGTTGTATGGGTCAGAGTGTTGGCCGCTAACGAAGACTCAAGCTAATAGAATGGAAAAAGTGGCGGAAATGAGGATGCTATGGTTGACTAATGCCAAAACTATGTTAGACATGATCCCGAATGGAGTCTTTCAAAGAGTACTCCAAGTTGCGACTATAATCGACAAGATGAGAGAAGAACGTTTGCGATGGTTTGGGCATGTCAAGAGGAGACCACAATCAGCACATGTTAGGAGAGTGGAGTCTATCACTGTCGATGGCTTGAGGAGAAGGGGTAAACCAAAGCTCAGATGGGAGGACACGCTCAAGGTTGACTTGCAGGAGCTCCTATTGTCCGAGGACATGATCTCTGATAGTAACGCGTGGAGAACTAAGATTAGGGTAGATGAGTAGGGCGCTTAGGCGTAGTTTTGCTGGGTTGCTTCAGTGTAGGCCCTTTTTACCTTGTAGAGTTCTTGCCGGTAGGTTTTTCTTTTTAGGCGTTTTCGTCTCTTGCGTGTTTGTTTTATCTTTCCGCTTTTTGCTTGCTTCTTTGTCCCCTTCTGGTGGCTTGTTGGCTTTTATGCATGTTTACGATTTGTGTTTTTGTCCCCTTTGTTTGTTTGGTTTGTTTTGCCTATTTCCACTTATATGTTGCTTTTGTGTTATTTGCTCTTATGTGCACTTAGTCCCCCCTTTTTTTGGTTCTTGCTCTCTTTTTTGTTTCTTTGTCTTCGTTTATGTCTTTGCTTGCCTAGTCGTTTTTGTCTTATTAGTTTCCGTTTATTGATGTGTATCTCTTCCCTTGCTTCTTTCTTTTGTATGTTCGCTTGCACATGCGCACTTTTCGAAAGTTTTTCTGAAAGCAGTCCCTCTACCTTCGGGTAGGAGTGTGATTGTCTACATCTCACCTCCCCATATATACCTCACCTCGGCGGGATTGGGTATTGTTGTTGTTGCGAAAATATAACTACACTTTTAAGTGTCAATAAAGTTTATATTTGTACGCGCTTGTAATGCGAAGTCTTATCTTCACAATTTTATGTGCGAATTCGATATGTTATGTAACATTACATTTATAAACGTAACAACCTTTATACGTATTTGTAATTATACGTGTGAAAAGCTAAATAAAATGTTCGGACTTTTTAAAAAACGCGATAATTGAGGCTGTGAGCAAATAATCTCTATATGCTCCTAGTTTAGGTATGCTGCATGCATGCATGTATGAACTGGGTGGACAGCATTCAACTGTGAGGGCGCACACATGGAGTCGTGGAACATGCAATAAAATACTTGTAATCAAATGTTTGAGTTTAAAGAGGTCAAACATCTATCTGTTTTCTTGACACCAACACACCAAAAGTGGATCTATCCAACATTTTTTTCCCATTAATATTATCCGAACCTTTTTCCATATTTAGAAACAAAATTATAGATGGAAAAATATTATAAAATGGGTTAAAGAGCATTTAATGCTTAAGGGAAAGATGCATATGTAAATTTTGATCAAAAATTTTCTCAAAACATCATCGTCCACTCAACTCTTTGCTGTGTTTGATATATGTACTTCTATTTTGGGAAATTTCTGAACAAGGCATGAATAGGATGTACTCGTATCAACTTAAGGACATTTTTTTTATTTATTTATCTTTTGCTTTTTGGTTGATTGAAAATACATAAATGAAATTTAGAATGTATGCTCTCATTTTTTTTAAACCTGTTTTGCACTATTAAAATTCATCTTCAATGGCATCATATTTCTTTTATCTTTCACTAGTATTTCACCGAGGAACAAAATAAAGCGTCTTGAATCGAGTGAATTAGTAAACTATGTACCGCTTATTTGATCTTATTATAACTTATGAACCTAGCTTTTTGCTAGGTCTCTGATGTGATATATGCCGTTCAAAAAGAAAACATGCAACTCACATATATTTTTACGGAGTGTATGATTCAATTTCAATAGTTTCAATTCACATATATTTAATTTATACGGAGTATATCTTTGCATTGTTTCTGTTTCAGTGTAATCTGTCACACATATATAAAAGCTTAAAGGCAACTATTTTTAACAGCGCGTTGTTACACATATACACATATTTAATTTCACTAAATTTTAATTTGTGTAAGACATGAAAACTAATTAATTTGAGTTTTAAATTTGACAACATTGAATCTTGAAAAAGTATCACCATGCCATCAGCTTCCTTGATTAAAACACTAGTATATACATTATGGACTTTGGAGACCTAAAAGTTGACTTTCCAAGTTCAACTCTTGTCTTTATGCCTCACTGTTATTTCATTTTATATTATTGAACGTTGATAATTTTAGTATACTTTGTTTGTTTAAGGTGTATGGGTCCTTAAGCGATCACCAATGGACATTTTTGTCCCTTCTAAAAGAGCTATGTGCAGATGGCACCTATAGCATGTTTATAGGCGCCGTCACGCCAAATTTTACCTTATAACATTCTAGTTACACAAATTCTTTAAAAAAAACCTGCCTCAATAACATTCTTATAATACACCACAAAAAAAATTCACTCACTCACACAAAAAATAAAATAAAAGTACAAACACCCTTAATGCACGTTGTCCCAATGGCGAAGCCTCTTGTAACACCAAGGGGCACTGTAGTATATAACATGGATGGCTGGTGCTATAAGTCTTGCCCTATGGCGAGCTTGCACGGTGCTCTGTAAGCTATCAAATTTATGAATTTAACAATACATTTATAATATTGTTTAAGCTAATTAATAAATACATTACCTCATTGCATGCCTAAGAAAACTAAGAATGTAAAATGAGTTTTGTTGAAACAATAAAAACTAATAAAATTGAAATATTCCAAAAGTGAAAGATATTGCTATAACTAACTTACAATGCCTTTCGAAAATGATAACTTATTTTACAACTAGGATCTTGTAGATGTCACTCTACCACAAAGTTAAAGCAGAAAAGAAGCAAATCGACCATATGTTCAGCCAAGAGATAACAGTAGTCATTATTCTTGGGTAATCCAAGAGGTCCCTCCAAGAAGCAACCTTAATTTCATAACTTCCGTGCAGTTATGCAATCGCATTAATATGCTTCTGTAAGTTTCGGTCGATTTTACATATGTGAAGTCATATTTGGGACTTCATTGGGAGATTTGAAGCGTTATAACTGCTCAAGCATTCCTATGTGGTTGAATGCATGATTCATCTAGATCAGTTTTTTCTAAGATTGACAACTACTAGTTTATGTCTATCATTGACGTTGAATGACCTAACCAAGGTTAAAAAAATGTTTATTTATTTATTTATTTTCTCCAGCAATATATGACATATATACTTCGTTACAAGCAATTTCTTTTTGAACAATGGAAGAAACAAACTTTATTCACATACTGCAGCCTTCTTTCTGTTACAAGCATTTGTTGGATCGTTAGCTATAATCCAATCAAAACAGAGTAGTTTTAGATAATTGTAGCTAGATCTAGTTTGTCTCTCTTGAACATGACAGTAGTTCAAAGAAATATATTTTTCCTGTCTCAGAAATCTTTAGAGTAATTGGTCAAGATTGCTCAAATAGCTAAGATCATTTTAACACGTATTTTGGCATCACAGTTCCTTCGACCCTTCGTTGAAGATTATTAATGCAAAGTCTTTTTGTGAAAATAAAAATTTAATTGTCAACGCTCTTGATCCAAGAAATTAAAAAGGTCTACTCCTGTTAAATACACAAGAAGAAACTGGATATATAATGGATTTAAGACTATTTATCCCCATGTTGACAAATTAATCATTATTTAACTGTTTTAGTTTAGTTAATTTATCGTGAGTGCAGTATAGCATATACAGGTTGTCGATCATAATTTGGTTACTGCTTGCAATTACTTATTCCAAATTACTCAGATTGTAACTATTGATAAATGGATCTAGTTAAGTCATATCATATAATGAAAACAATATTTCTGACATTTAATTGTTAGCTTTGTTCATTCGATAAATGTTTTATGTAATTGTAATTTCGTATTTGTGTATGGTACGTGTATGACCATTTCCTAACACAACATGTTTATGAAAGTCAATTAGTGCAACTTGTAATTTTCATACATTTAGTACGAAGTTTTCTTTCTATACGTTTACATACCGTTCAATCGATTTTATAGCTAGCGTGTAACTTAATTGAACTTTTCCTTAATAGATTTATCAAGCTTTTTGTCAGAAATGGAACCAATTTTGTTACCACTGACTTTTAGTACGGAGTAGTACCATTTCAAATATTAATTGGTTTTAAAACATAATAAAAAAAAAAAAATTAAATATCTCACGAAATGTTAATCGTTATGCGAAAAAAATCATACTATCATGAGAATTAAATCATCCTATAGAGGGGCACTTCTATATACTTTCGAAAAACTTTTTTTCAGCATTTTTTATGTAAGTGTTTAAATTTACGTCTAGAGAAATAACATATGATTTGTGAAATCACAAGTGATTCCTAACATACAAATTACATTTAATTTTCAAGACGTTAATTTTAACACCAAAACCAAACTCGAAAACAGAAAGGTTCATCGAAAGTATATTGAAGTGCCTGTATACTGAAAAATAAAAAAATTCTCGTCGCGATGATGTATTTTTTATCACTTAACGATTTACCGTTTGCAAGATTTTTTTTATGGTGAAAATGATTTTTTATTAATTTTGATGAAAAGTAAATGAATAGGATTGGTTTATTGGATTTATGAAGAATATTGGATTTATATTGATCTCAAATTCAAATATAAACGTTTTGTGATATCAATGGTTTAGTAAAAGGATAATAATATCATGTTGATGTTTCTCAAACTTCTAGGTTTGGAAGTATATAATCATGAAAAAAAATCAAGATATATCAAAGATGTTACCCTTACAAGAAAGTGAGAAACAAATTGATAATGGAGGCTCTAGGTGATTGTTGGTACAGGAGGGTGAGTGGAGAGAGAGAGAGAGAGAGAGAGAGAGAGAGAGAGAGAGAGAGAGAGAGAGAGAGAGAGAGAGAGAGAGACTTTTGATTCTTAATCATCCTTTCGGAACTTTACCCTTCAATGCGAGAAATCGAACAACAGAACTATTGCGATCCACTTTCAATCACGTTTTACATATCATACGTAAAAAAGTATGAAAGATTAGACTCCAATGTTTGTCATTCTGAAATTAGCGCTTTCAAAATTTTCATAGAAACCTGAGGCCATTTTGATCCTCCTCTGTGTGGTATGAGATACACTCATTTTAACAAAGTCGACTCTAAGCTAAGTAAGCTCCACCGATTTCTTGTCTCCTCTTATTATATCATCAAATGGCCAAAGTCTCATGTTTTAGTTCTAGCAAGAGAGTTCTTTGGTCATGCTCCTTTCCTTCTCCAAAATTCAACTGTTGATTTTGGTCCTGTGACATTTAAGTTCTATAATTCGATGATCAGCCACACTAACCTTAAACCCATAGTGTAGAACTTTTGGGCCCTACCCAAGCCCACATATACCAAGGTTGTTCAATTTAAATTGAAATGGTAAGGTCGAAAGTAAATTCTTAAACTTTAGTGAAGTCAAATGGTAGCTACTGATATTCCTATTATTGCATTCACGAAAGATGGTTTAAGTGTTATTCCAACTAAACTAGGCACCCCATTGATGCTAGATTTTTACACGTCTACTATGCGCATGGAGTCTTGGGGTAGGTTGAGTTATGCACAAGCCAAGATTGAAGTAAGAGTTGATACAGAGTTGAAACATTCCCTTGTGGTGGCGGTTCTAAAATTTTAGGGTGAGCGGTACAGTATGCACACTATTCGTATTGAGTATGAGTGGACACCTCCACGATGCTCAAATTTCAAAGTATTTGGTCATGTTCTTAATGAGTATCCTAAGAAACTTGCTACAGATGCTATTAGGAACATGAAACTGCCAAGGCAAGTTATTCGTGGGGTCAGATTGGTTCAAAGTCACAGTTCATTTATAAACCTAAGGCACCAAGGAAACCGAAGGAAACTAATGATAAAAATGATAATACGGTTCCTTACACATCAAACCCGTTTGATGTATTGAGCACTATGGTAGATGAGGAGAAAGGCGAGGGTCGTAAATCCTCCAATTCGCATGTAAAGAGCCCAGAGGAAGGTAATGGGGACAAGTATAAACATGCGAGTACACCTATTGATTCATTTGGCAGTCCAAGTACTACATCTTTGGTTGAAAAGATTAATAATCTAAAAAGTCAAATACTTGATTGGAAGCTTGTGCTATTTGGTGATGATAGGAAGCCGCTTCCTATGCAAAAGGAGGCTAATATGACATCGGTCAGTGGACCTAGTTCTACTATGGAAATGTAAGGGGAAGATTCAGATAGTGATGAAGTCAAAGATATTAATGATGATATGGCTTGATATATGGCTAACCCAAATCATGTTGGTAGAGGAGCTAATGATGCAAGTCTCCGAGAGTATGAAGATTATGATGGTTATGATGATTTTGTATACGATGTTGATAATTTAAATGAAGAACAACTTGCTTTCTATGACGCTTTGGGACATCTGTATCGATGGTAGAGCTAGGAAGTAGTTTTAGTTTTTTCATTGGTATTTATTTTGGTAGATTCATAAGATAGGTTTGTCTATCTTATAGCAGTGTTTGTTGAAACACAATAGGTGCATGTTTGTTGTCTATAATGGGCTGAGATGTAGGATCTATCCTCATTCTATGTACTTTAATGTTTTTTTAGTGTAATATATTTACCGGGGAAACCTGATACGTGGGAATCGCACCAGGCTTTACCTCTCGAGGGATCTCGAGAAGCTTACAACCCCCACCAGGCAGTGTACCTGATCGTTGTAGTATAGTATAGTGACAAGTACCGGGGTATTGATCGTTCAACTCAGGAATAGTGTCGCTAGGATTAGAAAACCTAAAAACTAGGTCTAGAGGTGAGGGATGATTCTTTTTGTATTTTTATATTTTATAAAAGCAATTAAAATCTCGGGTTTTGGAAGAGTGGGCGGAATTAGTTGCTAGCCAACTAACCAAAATAACTAAAGATGCAATCAAAATAAAATAACAAAAATGAAAATGAAACTAATTATACTAGTGGTGTAAACAATGATGGGGAAAGTTGTGTTTACTTAGGTTTCATTACTCCCTAGATATCTTTTACAGGTTGATAGCTTGTTACAATTGCATGGATGACGGGTCGTATTCCTTTATACTATTCGTAGGGCCGTGTACAATATTCCCTAACTCTATAGGATCCAACTTCACTCCTATGTCGAGCCGTTAGAAGCTCCTAACATGGGATCATTAGAATTCTCTTACGCATTAAATACAACCAAAAATCATAGTACACCTCTGATCATGTTTCTTAAGACATTCAAGCATGTTACCAATGGAAGTTTTCTTAAGCCTAACATCGAATACAATCATCCGTAACAACTATAAACAAACAATCAACCAATAATTAACATCTAGGTTTCACCACATCTATGCAAACACAAAAGAGATCTAGCCTAGCATGTTAAATTGAAGACAAGCGTAAGATATATTCAAACAACACATAGACATATTGATTGAATTGAAAGAGTACTTATCTGAAATTGAACATGTAAGTTTCAAATGGTTGAAAACCTTGAAAAAGCTATAAAAATCGGCGTAGGGTTTTTCCCTCAAAGTTGCACACTAATGAATGAAATTTGGAAAACTATACATAGATTTTAAAGGGTGATGGCGTCAAGAAGGAATTTGTGACGCCGTCAACTCGCTGCCAAAATAGAAATCGTATTGCCTAGATCCAATTGTGACGCCGTCATGTGTAAATTTCTTCTGGGCCGTCACTTATACTTGGACCATGACGGCCTTGGGTGACGCCGTCATCTCCAATGCACAAAACACTCTGGACTGTCATGTGTATCAACCACTTTCACCTCTTTTGTTACTCTTGACGCCGTCATGTAGAATCTCTTGACGCCGTCAGGTACTGTTCCCAGCAAGGAAAATTGAGACTTTGCCGTTTTCTTCACTTTTATACTCCAAAAACGTCCAAAATGCTTCTTTTTCCAGATTTCTCTCCAAAAGTACCTAAAATGACAAAATGAACGATTTAGGGCAATATTTGATCAAATAATATCGAATCCGGGCTTAAATGACCCCTTAAAAATGGTTCATTTTTCGATTCATCAAATACCCTTACACTTGAGATTTGCTTGTCCTCAAGCAAATGCGCTTTTATTCTAATCAAAATACAAGTTAGGGGTCATTTAACACTAATATAAAAGTAATTACAACAAATAATCATTCCACTAAAGACCAAAGACACGCGCGGAGGTCATACACTAGCACCTCACAAATAGTGTTTAGATACTCACATCTCTCGGGTGTAATAAAGTATATATCACAATAAGGAAATGGAAAACATCTCTCACTACATGTCATAGCAAAATAGATTACCATAGGCTTGGAAAATGATCAAACCTCCACCACTTGGCGTAAGCACCTAGAATAAACTATCAAAGAGGTTTTTTAAAAGGGTTATAACGTTAGGTGTAGGGATATGGAATACACTGTTTTGTTGGATAAAGGCAATATTTACTGGTGGCGAGTTAATCATCTTGGTTAATTACATGCATAATATGGCGTTGCTAAGCCAAGACTAGACTAGACTCGACTTAAGCTAATAAATCAAAAATAACAAAAACATAAAACAAACATAAAATGAAACGGGATGGTAGTCCGTATGTTTTTTTCTTTTCTTTTTCTATTATTATTATTATTATTATTATTATTATTATTATTATTATTATTATTATTATTATTATTATTATTATTATTATTATTATTATTATTATTATTATTATTATTATTATTATTATTTTCATTTTTTTTTTTTTTTTTTTTTTTTTTTTTTTTTGCATACACTCTTACCTTACCATCCAAAATAATACATCATAGGGAATGTACATTCCCCTTACACTTGAATTTTTACATACTTTACAATAAACTAATCTAATTACTCGAATCAAGATAATCAAAAAACTTGGAGTACTTTTTAAGATTAACGCACATATGGGGGTAATATATGGTGTTCTTCCCCATTACTCCAAAACATAAGTACTTTACCCATGAGTCCCAATCGTCCTAAAACAATATGTACAAGATATGACTCTACTTAGCAACCATGTAATCAATTAGATAATTAACTAAGGGTTTAAACATATAACAATAATGCACTAAAGATGAGTGCATACACGGAAGGCTAAGGCGATTTGGTTGCACATTTGGGTGGGTTGTAACAAATTCTTTCTTTAAGTAAGATGCTTAAAGTTAGAAACGAAAAGATAGGCTCTGAGGGGTGTACTATGGGTTTCGTGTACTAAAAATGAGTACAACGCTAGGGTGTGGGAAAAATTAATTGACTTTACTAGCCAAGTAATATGACTTAAATGGTCAAGTAATTATGATACGGGTTTAAACACAAGGGTGATCCTAATGCCTCTTATCATGTAGTAAATCCTACCGCACGAATGTAGTCTCACTAGCTGTCTCGGGATGCATCACTAACGCAAGTTCTTGAATCTAAATGCTACCGGTACACTCATAAGTACTAATAATAAATGCTTTTCCTATCAAATCTAAAGACGAACATCACATATTTGGGTGGAAAATTTTTCTGAATAGTACGGTTTTCTTCACATATTTGGGTGGAAAATTTTTCTGAATAGTACGTGTTGACATAAATAATGCCTTAAAAACATTATTAAGTTTTTATCAATATCTCTATGTTTTGATCATTACAAAATATAACCTCAAAGAACTAAAACTTATGACATAAACAAGTATTTGGTGATTAATATTTCTCTTTACATCCAAATCACTTAAGGTATGAATAAACAAAGTGTTTAGTGCAATGTATGATCAAAGGGGTATTTAATTAACTAATACAAAGTTTATTTAATTATATAATCTTATTATATATTTTTGAAAAACACTTTTGGTAATAAGGAAAAATGTTTTAATCATACTAAATATATGATTTCAAATATTTAACCAAAATCAGTTAGTTTTTCACCAAATAAACTTTCCCCACTAAAAGACAAAGTTTCTGGCCGTTACAGTTGGGCGGCCCCCTTAATTTTAAGGGGGCCGGCCATGCTTTAAGGGGACCGGCCACGCTCCTCTGTCAGAAACGTTTGCCTATAAATACCACCTTAAACCTGGATTTTTTCCCCACCTTTTGCACTCCAGAACTTTCTGTTCTAGATCTCCATTTCCAATCTATAAATCCTTTGATCATACATTCTTAAATCTTTGTTTCAAAGTGATCCATACATAATCCATTCAAGTGCAAGAGAAGAATACTTCTATCCCTCAAGACAAGAAGTATTACAACTAGTTGTGATCTCCACATCTAAGTTGTTTGTGCATCATCATTGATTATTATTTCATAGTGTGATTAGTTGTGAATATTTGTTAGAGAATAGTTGTGTAGATAGTAGAAGTTGATTAGTAGTGAAGTAGGATAGTTGTGAAGATTGGTGTGTAGAAGAAGGTGTGTAGAAGATTGGTGTGTAAAAGCTAGGTGTGAAGAAGATTGGTGTGAAGATTGGTGTGAAGATTGGTGTGTAGATTGGTGTGTAGATTGGTGTGTATATTGGTGTGTATATTGGTGTGTACAGTTTTCTGCGCCATAAGGGAGCTTGTTGATATAGTGAAGAAAACTCTCGAGTTAGGTGCTCGGGGAGTGGAGTAGGGCAAGGAAGGTGCCTTGTAGCCGAACCACTATAAATCGCTTGTCTCTCGGTTTGATCTTTCCATCTTTTACTTATTTCATTACTTACATAATTATTGCTTCATAGTATATATACTTAGTGTTGTTCATATTGTGTATAACTAGATTTCATATACCATCGAATCTATATTTTATAAATCAACGAAAACTTTTAAACAATTTGTTTTATAACAATTAAAACGACGTAAAACTATTCAACCCCCCCTTCTAGTTTTCCACAATTGGTATCAGAGCCACGTCTAGCAAGAATTTTAAAATATATTGTATTTTAAAACTTGTAACGATCTATGGAATCTTTAAAATATTTAGAAGGGCAATCTATGCAAAGACCACCACTATTTGAAAGTGATGGATTTTTATATTGGAAAAATAGATTCGAAATGTATGTGAAATCAAAAGATCTTGATCTTTGGCATATTATTACCTTTGGTGATTTTCCCCCTATTCAATATAATGTTGAAACTAAAATGGATGAAATTGTAGCTTTTGAAAAACAAAATGATGATTTGAAAAAGAAACTAGCAAAAAATAATGAGGCTAAAATGGTTATTTATAATGCGTTACCACGCAAAGAATATGAAAGAATTTTTATGTGTAAAACCGCAAAAGAAATTTGGGATTCTTTACTAATCACTCACCAAGGTAATAGCCAAGTCAAAGACAATAAAATAGATCTTCTTGTACAACAATATGAACAATTTACGATTCCGGAAGAGGAATCAATTGATAATGCTTTTACTAAGTTTAACACTATCATCACAAGTTTAAAAGCACTTGATGAGACATTTTCTAGTAAAAATTGTGTTAGGAAATTTCTTAGGGCATTGCATCCAAAATGGCGAGCTAAGGTCACGGCAATTGAAGAATCAAAGAACTTGATGACGTTATCACTAGATGAACTAATTGGCAACTTGAAGGTTCATGAAGAAATCATAAGAAGAGATTCGGAAACGGTCAAAGTCAAGAAAGAACAAATCAAATCCATTGCTCTAAAAGCCAAAAAGGAACCTAGTGATGATGATGATTCAAGTGACGAAAGTGAAGACGAAGAATATGCAATGGCCGTAAGAGAATTCAAGAAATTCTTCAAGAGACGAGGAAGATTCACTAGATCATCACATGACGATAGAAAATCGTTCCAAAGAAATAGAAGTGACAATTACGTGAAAAGAAAATGCTTTAGATGTGGAAGTCCAAATCATCTCGTTGGTGAATGTCTAAAGCCGCCGAGTTATGATAATCAAGGTGCATTTGTTAGTAGAACATGGAGTGATAGTGACAAAAAAGAAGTGGAAAAACCAAGAGAAGAAAAGTGTTTCATGGCAAAAGCAACCGACGAAATATGCCTTGGAATTGACTTGGAGCCTGACGAATGGATCAAGGATAGTGGATGCTCAAGGCACATGACAGGGAACCGAAAGCTATTCTCTACATATAAGGCATACAACGGAGGTAACGTTATCTTTGGTAGTGACTTGCGTGGAAAAATTATTGGCAAAGGTACGATTTCTCAAGACTCACTTACTATTGAAAATGTTGAACATGTTAATAATTTAACATATAACTTACTTAGTGTAGGCCAAATATGCGATAATAAATGTAAAGTTATCTTTTCCGAAGAAGATAGCGAAATAATTAAGAATGGAAAAATTATAGGTAGAGGTATTAGGAAAGGAGGTGTATATGTTATGAAACTAGGAAACAAACCTGAAGATAGGATATGCCTAACGACCCTAGACGAAAACTCCACATTGTGGCATAGGAGATTAGGACATGCTAACATGCAACAAATACAATCTTTGGCCTCTAAGGAATTAGTTAGAAACTTGCCTAATCTAAAATATGACAAACATTTTTGTGATGCATGTAAAGTTGGAAAACAAGCTCATGCTAGCCACAAAGCTAAGAATATAGTATCCACTACTAGGTGCCTAGAATTATTACATATGGATCTTTTTGGTCCATCCGCTGTGCGGAGCTATGGAGGAAACAAGTATACCTTAGTAATAGTAGATGACTACTCACGATACACGTGGACTAGGTTTTTAAGTGACAAAACCCAAGCCTTTGAAAAATTCGAAATATTTAGCAAAATGATTCAAAATAAGTTAGGATGCTCAATAGTTGCCATTAGGACGGACCATGGAAGGGAATTTGATAACGAAGTACAATTCGGAAAATATTGTGAGTTAAATGGAATATCTCATAATTTCTCCGCTCCTCGTACTCCTCAATCAAATGGGGTAGTAGAAAGAAAAAATAGGTCACTACAAGAAATGAGTAGAACTATGTTAAATGAACAATCCATTCCACAAAAATTTTGGTGTCACGCCGTAGATACATCGACTTATATTCTAAATAGGGTATCAATTAGAAGAATTCTAGGAAAAACTCCTTATGAGTTATTAAGAAATAGAAAACCTAACTTAAGCTACTTTAGAGTATTTGGAAGTAAATGCTATATCTTAAACACTAAGGACTACCTCACTAAGTTTGATCCAAAGTCATATGAAGGAATATTTTTAGGATACTCACAAAATAGTAAAGCATATATAATACTTAACAAACACTCAATGAAAGTAGAGGAATCACTAAATGTAACATTTGATGAAACACCACCACCTTCTAAAACGCTACCTTTAGAAGATGATAATTTAGTCGAAGAAGAAGCTATTGAGGTTAGTAAAGCAAAACCCATAGGAAATGACAATGAAGAAACTCACTTAGAAAATAACGAAATCGTTAATATTAAAGAATCTAGATCACATCCTTTAGATAATATAATAGGACATCTTAACCAAAGAACCCTTAGGTCACAAGCCCAAGATAAAAACAACTTCTTTTGTTTCCTCTCAGCAATAGAACCTAAGAATATTAGTGAGGCTTTAAAGGATGAAAGTTGGATTATAGCTATGCAAGAAGAATTAAATCAATTTAAGGCAAATGATGTTTGGGAACTAGTCCCAAATCCAAAGGATATGACCATCATAGGAACCAAATGGGTATATAGAAATAAGTTAGACGAGAATGAAATAGTTACTAGGAATAAACTAGGTTAGTTGCCCAAGGTTATAATCAACAAGAAGGAATTGATTATGATGAAACTTATGCCCCCGTAGCTAGACTAGAATCAATTAGGATATTACTTGCCTATGCTTGCGCCCTAGATTTTAAGTTATTCCAAATGGATGTGAAAAGTGCATTCCTTAACGGTTTTATCAATAAGGAGGTATATGTGGCACAACCTCCAGGATTCATTGACTTCGCAAAACCTGATTATGTTTATAAGTTAAAGAAAGCTTTGTATGAACTCAAACAAGCTCCCAAAGCTTGGTATGATCGATTAAAAGCTTTTCTTATTAAACATGATTATTCCATGGGAATGGTAGATAACACTCTTTTCACTAAAAGGAAAGACCCTAATCTCATCATTGTTCAAATATATGTTGATGACATTATATTTGGATCGACTTGTCAAGACATGTGTGATGAATTTGCCAAAATCATGCATGATGAGTTTGAGATGAGTATGATGGGTGAACTTAACTTCTTCCTAGGATTACAAATAAAACAATTAGAAGATGGAATATTCTTTAACCAATCTAAGTACATTAAGGAAATGCTTAAGAAATTTGGCCTAGAAGACTCAAAACCCATAAAAACACCCATGTCTACGGAGGTAAAGCTCACAAAGGACGATGAAGGTGAGTCCGTAGATAACTCCAAGTATAGAGGAATGATAGGTAGTTTACTATACTTGACGGCAAGTAGACCCGATATCATGTTTAGTGTCTGCCTTTGTGCCCGTTTTCAAGAGGATCCCAAAACCTCTCACCTAGAAGCGGTTAAGCGTATCTTCCGATACATTAAAGGCACTATACACTTAGGATTATGGTATCCTAAGGAATCCGGCATAGAAACCATTGTATATGCGGATTCGGATCATGCGGGAGACTACGTAGATAGAAAGAGCACTAGCGGTATTTGCACGTTTATGGGATGTTGTCTAACGTCTTGGTTTTCGAAGAAGCAAACCGCTCTTGCTATTTCTACCACCGAAGCCGAATATGTAAGCGCCGGAAAGGCATGTCAACAAGCACTATGGATGAAACAAGCTCTCATAGACTATGGCATTAGGTTAGAAAATGTCCCCATTATGTGCGATAACAAAGGTGCGATAGATTTAAGTAAAAATCCGGTGCAACACTCTAGGACTAAACACATAGAAATACGTCACCATTTTCTTAGGGATAATGTACAAAAAGGAAATATATCTATAGAAAAGGTTGCATCGGAAGATAACATTGCGGATATATTCACAAAACCCCTTAAGCGTGAATTATTCAACCACTTGCGTTTAGGATTAGGAATGATGGAACAAGTTGACTAAATTATATTGAAATATTTCAAATTAATACTTGCATGAAATTTATTTTTCTCCCATTTCATCTTTTCTGAGTCTAGGAATCTATTTCGCACAAAACTAAAGATTGGGAAAATTTATTTTCTTTGCATAAATTTTTTTTTAAAAACTCAATCAATTTGCTCTAAAAATTATTCTCACAATCTAGGAACCCCATGAAAACCATTTTCCTTGCATTGTTGACTAATTCTAAAAAAAAAAAAAAAAAAAAAAAAAAAAAAAAAAAAAAAAAAAAACATTATATTTCAAAATCATGCATAAACTCTCACATAAATTGTCAAGGTATATAATCTAATATATGTCTTTGACACTCATGATCGAGCAAAAATTGAATCAAGGAGATTATTTGGATTGTTTCTTAGGATCGCTATTTCTTTTTGCTTCTAGGAGTCGAAACAATCACAACTCCACATTTGTTGCATATAGACACTCACTAGGACAAATTCACTAATAATGGTGTCATCTTGATCCATCACTAGTTTTTCCACTCACTAAGATTCTTGCCTTCAATCTAAGATAGGTGCCTTAGGAAGATTAAGTGTGCTTACCTTTGTTTACCTCCTATTGCTTATTATGTGTTGATTATTTGCTCCTTTGCTTATGTGTTTTTGCATGTATGCTATATCTTGATTAGATTAGATGCTATATTGCCTAAAGGAATTGAACTTGCTTGAATCCAAGTCCAAAAACACAACCTTTCTGCAAATTTTCTGCCAAAAACCCAATTCTGGCAATCTGAAAATCACCAGATGGGCGGCCCCCTTAATTATGTAAGGCGGCCCCCTTAATTTTAAGGGGACCGCCCCCTAATTAAGGGGACCGGCCATCTAATGGTCGGGTTTACAGAATCTTTTCTGCTTTTTAGCCCATTTCAACCTACATTTCCCATTTTTCACCAACACATTTTGTCCTAATCCTCCAAACAAACTTTATCCATCCTTAAACACACAAATCTTACACTATAAATATCCCCAATCCTCAAAGCTCTCCATTCATCCCATCATGAACTCTCCAAACAAACCAAAATCAAAAGCCTCAAGGCTAGCAAGGATGACGGAAAAACCCGTTTGGCGACGAAAAAGTCCTCGAAACAAATCTATCATCACAAATGTAGTTGGAAATCATTCCTCACCACCAACCTCTTATTTCCCAAACTTTGCATCAAACCAACAAAGGCATTCATTTGATCCACTTTACAAACCATACAACATTGGCCAAACATCTTCCTTCAAGCCAAACTACACCTCTCAACCTCCAACAACATATAATGATCCATGCAAGTTTGATGAACCATCAAACTACAATTCCAACTACTCAAACCCAACTCATCCATACCAAACCTATGATCCCCTCCACATTGCCACGGAAAAACAAAGGTTCCGTGATGAAATAAACCAAATCCATGATCTTAGTGATCTCCTTGCTATGCATCTTGCACAACGCAACAAAGGGCTACCTCCATCATCACCCTATGCAAATTGCCTTCCCCACTCTCTTAACTTGGATCAAGTTACAAATCACACTCACTTTTGCCCTTGTTGCATATTCCTTCAAAAACAAATCCTCTACTTGAGTGAAGATATTTCTTGGATTGAATATCTTCTCACTCGTAATCATCTAATACCACCCTTAACACGATACAACATCGTGAGATCCACTTCTTCCGCTCCATGCAACACCCCATATCCACCTCAATCAAATATCTAAGCTCCATGCTTTTGTTTTCCTTCAAGCAAATAAAACAAATCAACCATGGGTTGCAAGCAAGTCCAAGTGCTCTCTTAGGCAATATAGGACTATATCTTTTCTTTTGTTTTAGTGTAATCAATATGCTACAAGCATATTGAATGTTGTTATGCTAATTATTTCTATCATGCTTGAATGAATCTATTTTTATTTGCATAATTGTTGCTTTTGCATATATATGTGTGTTGCTCTCTTCAAAATATTTTTGTAGCCAAGATTCCAATTGCTCGTTCCCTTTGTGCTCTCAAACGAGGGGGAGCATACATCAAGGGGGAGTTCTCTACCCGTTTAAACTTCTTTCACGAAGATTATTCGGCCTAACCTTTTTGATTTTACAAAAAGGGGGAGAAGAGAAATGGTAAACTCTATAATACTTGTCTAATAACAAGTTTTAAATCTTTTGAGTTTAAGGTTTTGTAATAATCAAAAAGGGGGAGATTGTTGACATAAATAATGCCTTAAAAACATTATTAAGTTTTTATCAATATCTCTATGTTTTGATCATTACAAAATATAACCTCAAAGAACTAAAACTTATGATATAAACAAGTATTTGGTGATTAATATTTCTCTTTACATCCAAATCACTTAAGGTATGAATAAACAAAGTGTTTAGTGCAATGTATGATCAAAGGGGTATTTAATTAACTAATACAAAGTTTATTTAATTATATAATCTTATTATATATTTTTGAAAAACACTTTTGGTAATAAGGAAAAATGTTTTAATCATACTAAATATATGATTTCAAATATTTAACCAAAATCAGTTAGTTTTTTACCAAATAAACTTTCCCCACTAAAAGACAAAGTTTCTGGCCGTTACAGTTGGGCGGCCCCCTTAATTATAAGGGGCGGCCCCCTTAATTTTAAGGGGGCCGGCCATGCTTTAAGGGGACCGGCCACGCTCCTCTGTCAGAAACGTTTGCCTATAAATACCACCTTAAACCTGGATTTTTTCCCCACCTTTTGCACTCCAGAACTTTCTGTTCTAGATCTCCATTTCCAATCTATAAATCCTTTGATCATACATTCTTAAATCTTTGTTTCAAAGTGATCCATACATAATCCATTCAAGTGCAAGAGAAGAATACTTCTATCCCTCAAGACAAGAAGTATTACAACTAGTTGTGATCTCCACATCTAAGTTGTTTGTGCATCATCATTGATTATTATTTCATAGTGTGATTAGTTGTGAATATTTGTTAGAGAATAGTTGTGTAGATAGTAGAAGTTGATTAGTAGTGAAGTAGGATAGTTGTGAAGATTGGTGTGTAGAAGAAGGTGTATAGAAGATTGGTGTGTAAAAGCTAGGTGTGAAGAAGATTGGTGTGAAGATTGGTGTGAAGATTGGTGTGTAGATTGGTGTGTAGATTGGTGTGTATATTGGTGTGTATATTGGTGTGTACGGTTTTCTCCGCCATAAGGGAGCTTGTTGATATAGTGAAGAAAACTCTCGAGTTAGGTGCTCGGGGAGTGGAGTAGGGCAAGGAAGGTGCCTTGTAGCCGAACCACTATAAATCGCTTGTCTCTCAGTTTGATCTTTCCATCTTTTACTTATTTCATTACTTACATAATTATTGCTTCATAGTATATATACTTAGTGTTGTTCATATTGTGTATAACTAGATTTCATATACCATCGAATCTATATTTTATAAATCAACGAAAACTTTTAAACAATTTGTTTTATAACAATTAAAACGACGTAAAACTATTCAACCCCCCCTTCTAGTTTTCCACAGTACGGTTTTGTGCTAGTCATACAACTCCTATCCATGAGACGCTTGCTAAGGCTAAAGTTTCATTTCTAAATGTTGTGAAAAATTTAAAATTTGGCGCTAAAATTACACTAACAAGTATTTCTCTTAGTTTTATTACACACCTACTATCGAACAAACAAACTCAAGTGTAATAGTATCCTATAAGGTATCATCATTTACCCTCCCTTTACACTTAGGATGAACATTGTCCCTAATATTCAATTAAAGAATGTAAAAGTGAAATAGGTAAAAGAATGAAAGCAAATAATCTCCTGATTCGTTCGGTGTGGATAGTGTGGTAACAAGGTTAGATCTTCCTCCAAGAAAATGAACATTCAAAGCTTCCCTTCTAGAAAAATAAATCATCTTCTTGTCATACATAACCTGTTAAACCTGAGAAAACAAAAAAGACAACCTCGCATAAAATCGGCGGCAATCTATATATACTAACAAGTCCTAGAAAACAATGTAAGATATAATGCTTGTGGAATGAATGTTTGCAGATTTCCTGGAGATAATAAAACTAAAGAATTAACAAAACTTTAAGACTCCGTTAGAAAAATAAAACTCGCAAAATTTCTAGAATTTTACACATGACGCCGTCAGGAATTAATTCATGACGCCATCAGAAGTGACCTGCAGAAATCTTTGCGTTAAGTTTCCGGAAAATTTCTGAAAAAAATTATGTCCTACTTCCTGGAAAATCCTGCAAAACATCATTATGACTCGATACAAGCATTTGACTCTAACAAATACTAATACACATGTTCATTTAATATTGTGGCGAATCAAGATCAATTTCGTTCTTAAAAACAAATTTGGGGTTTCCCCTTACACTTAGCTTTTGAAAAATACCTTTATATGAAGTTAAACAACAAAATAAAGCATTTTCACAATTTTAGTTTGAAACATGAACTACCAACAATAAAAATAAAGCATGCATACGGAAGCAAATAACAATCAAACTAATAAAAATCACACAAAACATGGGTTGCCTCCCAAGAAGCGCTTTTCTTTATTTACGAGTCTTGTAGCTAGACTCAAAGTCATGGGTAATTACGTGACCTCATCGTTGGTCTCATTCTCTAGGTCATCTCCAATCTTAATTTTGTATTCCGGACCTAGTTGCAAACATTCCTTGTAGAAACCAAGTATTCTATTCATGACATAATCTACCCCTCTACGTCTATCCTCATCATTCCTATAGTAAACCGCTTGCTTGTGCTCTTTTTCTATGTTTGATAGAAGGCGGTATTGTTCAATCTTATAGGGCATTTGGTAAGCAATCTCATCATTCTCTTCCTTGAATCTAACTATCCCTAAGGTCGGGTCATAACTCATCTTAGAAGCCTTAATAAATGGTTTTCCGAACACTACTTGACTTAGGCAATCATCAATTACCGGACGAGTATCCTCTACTATCACAAAGTCGGTGACATAAGTGAAGTTTCCTACAAAGACATGCAATCCTTTCACTCTTCCTACAAAGTTGCTCATCTTACTCGTGTTGGGCATCATCCTGTACCCGAGTTGCTTATTCATTACCCAATTATAATAGGTCCTAGTCATGATGTTTATAGGAGACCTAGGATCGATGTAAGCTTTCGACACATGCGTATGCCCAATGTTGCATGGTATGTTGATGTTAGAAGGATCACCTACTTTAGTAAGGGGTGAACCAAGGATGTATGGTGTCTCGGGATCATCGAATAGATCCTTGTGATATTCTCGTTCTTCCTTGGTGGGTAACTTATCAAAGTACTCTTCTACGTTTTCTACTTCCTCTAACTTTTCTTTCTTAGTATCCTCAACTTCCTTAATCTCATCACTAGTCTCGGTTTCTAATCCGACTTCATCCTTGTCACTTTCTTCTACATTCTTTTCTATCGGCTTAATGGTGACAACATTGACAAAGTGGACGTGTTTGGATGATGAGGGGTCCTTAATTTGGATTCCGCTATTAGTGTCCCTAGTATCCTTCCTAGGTGTAGTTAGCACTTGGTTGTTGAGGGCTTTCAATAAATTGTCAATCTTATTGGTCATCTATGTTTGTTGTTGATTGAATTCGGTTTCAAACTTAGCTATGCGAGCTTCTTGAGATGCCATAAACTTGGACAGCAACCCTTCAAGATTATTGGTACTACCATAGTTATTAGAAGGATTTTTTTTGAAAGTACGGTTAGTGGGTGGACCGTTTGGTTGGTAACGATTAGGTGGATTGGAAGAATTGTTTTGGGGCATGTTTTGGTTTTGTTTCCACCTAAGGTTTGGGTGATTTTTCCAAGAAGGGTTGTAAGAATCACCGTAAGGGTTTGGCTCGGGTTTGAAAGTGTACCACTTATCTCCCGCTTCGTCGGTACGCGAGGATGCGTAGTCCACAAAAGCTTGTCCGGGGAGTTCCACGCAATCACGAGTGTCATGGGGACCACTACATAATTCACATGAAGAAGTGATTTTGTTCACTTGGCTTGAAGGCTTAGGAGCTTTGTAGGATTTCATGAGAAACTTGACTTGGTCCTCAAGTTCCATGATCCTACGGTCGGGAGTGCTAGAATTGTTCAAAGGCAAAGATATTGCCTTGACCGTTTTGTTCAAATCACGGGGATCATTCTAACTTTCGTTGTCATAGAGAGCAAGATCTTCTATGAGTTCCCATGATTCTTCCGTACTTAGATCACGTAGCTTGCCACCGGCCGATTGGTCAATGGTTCGCCTTGTGGAGAGATCAATATGGTCATAGAAGATTTGGACTTGGAGCCAAAGATCTATGCCATGATGAGGGACTTTTTGGAGTAAGTCCTTGAAACGAGTCCATGCTTCATATAGAGTTTCACCTTGACGTTGTTGGAACATCAAGATATCATTTCTAAGCTTGGTAGTTCTCCCCGGTGGGAAAAATTGAGCAAGGAAACGAGTTGTGAGATCATCCCATGAGGTGATGGATCCCGCGGGTAAACATTCAAGCCATTGACTGGCTTGATCACGTAGAGAGAATTGGAATAGGCGTAATCGGGTCGACTCTCTAGTTGTAACATCAAGGTCTATAGAATCTACGATTTTAAGGAAATCATTGAGATGTTGATTAGGATCTTCAGAACGAATTCCATGGAATGCACATCCGCTTTGCACCAACCGGATGGTATCGGATCGCAAGGGGGACACATTGGCTCCTTGATTGAGCTCAATAGTGTTTCGATAGCCTTGGTGGCTAGGACGGGAATACTCTCCTAAGGTTCGGGGCCTAAGAGGTTGGTTTGCAAGTGGTGGGTTTTGTGGGTGGTTTTGTTGTGGTGGGTTGATGGGTTCAAAGATGTTACCACCTTCCATGATGTCGGATGGTAAAGGTTACGAACAAAGGCACGAAGAAATAAGATAGACTAAAGAAAACCTTAAAATAAAAATAAAATCTTAATAGAAAGGAATCTAGCAAGTAGACCTAATAGAAAGAAATCCTAACCTAGACAATAACTATTCCCCAGGCTGCGGCGCCAAAAACTTGATACGTGGGAATCGCACCAGGATTTACCTCTCGAGGGATCTCGAGAAGCTTACAACCCCGACTAGGCAGTGTACCTGATCGTTGTAGTATAGTATAGTGACAAGTACCGGGGGATTGATCATTCAACTTAGGAATAGTGTCGCTAGGATTAGAAAACCTAAAAACTAGGTCTAGAGGTGAGGGATGATTCTTTTTGTATTTTTATATTTTATAAAAGCAATTAAAATTTCGGGTTTTGGAAGAGTGGGCGGAATTAGTTGCTAGCCAACTAACCCAAATACTAAAGATGCAATCAAAATAAAATAACAAAAATGAAAATGAAACTAATTATACTAGTGGTGTAAACAATGATGGGGAAAGTTGTGTTTACTTAGGTTTCATTACTCCCTAGATATCTTTTACAGGTTGATAGCTTGTTACAATTGCATGGATGAAGGGTCGTATTCCTTTATACTAGTCGTAGGGCCGTGTACAATATTCCCTAACTCTATAGGATCCTACTTTACTCCTATGTCGAGCCGTTAGAAGCTCCTAACATGGGATCATTAGAATTCTCTTACGCATTAAATACAACCAAAAAGCATAGTACACCTCTGATCATGTTTCTTAAGACGTTCAAGCATATTACCAATGAAAGTCTGCCAGTTTTCTTAAGCCTAACATCAAATACAATCATCCGTAACAACTATAAACAAACAATCAACCCATAATTAACATCTAGGTTTCACTACATCTAAACAAACACAAAAGAGATCTAGCCTAGCATGTTAAATTGAAGACAAGCGTAAGATATATTCAAACAACACATAGACATATTGATTGAATTGAAAGAGTACTTATCTGAAATTGAACATGTAAGTTTCAAAAGGTTGAAACCCTTGAAAAAGCTGTAAAAATCGGCCTAGGGTTTTTCCCTCAAAGTTGCACACTAATGAATGAAATTTGGAAAACTATATATAGATTTTACAGGGTGACGGCGTCAAGAAGGAATTTGTGACGCCGTTAACTCGTTGCCAAAATAGAAATCGTATTGCCTAGATCCAATTGTGACGCCGTCATGTGTAAATTTCTTTTGGGACGTCACTTATACTTGGACCATGACGGCCTTGGGTGACGCCGTCATCTCCAATGCACAAAACACTCTGGACCGTCACGTATATCATCCACTTCCACCTCTTTTGTTACTCTTAGAATCTCTTGACGCCGTCGGGTACTGTTCCCAGCAAGGAAAATTGAGGCTTTGCCGTTTTCTTCACTTTTATGCTCCAAAAAAGGTCCAAAATGCTTCCTTTTCCAGATTTCTCTCCAAAATTACCTAAAATGACAAAAGAAACAATTTAGGGCAATATTAAATCAAATAATCTCGAATCCGGGCTTAAATGACCCCTTAAAAACTGTTGATATAAATAAACGACTAAAAACGTTATTCATATCTTTCGATATCTCTATGTTTTGATAATCACAAAACGAAAACTTATCAAACCAAAGATTATGACATAAACAAGTATTTAGTAGTAAATACTCATCTTTACCATTAAATCACTTAAGGTATGGATAAACAAAGTGTTTAATGTATTACAAGATCAAAGGAAATTTTGTCTTAAGACATAACATATTTTAAAATGATATAAACATTTTAAATATATTTCTAAATCATTTTTGGTAATGCTATATTAAACCACAAAGATATAATTTCAAATTTCCAACCAAAAAGGGCAAATTTTATCCAGAAAAACTTTTTCAACGTTCAGGAGGGCGGCCCCCTTAATTTTACTAGGCGGCCCCCTTAATGATTAAGGGGACCGGCCTATAATTAAGGGGACCGGCACGCTCCCGAACAGTAAAATCTGGCCCTATAAATATTGGATCATTTTACACATTTTTCTCACCTTTTTGCACTAAAAACTTTCTGATCTAAACATCCCTCTCCATCTTCTAAAAATCCTTTGATCTTATATACTTTGATCTTTGTTTCAAAGTGATTCAAGCCTCAACACTCAAGTGCAAAGAGAAGAATACTTCTACTAGAAGTATTACAACTTAGTATCATCTTGCTATCTAAGTTGTTTGGTTGTTTCATCTTGTTGATCTTTCATACTTTGGTGAATAAGGTGTATGTATTAGTTTGCTAGATTTAGTTGTAGAATCTAGAATTATTGTAAGTGTGTAGTGGAAGTTGAAGTGAAGAAGTAGTTTTGGATAATAGTGAAGATAGGAGAAAGTGGCAATAGTGACTAGTAGTGAAGAAAGTGAAGCTTTTAAGTGGAGAAGACTTGAAGATATTAGTTGATTGAAGTTGTGAAGACTTAAGTGGCTTGAAGGTGCAAAGATATTATTGGCTTGAAGTTGTGAAGACATTGGTGCTTTGAAGTTGTGAAGTTGCAAGACATTGAAGTTGTGAAGAATTTTGTGAAGGCGTGAAGATACTAGTGGTGTGAAGACTTATTGAAGAAGTCAAAGGTGTGAAGAAATTGTGGTGTGTTATTTGGTGTGAGATTGGTTCTAGCTACGATTAGAACTCGACATCTTGCTTTGTGTCGTTAATTGGTGTAAGCATTTGGTGTGTACGGTTTTCTCCGCCATAAGGGAGGTTATTGACTTAGTGAAGAAAACTCTCGAGTTCGGTGCTCGGGGAGTGGAGTAGGGCAAGGAAGGTGTCCTTGTAGCCGAACCACTATAAATCCTTTGTCTCTCGGTTTGATCTTTCCATCCCTCATACTTTACTTGTTTACTTACTTGCCTTCTCGTACATTATTATTATTGTGTGTTGTGCATATATTGGTTTCACATAAAGATTAAACTAGGTTCCATTCAAAACATTAATTATACATTAGTAAATTAAAGTATATACAATCATTAAAACACATATACACATATAAATACAAACTTATATTTAAGTGAGATATATGAAATTATAATTTCTATTTAACACTTTAAATAAGAAGTATTTATGTGACATATGTGAATTAATTTATATCTATACTTTAGCTTCAAAGGTTTTTACAAATTACCATCAATTATTTGAAAGTAAACTTTTATTAAAACGAAAAAGACGCAAAACTATTCAACCCCCCCCCCCCCCTTCAAGTTTTCTACAATTGGTATCAAGAGCCACGTCTAGCAAGATTTTTAAAATAGATTGTATTTTAAAACTTGCAACGATCAATGGAATTTGAAAAATATGTAGAAGGGAAATTTGCACAACAACCACCGTTATTTGAAAATGATCATTTTCTTGAATGGAAAAACAAATTTGAAAACTATGTGAAATCAATAGATCTTGATCTTTGGCATATCATTTCAATTGGTGATCTTAAACCAACCAAAATAGATTTTGAAAATCAATATAATAATCTTCAAACTAATATTGATAAAAACACTAAAGCCAAATTACTTATTTTCAAAACTCTACCAAAAGTTAAATATGAAAGATTATTTCGTTGTAAAACGGCAAATGATATTTGGAAATGTCTTTTAAAGATTCACCAAGAGAAATGTAAAACCAAAGATGATAAACTTGATACTGCACAAGAAATAGTTAATCTAGAAAATTTAGTAAATAAATATTTAGTTGAAATAAATACATGTACTACTAGTTCAAATGTGATCATTGAAGGTATCTACAACGAAGAATACATGAGCCAAATCCAAAGAAAGAGCGTGAATAAATCATGGTGCAACAAGTGCAAAGAAGACGATGATAATACGGCTTATGAGAATATTCAAGCAAATGAGAACACAAGTATGGATGGCAAGAACTACATGTTCCTAGATCCAAGTGAAACTACAAACAAAACATGGAGCGACATAGAAAATGAAATTGATCACCGTATAGCATGTGAGGATTGTACAACTACAAAGAAGGTATAATTCAAAACTAAACATTTTTGCTATGATCAATTTATATTAGAATTTTTAAAAATGGAAAACAACTTCAAACATCTTTGCAACATTGACTCAAAAATTATTTTTAAGAACGAATTTTCAACATCCGCTGAAAACAACTTTAAAAAAGAAATCATCTTAGAAGATAAAATGTCTAGACTTAAAAGTAATATTGAAATCGATCTTGAATGTAAAAAATGTCGAGACTACAAACATGAAATTAAAATGGAAAATAAAAAAGCAAAAACATTGGCAAAATTCAAAAATAGCTCTAAATCTTTAAAATATCTTCTCGACATTCAAAAGCCATTTTATGATAAAACCGGGTTAGGATTTATCGTAAATGATCCTTCAACAAATGCATTAAAACAAATAAAATTTGTTAAATCTAGTGAATAAATTTAGAACTAATACTATTAACATTCATTACTTATTATTCTAGTCAAGAAAGTCATTGTTTGTTAATTAAAACAAACTATTGATGAATTCTTGTACTTATCGATGACATCCACATCATGTGCATTCAAATGCAATGGATGTTCTCATCTAACCAACTAGGACCCATGAGAATCTGGGTACCAAGCTGTTTATCATGTTTAGGTAATTAACGAATGAAGAGTCTATTACGTGTTGATTTACTCATCTCGCTCTATTACCTTTGACGGATATTGGTCTCTATCACATTGTTTCACTTTCTGCAAATGTTTCGCCTATGACGTTGTTGCGGCTTTATTCTTGTCTCGGCATTTTGCTCTTTACTCTTGGAGTATTGGTATCATGGTGTGTCCGTTACTATTTCAAGATGAAGCCTCTTAAGTACTACTTCTTTTAACCTTCACGACTTGTGATGATTGGTGTGATCGATTGAGCATCTCGGATCTAGTTACCTTGATTTCTATTCATGGGAATCTTACTTGGCTACTTCGACATGTCTTGGACTTGCTCTTAAGATTTCCTCTTTCACCGTCATGCCTATTCTTTTTGAAAAGCTGGACCTGATATAAGTTTTCTTTTCAAAAACTTGTCAATGTTACATTATACTTTAAGAATGTTTTAATTAGTGTGTGAATACGATTTAACTGATAAGTTGCCATGCTTTTAGATTATTAACACTAATATATGCATACATGATATTAGCATTATTAACCTTCTTGTTGTTTAGTCTATTATCATTTTTCTTAAATCTTCTATGATCTATAGTAGAACCCTTCCACTTAAGCTATATGATCTTACTAGTTGTATTAATAGATACATTATAATTGATATTTGTTTGCAACTTGATATTATGTTATTCTTTGTGTATATATATATATATATATATATATATATATATATATATATATATATATATATATATATATATATATATACATATGTCTATCTTGTATCCATGAACTATTTACCTTGCTCCTTCCTGTCCCATTGCATTTAGATCATAAGTATCTATCATTTCACTTTAATATCTTTAGGTGTCATTAAAGATGATTATGTGTGACAATGGGCTTAATTGATTCTCTTGAAAATGACAAGCTTCCATTTCAAATCCTTCACTTGCAACTTCTTGATTATCATGATCAAAACATCATGTTTAAAACTTCTCTCTTTTTGAATGAAATATTTCTTTACTTAACTAAAACTTCTTTCATAACCATTATTTTAATCAAAAACAAGATTAAATTTTTTTTCTTCACGTTACTGTAATGCACACTTGAATTTACTTCAAAACATTGTTGAATAAAACTAAAAACGTTTTGCTTAAAACACATTTAACTTTCTCACATGTGTCATACACCTCTATTGGAAATGACATTCACAATTTAATCAAATCATTTCATGAGAATCATGACTTGCCCATATGGATCTTGTTTGTAACAAGTCTTGAAGTCCATATAATCATATCTACCTATGTGTTAGTTGTTAACAATCATCAACATGTTTGCTCTAGGCTAAGTGTTATCATTTTCATATAGTTGCTCATTTAGCTTATTTGCCTTATTGCCTCCTTAATTGCATATCTTAATTGATAAATAAATAGATAGCATGATTATTAGAAATTTATTGCTTATTTCAATTATTTCTATATCACTCGTTACATTCATGAATAGTATGCCCTATATTGCCTCAAAGAGTTGAACTTACTTGAATCCAAATCCAAAAACACAACCTTTTTGAAAATTTTCTGCCAAAAATCCATTTCTGGCATTCTGGGAATCACCAGATGGGCGGCCCCCTTAATTATATAAGGCGGCCCCCTTAATGATTAAGGGGACCGACCCCTAATTAAGGGGACCGGCCATCTGATGGTCGGGGATACTGTTTTCTTTATCACTTTTTGACCCATTTCAGCCTATACTTCCCAAAATTCACAAACATATTTTGTCCCATGTTATCCCTCAAAATTTACCTTCCTAAACCACATTTCTCATACACTATAAATACCCTCTTCCCATCATTAATGCCATCACACCCAAACATGTCATCTCCCAACAACCAAAAACCTAAGATTTCAAGAACCGTAAGGATCTCCGTCAAACCCGTTTGGAGGAGGAAACTTGATTCTTGTCATAACTCAAGTGATGTTGTTCCAAGTCAACCAACTACTAAACCTCAAACCCACAATAATGATTCATCTCACAACCTATCACCCATTCATTCCCTCATTCATGATTCTTCTTATGATGAGCATGCTCAATCCCAAAACATCAATCCCAATCTTTCAATCAATACTTCACATGTTGCTCATTCAACTAAAACACCACTCACTCTTGGAGAACCTCTTTCACCCATTTCATGTTTTCATGACTACCCAAGCTCAACCATGTCTCCACCACCAAGAGTACCACCACCACATCCTACAACCTCACATGCCATTCCTATGTTGCATGTTCAAACCTTCACCCAAGACAACCATCATGTTCCACCATCATCACCTTCCTCCGAACACTTGAAGTTCGTTGAGGATCTAAAAGAGGCTCATGAGCTTAGTGCTCTTTTAGCATTACATCTTGCGCAACGCAATTTGGATCCAACCCAATCAAGCTCACCATCATCACCACACAACATCAACCAAGTTGAGAAGCATGTCAACAATTGCCCTTGTTGCATCTTCCTTCAACAACAAACCATTGCCTTGAATGAGCACTTCACTTAGATTGAGTATCTTCTTACAAGATATCAACAAACATCATCACTTGAACAACATCAAAACCCTCAATCAACAAACCCTATTTCTAACCCACCACCTACAAGTTCCACATCTCCAAACTCACCAACATCCATGCAACCAAAAGTTTATCTCCACTAAACCACCAAGCATTTTATATGCTTATGTTTCTCATTTTCAAATAAAACCTTTCAACCATTTTGGGATTCAAGAAAGTTTGGTGACACTCCTTGTTAGCACAATAGGATGCAATACTTAATCATAGTCTTCTATTTTTATGGCTTTTGTAACAATGATTATGGGTTGACATAATCATTTTCTATCAATGAATGACTTAATATGTGTTCCTCATTATTATTATTTTTTTTTTGCCATGCTTATTACTTGTTAGTATTATAATATATGTGTTTGCTTGTGCTATGCTTGTGCTTCTAATATTTTTCTTGCAAGAATCCCATTTCTCGAACCCTTGGTGTCCTCAAACGAGGGGGAGCATACATCAAGGGGGAGCTTCCTTTCTTTTGGCTTAAACCTTTTTGATTTTACAAAAAAGGAGAGAAGTGAATATAAACTCACTAAATACTTGTCTAAAAATTAATTTTTGAATTTAATGAGTTTAGGTTTTATAATCATCAAAAAGGGGGAGATTGTTGATATAAATAAACGACTAAAAACGTTATTCATATCTTTCGATATCTCTATGTTTTGATAATCACAAAACGAAAACTTATCAAACCAAAGATTATGACATAAACAAGTATTTAGTAGTAAATACTCATCTTTACCATTAAATCAATTAAGATATGGATAAACAAAGTGTTTAATGTATTACAAGATCAAAGGAAATTTTGTCTTAAGACATAACATATTTTAAAATGATATAAACATTTTAAATATATTTGTAAATCATTTTTGGTAATGCTATATTAAACCACAAAGATATAATTTCAAATTTCCAACAAAAAAGGGCAAATTTTATCCAGAAAAACTTTTTCAACGTTCAGGAGGGCGGCCCCCTTAATTTTACTAGGCGGCCCCCTTAATGATTAAGGGGACCAGCCTATAATTAAGGGGACCGGCATGCTCCCGAACAGTAAAATCTGGCCCTATAAATATTGGATCATTTTACACATTTTTCTCACCTTTTTGCACTAAAAACTTTCTGATCTAAACATCCCTCTCCATCTTCTAAAAATCCTTTGATCTAATATACTTTGATCTTTGTTTCAAAGTGATTCAAGCCTCAACACTCAAGTGCAAAGAGAAGAATACTTCTACTAGAAGTATTACAACTTAGTATCATCTTGCTATCTAAGTTGTTTGGTTGTTTCATCTTGTTGATCTTTCATACTTTGGTGAATAAGGTGTATGTATTAGTTTGCTAGATTTAGTTGTAGAATCTAGAATTATTGTAAGTGTGTAGTGGAAGTTGAAGTGAAGAAGTAGTTTTGGATAATAGTGAAGATAGGAGAAAGTGGCAATAGTGACTAGTAGTGAAGAAAGTGAAGCTTTCAAGTGGAGAAGACTTGAAGACATTAGTTGATTGAAGCTGTGAAGACTTAAGTGGCTTGAAGGTGCAAAGATATTATTGGCTTGAAGTTGTGAAGACATTGGTGCTTTGAAGTTGTGAAGTTGCAAGACATTGAAGTTGTGAAGAATTTTGTGAAGGCGTGAAGATACTAGTGGTGTGAAGACTTATTGAAGAAGTCAAAGGTGTGAAGAAATTGTGGTGTATTATTTGGTGTGAGATTGGTTCTAGCTACGATTAGAACTCGACATCTTGCTTTGTGTCATTAATTGGTGTAAGCATTTGGTGTGTACGGTTTTTTCCGCCGTAAGGGAGGTTATTGACTTAGTGAAGAAAACTCTCGAGTTCGGTGCTCGGGGAGTGGAGTAGGGCAAGGAAGGTGTCCTTGTAGCCGAACCACTATAAATCCTTTGTCTCTCGGTTTGATCTTTCCATCCCTCATACTTTACTTGTTTACTTACTTGCCTTCTCGTACATTATTATTATTGTGTGTTGTGCATATATTGGTTTCACATAAAGATCAAACTAGGTTACATTCAAAACATTAATTATACATTAGTAAATTAAAGTATATACAATCATTAAAACACATATACACATATAAATACAAACTTATATTTAAGTGAGATATATGAAATTATAATTTCTATTTAACACTTTAAATAAGAAGTATTTATGTGACATATGTGAATTAATTTGTATCTATACTTTAGCTTCAAATGTTTTTACAAATTACCATCAATTATTTGAAAGCAAACTTTTATTAAAACGAAAAAGACGCAAAACTATTCAACCCCCCCTTCTAGTTTTCTACAAAAACGGTTCATTTTTCGCCTCATCAAAACCCTTTACCCAAAAAAATGCTAGCTACTAGGATGATTGAGCCAATGTAATTTGAGATAAAGTCATCCAAATTGACAAAAATGCCGAAACAATGCCTTTATCTATTGCTGAAGTCGAATCTAGAGTAGAGACCGTCAAAGAACTTTATGACATGGAATACGTACAGATCAAAGATCTTATCCAAAAAGCAAAATTAATATGGACTTTATAGGGTGATGATAATTCTAGCCTCTTCCATAGTATAATTAATAAAACATTGAGTCATCTATGAATTAATGGCCTCAATATATTTGGTGATTAGGTAATGGATCCTTTAGACCTAAAAAAATTCATTTCCAAGTATATAAAACAAAGTTTAGTGCGTAAAACACTTCAAAGGACTCCATTTTCTAGTAGTCTCTTCAAGAAAATTCTAGTGAAGATTCATCACACATTGACCACCCGTTCTCCGATCAAGAAATCAAAGTCTCAGTTTGGAATTGGGGAGGAGAAAAATCTCTCAGGCCAGATGGTTTCACCTTTAAGTTCATGAAGTCTCATTAGGATATTCTTTGTTATGATATCATCGGTCATGTCAAGGAATTTGTGATGTCTCCTTTCATCCCACGCTGTTGCAAATCCTCCTTCATTATGTTTATCCTAAATATGGATGGCCCTCTTGGTTTCAATGATTTTAGACCTATTAGTCTAATTGGATATCAATATAAAATTATTGCCAAGGTTCTTGAAAATCGGTAAGCAAAGGTGATTTCATCGGTTGTTGGGGAATCTCAAATGACTTTCATTAAAGGACGTCAAATCTTAGACGGCTCTCTCATGGTAGATGAAATTATTTCATGAGTAAAAGCGTATAAAACGAAACTTTTTATGTTAAAAGTTGAATTTGAAAAAGCCTTTGATACATTGAGTTGGATTTTTGGACTCTATCATGTTACAAGTAGAGTTTAGTATAAAATGGAGAATATGGATACAATATTTCCCTACATCAAGCTACACTTCGGTCCTTGTAAATGAATCCCCAAAAATGGAATACAAACCTGAAAGGGGTCTTCAACAAGGTGACCCTCTTTCACCTCTTCTTTTCATTATTGGGGGTTGAAACTCTTAATGTGGTTCTTCTTGAAGCTAAAAATAAATGATTATTCAATGGTGTTGAGATTGTAAAAGATAAAATTCATGTCTCTCATTTCCAATTAGCGGATGATGCTCTAATAATGGGATATTGATCCTGAACAAATTTCAGGAATATGTCTAGAATCCTCTCTTGTTTTCATCTTATCTCCGGTCTCAAAGTCAATTTCAATAAAGGCAAGTTCTTTGGTGTTGAGTCAAATCTGACCAAATTATCCCTCACAAGTATTTGAAACATTAAATTAGCCTATGTTCAAGATAGTTGATCACGTCAGAGATCTAACTATTTCTCTGACAGAGTCAACACGTAAACCAAAGAGCAAAGTTTACCCTTAACTGAATGATCAGCACAGCTGAACATCATCAGCTATCCAAAAGACTCATTGGTAAAACACCTTGAGTGAACCCCAGAGAAGTCAGAGTGAAAGACCACTGAATTAAAGAACATCGGTCTAAAAGGACTTACTAAGTGTTCATATATCTGATGATAAACACATCAGATATGTTGTGTAAAACAGTCATGCTTTGTAGAGACAAAGTCTAGAACTGATTGAAAACTTTGTAATCTGATAATGGATTCATCCAAAACAAAGGGCAGAGAAGTGACAAAAACCTTTGAGACCGCAAGGACTGACAAATGCCCTTAGGTCTCTGATAATGACTTATCATCTTAAGCTATGTAGATGAACCAGTTGCACTTATCAGATACACTCAGAGTATCTCTTCAACATACTTGTAAAGTGTAGCCTTGGAGCTGACTTAAGTACTCAATCACGCTTAGGTGGGAGTAATTTGAGCTAAAGCGAAATCGGAAAACTCTTTTGAAGATATGGATTCATCGAGAGGATGGAAAGCAACTTGCATGTGCCAGAGATGTCAGCACATTAAAGCAACCCTAACAACAAAAGTGAACGTGTGCGTTACTTCCAGATTGCTTCTACTTTAACTATTGCTATTCTTGTAACTACTAACAGTGTATCTCCATTTATCTATAAAAGGGAGGTTAGTAGTAGAATTAGATAATACATTCCACCTCGAGAACACGCGTCCTCTTCTAAGTGGAATCTCCCTCTTCATAACTTGAAGAGAAGCATTTGTCATTACTAGAGATAGTTTTTTGCAACTATCTCTCATAAAAGCCTTCACCTTCAACCTCTAAAGTGAGACTATTACAGTCGTAATATACAAATGCGTATTATTAGTTGATCATGGTCAAGATCGGGTAACCATGTACATATCTATAATAAACATAAGTTATTTTCATTTACTCAAGCTTTTGTTTTTACAATTTATTTGCACAAGAATATCATACCAACATTTGGTCTTGGTATTTCATCATTTGAAACTAACTCTTATGCTACATAAACTGGTTGTCTACCTTGCACATACTTGGGTCTCCCTACTGGTGCTAAAATATCTAAATGCTTAAATTGGAACCCCCTTCTTGAAAAATTCCATAAAAGATTGTTAAAATAGAAGGCTAAAGTTCTCTTTTTTGGTGTTCAGTTTACTCTCTCCAAATCCATTCTTAGTAGCTTGGGATTCTACTTCTCTTCAAACTTCAAAGCTCTTAAAAGTATCATTAGTAAACTTGAAAGCATTAGAAGAAAGTTTTTGGGGGTGGCTCTTCGGAATCAAACAAGATTACTTGGATTGCATGGAAGATTGTAATCTCCTCAATCAAGCATGGTGGTCTTGGTCTTGGGAGTTTAAGAGTGAGGAATTTTGGGTTGCTTTTAAAATGATGGCGGAGATTGAATAATGAATAAAACTCCCTTTGGTGCAAAGTAATTCGATCTTTACATGGTCCTAATGGTGGTTTTCTTAATACAACGTCCATCCAATGTAAAAAGGGTCCTTGATATCACACTGCTAAGTTGAATGATGATTTCCAAGAGTATGGGATCAACTTGCAATTCTTTTTCAATATAAAAATTGGCACTGGTGAGAACACTAAATTTTGGCTTGATAAATGGTTAGGAGGGACATCACTTAGTACTTTATTTCCATACCTCTTCCGACTAGAATCAAACCAAGATTGCCGAGTAAGTGAAAGAGCCCCTACACATATCAGCACAACCATTGACCTTACTGCATATTCTATCCCTATTGCCCCTACTTTGGCTACTAGTTAAAATCATACACACGTCATCATACATAAGCCAATTAACCTCCTCTCAACTCTACATGGCCCACTAGATCCATTTGGGCTTGGAGCAGACACCTACGATCTGCATGTGAAACCCAAGAGTTAAAAGAGATTAGTAATCTCGTCTCTAACCTAAACCTACTTGTTTCACAAGACCACTAGGAATACACCTCCTATCCATCTCGATTGTTCTCTGTTAGGTCTATTCGTCAGCTCATTAACAATGCAAACCCTCCCCCTTTTGGTTCCCAAAAAGGTTAACATAAACTCTTGGCAGAATTTGAATGAAAGACTTCTAACGCATTTAAATCTAGACAAGCGAGGTATAGACGTAAATTCCATTCGATGTCCTATATGTGATGATGACATCGAATCGGAAGGATACATGTTGTTAAATGCTTGGTTGCGGTTGATACATGGCTTCAAGTCCTCATATGGTGGCACCTTGAAGACTTACATCTCTGAAGTCTCACCGAAGTGATTTCCCTCGCGGACCGTTCTAATATGTCGTCCCGTTTATGTCAGTTATTTGATAGCGTGGTTCATTCAACGTTCTGGATTATATGGCGCTTTAGGAATGAGACTGTTCTCAAGCGCAAAAGACCAAATACGGAGTTTATTTTAAATGATGTTAAACTGCTTTCATTTAATTGGATCTCTAATAGATATATGAAATCCGTTTGTAATTGGGTTGAGTGGTTTTCTAAGTCTCGTAACGCCTTCTCTTGTACCACCGTGTAATTTCCTTTTCCTATGTAGCATCTTGCTAGTTTCAATATAATTGCCGTATAGAAAAAAAATAAAAAAATACTCCCTCCGTTTCAAATTTATTGTCCACTATTGACTTTTTTAGTCTTTCTTCTTCAACTTTGACCTTAAATATTTTTGTGTGTGTTATATAATATTTGATGCAAAATATATAAATGGATTGAGTTTTAAGTGTATTTTTCAATGGTATAATTTTTCATCAAGCATTATATAACAAAAAGATATATTTATGGTTAAAGTTGAAGTAGTTTGACTTTGAAAATTCAAAGTGGACAATAAATTTGGGACGGAGGGAGTAATAACTAAATGTTCGTTTAATTCGTTTTAAAGAAAGAAGCAAGACGTGCAAATGATAAAAAAGTAGTAAAAAACAAAGACCAAAAGAACTAAAGACCAGGCGGATTAGAGTTGGATACTTTTCACCTTTGCTTGGATATGAAGCCGAAACCCTAATGCATGACTACATTAATCACATCCGAAAGCCAAAAATGAAGGTGACGTAACTCTGACCGCTGATCATTTGAATTTTTTTTTATTTAATATTTTTGCATATTTGACTTTTGTATGTAGGAAACTTCAACTATATGATATTTCGCTGTTAATTGGCTATTTAATAAACAAATGGATCGGCGGTCAGCAAATAGGCCCGTTTCTTGCGGGTCTAACCTCCATAATCTAAAAGACCTAAACGTTGAAGTTGAATTCTTCAAGTACCTCATTCACATCTTATCTATTATTTTATGTAATGCTGAATATTTTTTCTTCCCCTTGCGTATACTATATTACTACATTTTTATTAATTAGATTCGGCTATAGGTATTCATACCAAAATGGTCGTACTTGAGAAGGCCCAGCACAAAACAAACAATTTTAATGTGTTTTACTGATCTGATCAAGGCACGGCCGCACAAATAAGTGTGTTACCTGTGCGACATTGACCAACTAATGATCACCACACCAGCAGAAGCAAAATAACGCCCAAATGTTTGGGTACGCAAATACTTGTGCTCCTTGTGCGCCAGGGAGCAACTAATCACCAAACGCCATGTGAAAATTAAGCATTAAGTTATACTTTAAAGTTTTGCCGCTTGTGTAGCATAAGCATTTGTGCAACCGTGTCCTGGCCTTAAACGTGTCTGCAAAAACTTATTGTTAAATAATTTTCTCCGATATTTAGTTTCGGATTTTCTATGCGAACGATTTTCATTTTCATACTGATGCTTAACAATTTACGAAAACAAATAGTATGAGATTTACTTATATGAATTAAAAAAATACTCGATATGGTTTAAAGAATAAGTGAATCCCAAAGAATTTTATTATAAACCATAAAAATATAATGATTAATTCATACATGTATTAATCTAGTAATTAAATTTAGTCCTGCTATGAATAAAAAAGATACTAGTAGTAGTAAAGTAATCTATAGGTGATGGCATGCAATTGGAGCATTGACATTTTTTCAGTTTTGATAATTAAGGAAATATTGAAAAAAGAAAACGTATATACAACAAGTCAAACATTGCTGGCCCCCCCTCATTATAAGAGCAGATCTAAGTTGCTATTATCTTTCTCATTTATAATTTTATTCAAAAATAGCAGCATAATACCTTTGACACACACACAGAGAAAACAGCCATGGAAGTTGATCTTAGAAAAACAACCGAAGTTAAGCACGAAGACAACGGAGATGATCGACATGACTGCGAACAAGAGGTTGGTCTTGATAAGCTTCAACATGATTTAACTTTTATTGCTATTGATTGATTTAAATTTACTACTAGGTTTTCTTTAATATTAAGAGAAGTTGTTATTGGTGAATTGGATTTGTATCATAGTTTATTGTTAATTAATAATAATACTGTATATATTTATTATTATTATTATTTTTTCTTTCTGCAATGAAGAGGTTTAGTTGCTTGAAGCTCTAATTTTTAGTTTATTCTAAATTGTAATCTATGTTATTTAAAACTTAAAGATGGTGGTCTTCATAAGTCTATGCTTCCTGTAATATTATACTTATGCTAATTAATATGCTACTCTATTGTTTATGCAATGAAGAGGTGATTCTTGTTCAAAGATTCATCCTAATTTTGTTTTGTAAATTTTGCTGTTTTATCTTGCATAAAAGAGAGTATTATTAATCATAATAAATCTGCAAGTCATCTTTCTTGCGAACGTACTATCAAGTTGCATGGAAATATTCTCTGATCTGTACAAGATAATATATACTTTTTCAATAAAAAGAGAGAAAAACGATAACTAGCTAGGAAGATTATAAAAAAAAAAAAAAAAAAAAAAAAAAAAAAAAAAAAAAAAAAAAAAAAAAAAATCATCTTCTTGTCTAATTGAATATTTCTGATATTCATTTTAGTAAGTGTAGTTAAATATCTTTTGTAGATTTTTTAGTTATAAAATCTTTTGGGCTATGTTTTAAACCACAAAAATGATTTCTATTATGAAACAAAATCCACATCAATTTTGGACGAAAGATATTTCTTTTCTTAAAGGTTCATTTTCTTTTCAAGATTTATTATTTCTTGTTCATGGATACATACATGGAAATTTGGATATATTTATACTTACAATATTTACAACCAGTCAATAAATTGCTAGTTTTAAAAATATCATCCATATATGAATGGCAAAAACTATTATTCATCCATTTCCCACGTTATTTTCGTTGTTTAAAATAATTATTTGAAAGTGTTTGGTGTGGATCTGAACTTAGTTGACTTAATTAATCAAAAAGGCTTGCAACAATAATGTGAACATGCATATATGGCCATGCAAAATGTTTATTTAGTGTGTGAATATTTTTCTTTTGAAAATAGTTAAAATCAAAGCATGTTTGAACGACTGCAGGATGAAAAACAATTTGAGTTAACAAAAGCCGAAATGGGCGAGGTCAAGGAAGAAAACCAAAGGCTACGGGTGCACTTGGACCAAATCATGAAGGATTACCAAACCCTTCAAAAGAAGTTCCAAGACATTATCCATCAGCAACAACAAGATACTCCAACAACCATTAACGCCAATGCAATCAAGCAAAACGAAGAACCACAAATAAATGATGAATCAGAGCTTGTTTCCCTCAGTCTTGGAAGGACATCATCGATGGATATAGTCAAAAAAGATAAGAGATCTACGACTCCACCAACCAAAAGTGCGGAAGGGTTAGGTCTTGGACTCGAGTGTGGAAAATTTGAAATTTCATCTACCACACAAGCTGAATCTTCTATCAATCTAAGCCCTGATAATAGCTTAGAAGAAGCTAAGGATGAAGCTGGGGAAACTTGGACACCACAAAAACCTCCAACACCGAAGAGAAGTGGAGATGATCAAGAGGTTTCACAACAAAACCCCGTGAAGAAAACTAGGGTTTCAGTTAGGGTTAGATGTGACACACCAACGGTAATCATCTTGCTTCTCATATATGGTTAGGGCATGAACTTTTACTTTAGTTACACATTTTATTTAATTTAGGGCTTTTTTTTATTCGCAGATGAACGACGGATGTCAATGGAGAAAATATGGACAAAAGATTGCGAAAGGAAATCCATGTCCAAGGGCGTATTATCGTTGCACCGTTTCTCCAACTTGTCCAGTGCGAAAACAGGTATGATTTGTGGGAATATATATTACAAAACATGTCATATATTGTTAAGATTGGTGGTAATATTATGGTATCTAACGTTTTTTCTTGAATAAATTGTGCAGGTACAAAGATGTCCTCAAGATATGTCGATTTTGATCACCACTTACGAAGGGACACACAACCACCCACTTCCGGTGTCCGCCACTGCTATGGCTTCCACCACTTCCGCAGCTGCTAGTATGTTAACATCGGGTTCCTCAACCTCCGGATCAAACTCAAACCCAAACCCTAGCACTTCCTCTCATGGGTTAAACTTTTATCTCAATGAGCACTCAAAATTGAAGCCGATTTACTTGCCACATTCTTCTATGTCACCATCTCCTTCATGCCCGACCGTCACGCTTGATCTCACTTCAAACACACTTTCGACATCATCACCTTATAACTACCGATCAACACCTATGAACACCACTTTCCCACCAAGATATTCAACCACAAACTTGAATTTTAGTTCATTGGAGTCTAACGCATTGCCACTTGCTTGGAGCAATGGGACCCTCAACTATGGGAAAAGCCAAATTGGGTCCCTCAACTTTGGATCAACACAGCCTCAAGAAAACATATACCATTCTTACATGCAAAATAAGAACATGATGGCAACAACTTCGAACACTAATCAACATTCCCTACAGCCAGACACTATTGAAGCTGCAACAAAGGCAATTACATCAAACCCTAATTTTCAATCGGTTTTACAAGCTGCATTGAAGTCGATTATTGGAGGTGGTGCAATGGGAGGTCAAGTTGGAGGTGATAAATCTAGCCAAAATTTGAAAGTAGGAGATACATTTCCAGTGTTTTCTAGCTTCCCTTCTACTTCAAATGTGAATAAATGTTCATCAACCTTCTTCAACAAATCAGTAGCAACAACGGCGATGAATTCTCAACCTACAGCTTCTAACTCATTGCCATTTTCTAGCTCAAGGAGTAAATCTACATCTCCAGAAACAAGCAGAGACCATGTCGTTTGATGAATATATTTAGGATTAATTGCATTGGATTTTTTTATTGGATTTTTGTAATGTTTTACTTTTACTGGTTTAAGATAGTCAATGATAATGATCACACAAAGATTAAATTGTAATTAATTTAGAGATTATGTGTTGTACTCACATTTATTTATACATATTGACAAAGGGGTGATGTATTGTGAAGAAAATTGTGCAAGTGAGATTGTGACTGAATACAGAATAAAGGAATAATATACATGGCTCAGCTCCATTTGTCATATTAGGCTCTTCAAATTATTTCTAACTTTTGTATGTCAATTTCTCATAACTCTATTTTAGCTTAACTTCATACACAATTCTGTAAGAATTTTCAAGGTTCAATCTGATCATGTACTAGTCAAGAAGTCATACATCTTCCAAATTTATTGCTAAAAACAAATTGAGATATGTTATAAACAAAATACTTTAAATATAATAGCATTATTATTATTATTATTATTATTATTATTATTATTATTATTATTATTATTATTACTCACTCCGTCTCAAAATTTAAGTCCATTTTGACTTTTTAAATATAACTTTGACCTTAAATATTTTTACTTGTATTACGTAATACAAGATGCAAAATATATAAACGGATTCGGTTTTAAATATATTTTCATATGATATAATTTTCATCAAATATTATATAATAAAAATAAAATTATTTATGGTCAAAGTTGGATTAAAAAAGTCAACCTGGACTTAAATTTTGGGACGGAGGTAGTATTATTTTTTTTTTATTATTTTTTTTTTTATAAACATCACTTTATTAAAAATACATGGGATTTACAAGAAGTTATTGGGAAGCCGAGATACTAATTGGGCTCTCACTCCTCTATCTATAGAAAAACAAATCCTACTAAATATATGAGCAGCAGCGCGTCCTCCAATGTCTTGGTTCATCGAGAACTTGCGGATACGCTTTAGTAAGGTGACAACATCCTTCGCAAGTTCCCCAAAAGAAGAGAAAGAGAAAGGGAGGAACCCATATCCAATATTCGCGCACTTAGCCTCATACTTGACGCGTTTACGTTGTGCAGCCTGAATTACCACACGACCCAGCACAAAATCAACCATACCAGTTTGTGTCAAGGGCGATAACCCAGTCAAATCAACACATACATCAAGCCCTCCGTCCCAAGAGTAGAGCAACATATCATCTGGACGTAAGGGTTTGTCCCTTTCCCCACAAAGCCCAATATCAACATCTTTACGAGCAGAAATCCCCAACCGAGAACATATGTCAACAAGAATATCACGCACCACGTTATGCCGATGTTTAATACCAACAATACCAGTGCAAGATACAGCATGGTCCCCATAAATATCCCCAGTAAACACCCTGGAACAAGCTGAGCACGGCATCCGAACAGAGAATAGAGGAACACCAAGCCGATAGCATAACACACAACGGTAGGTCCTAGCATTCATAGTCTGTCCCAACCCAGATATAGAAACCACCCTAAGCCAATCCGAAGTGTAGTCCTTCATTTGTGATTTCCATAATGCCATCTGTCAAGTAGATAAGGAAAAAGTAGATTCGGCTGTTTGGGTAACACGTGTGAAATATATATCTGCCAGTTTTTTCATGAGTTTGAGGGCAGCGATCTCACAAGGGTTACTCAAAAGGTCAATATCAATTTTCACATTAAAATCACACAAGACATCATCAAAGGAAGGCCCAGAAGTTACGATACCAGAATGTTGAAGCAACTTAGTCTGCAAGCTAGCAGATTGGAGTCTAGAAGCAAGAAATGCATAGTTCAAGATGTCACCTGTAGAGTAAACACCAAGCCCCCAAAACGCAAAGGGGCTTATCACTCTCCCATTTCCACCTATATCACAAATCGATTCCCATTTCACTCTCACTCATAAAACCCTAATAAACATTGACAACGGCAGCCCCATTTCTTCCCAAGAAATTTAGGTACGAAAAGGTTAAGGCGTGAGTGATTGAGGTGACAAGGTAGGCTGATCGTATAGTTCTAGTTCAGAAGAGGTTTTGGTTTTGGTTTTGGTTTCGGTTTGGTTCGAACATCGTTCTGGTCCCTTGGTTATTGCTCGTTCATTTGATTCGATTGAGGTATCATCTATCATCGTCTTGTTTATTCTTATCCGAAGTATACGATATGTATATGTATATAACATGTAAAATAATCATTTAGTTTCGTAATCAGAAGTATACAAATAACATATAAATATTAGTCACATGAAATCATGATTAAAACCTAATATAATTGATCCTTATGTTTTTGTTAATACAAATATCGCCTAAAAACGTTATTTATATTTTACGATCTTTGCTAAGTTTTGTTAATGACAAAGTATGAACTTTAGCTAATAGTAAATCATCACTTTAGTGTTTAAGTCTTGTTTAACTAAGGTTTACATTTCCTTTTAAACAAAACATTGTTTTTATTTCTTTAATTAGAAAGTGTCTTGTCACATCATACATTTATGGCAAGCTTGTGTATTTGACTTGCCATAACATCTTACACATTTTTTGAAGCTTTCCAAATTGGATTTAATGTGTTTGACTAATTGTTGTTGATGTGACTTTGGTTGGTTTGAATGATTTATTGCAAAACCTACTGCAAGCCTAGCGGAACCCTGGGGGTACACGGGCGGAACCCATCTGAGGGTTCCGCCGTATCCGCCAGACTTGCTGTTTGTTTTGCTATAAATACCAAGCCACTTGTTTGTTTTGTGTCATCACTTTAGGACATATATTTTTATATACTCTCTCAACTAACTCAGTAACACTTGACTTGTGTGATCCTCTTATGTAGCAAGGGACTTCACAAGCTCATCCAAGAAGTTACAAGTCTCAACTCTAAAGTTGCAAGACTTGTTAGCTTTGTTATGTATAAGCTTTGGTAGTTTATACTTCATTTGTATCGTGTGTGTAGAAGCGATCGGTTAGTATTTTAGGCCTCAAAATACATAATGTGTCGGGAGTTGTTGTACCCTTGTAAAAGAACTAACGGGAGTGGTTGTACCCTTGGTAAAGAACTCGACATCTAGCTTAGTTTCGGTAAAAGTGTAAGCGACGATGGGAGTGGTTGTACCCTTGTAAAAGAACTCGACATCTAGCTTAGTGTCGGTAAAAGTGTAAGCGGCGTTGTAAAGGTTTCTCCACCGGGAAAGGAGCTTGTTGATTAGTGCTTATAACTCTCGAGTTGGAAACTCGGGGCGTGAATGTAGGGCAAGGAAAAAGAGTCCTTGTAGCCTAACCACGATAAACAATCGTGTTGTGGTTTGATCGTTTCTTTCTTTGTCATTGCTTATTACATATTGTTTTTAGTTAGAATTGTTAATCACACGTAAAGCTTTTCAAAGAATTAAACAAGTAAATTTGTGCTTATATCTTTAAACAAACGTAAAGTTTCAAAAAAGATAATCAAGTTAAAAAGCGGTAAACTATTCAACCCCCCATTCTAGTTTTCCACATTTTTGTCATTCGATTCATGTTATACCTAATGATTTTTGATTCTTTGAATCACGATCTAAAAGCTGTTGTGAACTAATCTGGTACGAGTTAATAAGAAGGTTGCATGCATGTTCATTCGGTTTACATTTCGATTCGAAATAACAAAATATATAAACGCTATATTGGAATGATTATATGATGTCTAAGAAAGTGACCAATAAACCTGGAAGTAAACTTAAATAATTAACATGGGCGTATAAAATATAATTACGTGAATATAAGGCTTGATTTTGTGTGATTTGCATGAGAAATATTGGCTATGAATATGTGAAATGTGTATGTGTTGCATGTATGTTATCCTAGTTGTGTTGCATGGATGGATTGTGTTTAGTCGGTTTGTTTGGTTGTGACTGTACGTGTATAAGGGTGCATGGGAATATATATTATAAAGTCTAGTGTAGTGTGTGTGGTATAATATGTGTCAATGCATGTATGTGGTATGTTCTAAATCTGAGCAAGAATAAAGAGTTGGTATTTTGGTTTCGTATGTTGTGATCAGGTCTCGTTAAATGAACTGTAGAATGTTGTATTTGTGTGTTAACTTTGTGGGTTATACACGGTCTAAATGGATGAACAAACTGTTTGAAAAGGGAGTGTCTCAGATAAGTTGTGGAGACTTGGGTTCAGTGTTAGTTGAAGTCGAATAGAGGGAGTTGCATGTATGTGTGACGAGGGTGTGTTAAGTGTGTGTGTGAATTGTTTGTTCCATGTTGCATAATACGGAATGCGTTGAAACCCTGAGTAATTCAATTAATCCGAAGTGTGTCTAAAGTTTTTATTAAAATTGGCGAAACCTTAAGTTGGTCATTAATTGAATTATTTACATCTATAAGCCTAAACTTTACTAAATTGTCATAATAAACCCTAAATAACTATAATTGTAATTTTTAACCTTTAAGTTGATTAAATTATCATTGATAACCCTAAAGTATTAATTTCTATTTTGGGAAACTTATTAAATATGGAAACTCGCTAATTCGGGAAATTTGCTAATTAGGAAAAGTTACTTAATTTGGAAAGTTACTAAAAATGGAAAGTTTCTAAAAAATAGAAATAAAACTAAAATGAGTAAACTGATTTTAAAGTGAGCTTATGAATAATAAGACGATCATTAATTCGTGTAGATTCGCTGAAGAAGGAGTAACTTCCGATCCTTATGTTTTCTGATATGGTTTCATTTGCGGTTTGAGGTACAGATATTCTATCCTTTCTTAGTAAGGATTCTGATCTCATGACTTTTTGATCCTTGACTTTGATTCGTTTGCTATGATATGATTCATTTGATATGAGCCTTTGCTGTGATCCCGTTTGTTTGATATATTGTGATGATCCGTTTGATATTATCCTTTGATATGATTCTGTTTGCTATCCATTCTGTTATGATGATCTGATTACTATCTCTTTGATATGAGATTCTGTTCTGTTATGCTCTGGGAGCTTTGTTATGATTATGGATAGCTTTGCTTGTTTGTTCTGATATGTTCTGTTCTGATGCCCAAGTTTTTAGTCTACTCATGGAGGTACCATGGGCTTGTCATTGATGGCACCAATAACATGACACTTTCTGTGGAGGTGTGATTGATCCACGGGTCCCCTTTTGTTCTGATATGATATGTGATCACTTGGCCATTATGATATGTGTATATACCTATCATGCGAGCAGGTGTATATATATGATTTGTTTTGCAGGGGGTGTATGGATGCATCCTAGATTCTGTTTTGTTTTGAGAAGACAGTGACTGGCTGTACGTGCCTTGTACCCCTTTCACTTCTGGTACATTGGAGCTAGCTACTCTTTGTACAACTTATGATTTGACGGATATGTGATTATGTGATTTGAGATCTATTCGAGTGTCTCGGGTAGGTCGCCTCGTGGCTTTCCTATGTTTCATATGTCTATTCGAGTATCTCGTTAGACGCGCCTTTGTTGATACGTGCTCTATGATTCTGATTATGCTTGCATTTGATATCTCTATTATGCTTCATTCATTTGACTTGTGATACATTATGCTCATTCTTATGATCCTTCTCATTTTGTTTGCTTATTACTATTGCTTTGCATATATATCTGTTCACTAGGCTTTTTATGCTCAGCCGCGTTTTCTTTTCCAGGCGGCAGGTAATAAGCGGGAAGCTGGGCATGAGTGATGAGAGTAGGAACATAGAGGACCTACCTTATTTAGTTTCCCCATTGTTGGTTGATTTTGGAACTTATATTGGATGTTTATTTCATTTCATTTCCTTTAGAATTATGTTGGGATTTTGTAATGTTTAAGTCTTGATGTTCATGACTTATGTTATTTATTAAGTCTTCCGCTTGCGTATTATTCTTTGTATGTTCTGATATGTCACCATAATGTGATACTTTAGCCCTTCTCGGGTTGAGGTGTTACAATTATTATTATTATCACACATCCATTGTCACATTAAAATCACACAAGGCATCATCAAAGGAAGGCCCAGAAGTTATTATTATTATTATTATTATTATTATTATTATTATTATTATTATTATTATTAAATTTTATTTTATTTAAATTAATAATAAGCTTACATAAAGTTGGATGGGAGCCTAGATACAAGTTGTGCTCCAACTCATTGCTGAATACAAAAGCTTATTATTATTATTATTATTATTATTATTATTATTATTATTATTATTATTATTATTATTAACTCAAACTTAAATGACTTTTCTATTAAGAAGGTATCACAAAGCTAGCATCAAGTGTTACAATGTTTAGATAGGGTGTTTCGAGGGTTAGTTACAGATCCATTATATCCAATTACAAAAGTTATTTCTACATCTACTTAAAATCTAAGTGAAAGAATGAAGTTTTACATCAATTATCGTTTGTTCTTGAAGATGATCTCGTTTCTGTTGTACATAAGAGTCCAAAAAATTGCTTTAGTTACACCATCAAGAAGGTAGGAAAGTGTATGATTGGCCTATCCCCCAAGGTCATTGCCTCAAGAAGATTGGATGTTAATAAGTTGTGAAGAATCCACCATCTTAGAATGTGACCCAGGATCTCTCTAGCCCTTGGGCGATTTTTCTAAACATGAAACCCTAGATTCATCTAGGGACCTAATTCTTCCAATTAATCATCATGTTTTAGTAAATCTTGTATAATTCAGTTAGGATTATGCAATAGAGAGGGTGAATTCTTAAATCCGATTAGGGTTTTTGGTTCGTTGGTGCGGCTTGGATATCCACGGGGTCTCAAAACCAATTCGGTTTTGATGGTTATGGTCGCCGATCTGGTTGATGTTTCAAAGTGTCGTTTGGGTTGATCTTTCCATAACAATTGTTAGGGTTTGCATCAGCACCCTTTGAATGGTGGTGCGGTTCTTGGGGTACCCCGATTTAGGGTTTTTTTGCCTTGATCCGCTGGGTTTTGATAGATCAAGTTTCTGTGCTTCGTCCAGGTCTGCCTTTGGGTTCTGGCCATGCATTGTATTCTTGGTGGTTTATTGGTTGGTAGTCACTGGTGGTGATGCATGGTGCGGTTAGGGTGGGTGTTCTCGGTTGGGTGCATTCTAGTCTAGCTGTGATGCATTGTTGTTTGCCGTTTGGTTGCTTGTTAACTTGACGTTGCTTGTGGCTGATTTCATTTGAGTTCAGCTATTGCCGGAAGCTGTGTTTGACACTGGACCATTGGCCATCCACTGAGTTGGTAGGGCAGTTTGAAGATGCAGTTTTTTACGCGTTTTGCTACCATTGTAGCTGGTCGTTGGTGTGCACTCTTGGGTCAAGCAATGAAGACATTGAAGACAGAGTTGTTCACCCTGGAAGTGGTTCTTTTGAACCTGGTTCTTACATTTAGATTGTAATTTTGATTGTAATTTGAATGTAATTGGTAGTTTGCTGCGTTTAGCAGCTATGGTTAGTCTGCAGTTAGCAGATGTATGTTGCTTAGTTACATAGTTTGAGTCATATCGCCTATGTAACGGGCTGTGGGCATGGTATGTGCGTCCATGTCAATTGTACTTCAAAGATTTTGGCGTAATATATTTTACCGGGTCAAATGACCTTTTACCGAAAAAAAAAAAAAAAAAAAAAAAAAAAAAAAAAAAAAAAAATCTTTGAATGTCAGTCCAAGTTTGCTTTGCTATGGCGCAATGGAAAATTATGTGATTTTGGTAGCTAGTATTAGATTATCGTATTTTTATGCATAAGAAAATGTGGACTACAGTGTTCTTAAATTATATTTGCGATTGATGATCAAACCGGTGTGTTCCAAAGAAACTGTTCTTCCTTGGACGATATATAGTTGGCGGCTCTTTTGACAAAACATCAAGTTTTGGATATGTCAAATGAATTTACAACTTTTATCAATAATACAATCATTTAATCTAGCGACACGTCAAGTACCATTTTCTATTGTGATTATAACTTTCGTTATCATGCGTGAACAACATGAGGACACAGTGTGAGCAGTAGCGTCCCAAGCTTTTCGGGGGCCTAAATTAAGCGAAGGTCGGAGTGAGGCCTTTTCACTTAAAAAGTTTTTTTGTTTTAATTTTGTTTCTGCTACTTTATTTTTATATAAAAATTATTATTCGAACTTTTTCTGACGAAATATCTTTAAATGTTTTCTGAATCAGTTTGGTATAATGACTATTTTTCATTGGATAGAGCAGTCAATCCAATCAAGATTCTTTCATGCATACAAGACTTGACAAACAGAACTGTGTGGCCTATAAAGCCACAAGATCTAATCACTATATATGTGAAGTTCGGCAAACCGCAAGCTTTATAATACCAAAGGCCTAAATATAGATAAAAGATTAAAACATCATATCAGAGGCCTAAAGCGGTTGCTTTGCATGCTTTACCTTTGAGACACCCCTCCTGAGTGTGAGCAACCTCTTTTTATATTTTGGTAATAGAGTACGTTTCTAGAATGTGTTTATTAATCGCTTTTTGTCCGTGTTTAAGTGCTTCATGGCTAAACTGGTAAGACGCCAACTGGTTCTTCACCCAAGATCAGGGTTCGAATCTTGTTTTAGATTTCTTTTTCCCATCATTTCATGCATGATATTATATGTCTCTGCACACTTGTACTGATTTTTTTTTCTCATTTTCTAGTTTTAATTTTTCTAGTAACGACGATTTCATTAAAACTGGCAAGAAGCTAGAGAAAAAAAAAAAAAAAAAAAGAATGAGAACATATTGATCACCTCTATTTTGACGTTTTTCACCCTTGAAAAATATTTCTGGCTCCATCCCTCCTCGATATCGTTTATAATTTATGGTTTATCTTTCGTTATATTAGAATATGACGTTAGTATCTCATATTTATTAAAATAACTTAAGTGAACATCATTGTATTAATTCTAATCTATAAAACAAATTTATATAGTGTATGAAATAATCTTCCTAGAGCAAAGTAGAATGGTAAATTCTTACTTTCAGATTCTCATTTCTTGACTATCTACGTTCATCCTTTTCGAGACTGCAAGTTAGTCAATAAACATACAAAAATATAGATAATTAACCTTCTTGGTCTTTTGTTATATATTCATTACCTTTTATTATCCGACTGGCAAAACAAATAGTTGAATAATAATCTATAAGTAATGGTTAAATTGGATTTGGAAGTACAAAGAAAAATTGGTCAATAAGCAATGTCGACTTCACATATATGTACGCTAATACAAGTTATTTGACAATGTCAATAATTAAATGCCACTAGCAATTCATTTAATAAACTGAAATTTTGGTAGTCTATCCACAAAATAGATATATGTCAGTGGTTGTAAGCAAATTTTTCGTTCCAAGATAGCATATATGAAAAATAAGCTGATCTTGATTGATAGACCATGGGGTTATCTATGAAAGCGCGACTTGTATTATTTAAAAATGAATGTATTCAACTATTCATAAGGTTTTTGTACAGAATTAGTCTAAACAGTTATGTATGTCAAATACTATATAAATTTCCTTGAAGAATTATTGAGTGGTAATAATTTAGTTTTATAATAACAAATCACATCGTTAATATGTTTAATTTATACCCAATTTGGAGATGACCATTGACTTTTTTGGGTCAATTTTAAGGTGTTAGCAAAGATCTCATCTAAAGGTAGATATTATTAAAAGGTCTACAACTTTATACTCGGTACTAAACTTTGTAATTCTTTATAATTTCATTGAAAATGATATCTTCTATATTCTAACTTTTGATACGTACCAAAGCATTTTTGTAGTATCTTTCTATACTTTGTATTGTATTAACGTTCCAAAATGTCCTATTGGGTTGGAGAACCTACTTTAGTCTGAAGAATCTGATTGAAGCATAACCTACGAGTTTTGGGCATGGTGATGCTTATTTGGTTTACCCGAAAACCGAACCCAATTAACCCAAACCCCCTTTAGCCTTCCTAATTGACAATATAGCTTGCAGAGTTCAAAGGTAGTTCATGCAATTTTACTATGTATCTTTATATCTTTATAATGTTTTGATCAGTCAGTTTTCCGGCTAAACATTAATAATTTTTTCTTTTAAATTTATATATTTCATATCTCAATGCTCTATGCTCACCGTTTCAACATGCATGCACTATACATTTGGTTTCAATTTATACAAATATTCTGTCAACTTCATACCGCTGCAAGTTCACATTAACTTAGGGATTGATATCCGCCACACTCCCTTTATTTAGCTGATTTCATGTTTAAGATACAGCCTTCCAATGAAAATAATAAACCAAACCAAAAACGTGGAGTATTTATATTCCAGTTTTACTTAAGGCATTCTATGCTTATGTTTCTGAGCTGAGTTCCTGTGCCAATTAGGAGCATCCTATAAGACGATACAGACCTACTGATAGATATTAGCAATGCAGTGACCAGCTCAAACCAATTAAGAAATAATGGTTATATGCAGTGTGGCACAATGTCAACCTATTCGCTTATGAATTGGTCTATTCAGGTCGATTTTTTGTCAAACAGGCAAATAAAATAAACTGCTCAAAAGTCGCTCGTTTATCCACAAAGTTTGATGTGCCAATTTTCAACCCAGCTCTACCCATAGTTTTTTGAAAGGTAAGGAATTAGCTATTCATTTTGACCGAACCCATTTTAGACCCAATGTTCAACCTGCCTGCCAACCGAAATTTCCATCTATAGGAATTTAGAAACATCAAATGGTATCTTTTAAGGTTTCAAAGTAAGACTTTTATGGGGACGGAATATTTTCAAAGTATACTTTCTCCGTCGGAGTAATATATATAAGAACTAAGAATAAGTACAAGCGATAAACCTAGCTAAATGATGGGAGTCTTCTTACCTGCATTTTCTCTTTATAAATTCAGTAATTACCTCTTCGTGTGAAGAAGTTACCGCACCTGCAATATAATGCCAAAGGTACAAATGGAAATAATATTAGCACAAAATATCTAAAAAAAAAGTAGTAAACTGTCATCAAGGAAAAAAATTCTTCTAAAACCAATGTGACGGGGTAACTGTATATATAGTCTTAACTGGTGCATCTACAACTTTTTTCAGGGGGTCACAAGGAGAAATATATTAGATCATAAAGTGTTTACAAAGAAACAGTGTTAACTTTTAAGGACAGGCCCTTAAGAAGGAAGACAAAGGGTAATAAATTAGCAACTTTGCAATGGGACATTCCACAAATTGAATAACATCTTGTTATCTAATTTCTTCACTTTGAAACTTCTGTATCACGTACTTTTGCCATTGATGTTTTTGGGCCTATTACTCTGGCCTCTGATATTGGAGTTATTTTGCTAGCGGGTTTAGGAGCAGTGCTGGGAATAGAGAGCCTCCTTAGACGCTTGGCAGATTTCCCTTAGTCAGATAATAAATCAAGAACACTTATGCTTCAACACACACTTGAAGAAGGTTTCCCCTTTATGTATAATTAACATGGATTGTTATTAGTTAACTTACACATTATTTTCATAATCTTATGCATATGGATAAAATAGCTAAAAATAATGAATTGAATGTCATGATTAAAATATAACATTAATTTTATGCTTGATCGCTCTTAATGATCCTTGCTGTAAATCTGAAGTCTGAAATAAACCTAATTCACTTGAACCATCGCAAGTGCTGAAACACAAATCAACCTAGCCACATAAGTCCAGAGACACGCGTTTAGTAAAACCAAATTAATAAAGTGTAGTCTGTAGAATTTTATTTACAAAACCAACAGCATACAACTCCTAGGATGGTTAGCAGAAATCTCATGGAAAGGTATATCAAGAACACAAACAATTTGAATCAACAAAGATACCCAATCCCACTACGGCGGGGTTTGGGGACACAAACAATTTAAGTCATGCATGAATAAAGTCTATCCCCAGCTAGGCAGCTATATAATTAGCTTTTAGCTTAAGAACCAACAACAAATAATTATAGATAGAGAACAGCCAAATAAAATATTTAACCACAATCAAATAAGCAACTTTTCATTCATCTAACCAAAAACCTATAAAATAAATAGACGTATACCATAAAATAACATTACATTACATAGCATAAACCAAAAATCGAGCAACCAACAGAAACAAAATTTACATTGACATTCACACAAACAGAAACCAAATATACGGATAACATATGTATAATTTCTGAAACCAAATTTAAACCTCTGAGGCGGCGATTGGAGTGGATACTGAAGTCCAAAAGTGGTTACTTTTGAGCAAAAGTTAGTAAGCATTCGGACGCGATTTTCACCAAAAATCGCTTTGTTTACTATATAAACATGGTTTTGATCTTTTATTTACATGGCCGTCTCTTGAATTTCGTTCCCCGTTCAATCACCACAAATAGGCCCTTAAGGCCTTAAACACACACAAAATACACATGTATCAGTAGTGCGTGAACTAATTAAACTCAAAACTTATACAGTAAAAACTCTATAAATTAATACTTGATAAATTAATAACCTCGATAAAATTAATAATTTGTCAAGTCCCAACTTGGGACCAGTACAAATTTGGACCTCAATCGATAAAATAATAAAATAATAATATTTTTAAAACCCCAGTGTATGTATATTGGTCCCAACGAAAATATAAATTAATAATTACTAAAATATTCATAATATACATGTGATAATTTATTTTTCATCTCTAATTAGTATACATTTTAATTTATTTTTCATATCTAACTAGTATACATTGTAACTTGTACATATTTGAACTTGTTTTCTAATTTATTTTTCATACTCCCTCCGTCCCATAAAAACTGTCCAGTTTGACTTTTCAGAGTCAAACTGGTTCAACTTTTCAGAGTCAAACTGGTTCAACTTTGACCTTAAATATTTTTTATGTGTTATATAATACTTGATGAAAAATTATACCAATGAAAAACACACTTAAAACTCAATCCATTCATATATTTTTCATCAAGTATTATATAATACCCACAAAAATAGATTAGGTCAAAGTTGAACCAGTTTGACTCTGAAAAGTCAAACTGGACAGTTTTTATGGGACGGAGGTAGTATATAACTAGTATACATTGTAATTTATTTTTCATCTCTAACTATTATATATTAGAACTTGTTTTCTTTAATTTAGTTTTAATCTTTAACTAGTATACATTGTAACTAGTAAATATTGAACTTGAAAATTTAAAAGTCATAAGTAAAACCTCTTTAAATTAATAACTTATTAATTTATCGATATAATAATATCTCGCTAAATTAATAAAATATCCCAGTCCCAACACTATTAATTTATAGAGGTTTTACTGTATAGTGTATATATATAATAGAAGTGCATGAATATACGTGGCCCTCGTCAAGCGGTGGCTTGTGCAATTGCACCACTTTGACACCCCTTAAAGACGGGCCATGTTATTTCGTAACAACATGTATATAATTATTCTTCATGTTTTTTTTTTTTTTTTTTTTTTTTTATTTTATTTATTTATTTATTTATTTTTTGTAACCATGGTTTCCGACCTTATGGCCGACTAATCCATGGGTTTGAACTCACCGCCACACAGACTCAAACCAGGTAAAGCCTTCCTTTTCAAAAGGTTGACGTGACCACTTCAAGGTTGTTTGCACCTAACAGAAACTGAACTTGAGACCTCACAATTTTTAAAGTGATAGTCACAACTAACAAGCACTTTTGCTACTAGGCCACCCTTGAGTGGTTTTTTGCTCTTTTTATTTTGCTTAAACATATAGTGTCCATTCTTGTCTTATCATTATAGAAATTTCTTTTACCTCAAGGCAATTAATTGGCAATTAATAGGATAAATATGTTCTAGAAAGTGGACTTTATACGATTCATGGCTAAGAAATCTTTTGATTATCAAGACCCTATTAGCCGAATGGAATGGAGTAACGATTAGTGTAACACCTCCAAAATTTGGTACAGCGAAAGACTATTCAAGCTTTCGGGGTGCTACGGGGATTGGTATCCAAACACAAGTATAAAGAAACCAAATACTTAAATTCATAACATAAAGACCAATCCAACATTAAGTCATAACGTTTACAATAATCCAAAGTACGATAAGTAAACCCATAAGAAAACATAAAATAGGTCCCGAAAATATTATCAGAGTTTTAACAATCCATCGACCAAACGATACTCGCCAAGCCTTCCAGCACGAACATACCAAAGCACAATTTAGTCAGCTTACACTGGTGAGTCATAGGTTTAAATCAAATACGCACTTGTGGACCGATAACCAAAACCTTTGCTATGCTAGACTAGGTTAAAATCCAAAACAATAGATGTATACACAACATCACTAAACAAATTCCTATAGGTACTCCCTATAGATTCAAGATACATAATGTAACACCCGTTCCCCTCAATACAATAGGCCCCACTCTAGATGGAATTGACTAAGGAATTTATGTGATTGGCCAGTCAACAAATGTTGCATAGTGGTCAAACCCGATAGTCAAAGTGATAGTCAAAGAATGTGTTATATGGTTATGGAAAGTATTATGTGGTACAACTAGAAAGAAAATAGACTAAAAGGTCTATTGTTGTAAAGTGTTAAGTGGGTTATAAGTATTATGTGGCCAAAGTGGAAGAAAAGGGACTTAAGGGGCTTAATGTGCCAATGGACCAAACTTGTGCTAGTAACTAGATAAATATCTAGTATCCATAAGTTTCTAGTGAATTTCATCATTTTCAAGAGGGTGTTTGTTTGTCCGGATTTACAAGAAAAAAAGGGAGGGAACAAGTTAGAGAATCAAGTATGTGATGAAGGATTTGTGTTCTACATCAAGAAGGTAGAGCCCTAGCTATGATCCTACACAAGTAAGTAATCTCATTTAAATAGTTAGTTATTGGATTGATCATCATATAATCAAGATATGATTATATGATGATTAGAGATATTTAGAGGTAAGATAATGGTTGTAGAGACCATTGGTAAGGTTATTTGGTCATGTGGTTAAAGTGTTTGTGTTTATGCCTAAGGGTGATGATGAAGGATGGCGATGATGATGAAGAGGATGCTTATGTTCTTGTTAAACTTAGCTTTGAAAGCTAATGTAAGTAAACCGGTTATGATTTGATATTATAATGATTTCTTACATTTTGTGTTATATGATTGTCATGATGAGATGTTTTATAGTGTTTGAATGATGATGTGATGAAGAAGTAGATGTAAGGCTAGTTTGGCATAACTAGCAAAAGAGATTGAGAGTTTAGTTGGACTAGTGTAAGTGAGTAGGAAAGATTGAGATGTAATGATAAGGCTTGAAGTGGCCAAGGTATGTGCTATGTTAGTATTGCGATGAAATAAGTGGATTATGATGCTTAATGCGTGAATGAGTTATGATGTTTTATTATGATCGTTTTACTTACAAAGCCTTTGTGCTTACGGTTTAGTTGTCTAACCGTTTTGTAGGTTGGCAAGTTTTTATGGATGGCTTGGATATATGGATTAAGGCTTGGTTAAGAGAGATTAGAAGGTTATGGTAAGAAAGTAGGAGCTAGGTAGTATACCGAGCTCAAGTTTCATGTTTGTACCCCCGTGAGTCATTAATGTTATGTAAAGTATGGTCAAGTGTCAAGTGTATAAATTGGTGGTCAATGGACAAGTTATAGTATAGTTCATGTGTTTACGGTCAAGTTAAAGGGGCGTTTGGCATAACGTGTAATTGTACCCATTTTGGGATGTCGACGGGTCAATGGTCATGGATCAAAGTTGTCATGGTTTTTAATGTTAAATGCGTGTTTGGTTTACAGTTAAAGTGTTAATTTTATAGTTAAAGGTGATATGGTTAGGTGTAGTATGCAAATGGGTCAAAATGGGTGTTTCCACCCGTTACTTTGTAAATCACATTTTTGCGGGTCATTATGACCAAGTTTATGCATATATTTGATGTTTATAATGTTCTAATGATTTCTGGAAGTTTTGGTGTTATGTCATGTTATAAAAGTCGTTTTTCCAGAAAATTGGTCAATAGTGCACCAAAGGGTCATGCAGAAAAAGGAGTGTTTGGGACAATGTCCATTTTAACCCATTTTGGGTCTAACGGGTCAAGAATTTTGGCAAACAAGGTATAATGTATATTTTAAGTTAAATGTGGATTACATGTGTTTAAATATAGGTCCAAAGTGTTGATTTAGTGTTTAAAGGTGTTACGGGTCAATAGTGCACTTTAGGGTCCCTTAGTGCACAAGAGGTGTTTGACAGTTTTCTTTATTTTGTAGAAAATCAACCATGACTTGTTAGAAGTCGTGTCACCTATCGTTTTAAAGGTATTTGAGTCTAGTTTCATCTAAAAATGGTTCCAAGGTATATACGTTAACAGATTTTAGTCAATGGTCAAAGGAAAGATGGAATGTACGTAAAGTCAAGCGTTTCAGCGTAAAAAGTTTTAACTTTTGGTCAAAGCGTTCACGGGATGTTACAACTTGGTATCAGAGCTTCGGTTTAAGTGAATTAGGTTTCCACTTTAGGTTGCCTAGTCTTAAACCACTCGTAGAAGCGTTGAACGTAAGTATAAGAAATGTGTAATATAAATGTTTAAGTTAAAAGGAGGAATTTGTGATGTGTGATGTGTTATGTGAATTCAAGTTAGTAACTATAATGAATGGGTTTTAAAGTTTTAATGTGTATGTGATGTAAGTCCGTGGAGGACTTGAATAATTTAAATGATTTTGTTAGCCGTGCACCATGGTTGGTGCCGGTGATTATATTGTGATTATACGAATGTGTGTTAGAGTAATGGTAATGGAATATGAGTAGGAATGATAAGTGGTATTAGAAATGGGCTTACAAGTGAATTAAGTAATGATGCTTTTAAGTATGGATCATAATGATATTAAGCGTACTAAGGTATAGCGTGAAAAGACAAGATGAAACTAACGAACTAATGATTAAGTGTTTAATGACTTAAAGGTTAAAGAATGACGTTAGGTTATGATAGCGTGAAATGTGACCAACATATGGTCTCATTATATTTAGTGACTAAAGACTAGTGTTAAAGTGGTATAGAGATGGGTTAATTGTAAGGTAAAGTACTCGAGATTTAAGGGTGAACGTGAAGTAGTGATAAACTGTGTTGGTATGTAAAGGATGGAATTGAACGAAAACGTTTAAATACTAAAAGTTAAATACGATAAGTTAACAATGTAGCTGAGAATGAGATGCGTGTGTATGAGGTTAAGGTGTTGCCTTGAATATTATGTCACGGATAATGTGCCCCATTAGCGGTGGTTATTATTATAACGGAAGTGTGGGTGATGAAACCTATTTAAAATGTGTAAGATGAATGAATGATGCTAATGAATGTGTTAATGTTTAAAACGTGAAAGAAGGATAAACGAATGGTAATGAGTATGTTATAATTGATAACCTATGTAAGATTAAATATGGAAAGAGTTGGGTAGACTAAAGAGTAAGTAATAATGTGAAAATGATTAATGTGGGTTAAGAAAGAAGGTTGTAATGAAAAGTGCAAACACATAGAGAATGTGTTAATATATATTAAGCGGGTTTCGTATACCCTATGATACTTGCTTAAATTAAATAAATGTATGGGATAATGTGTGTGCTACAATGTTAATGACTTGGATCCATGATTGAAATGTGAAAGGTTAAAGATGGCATCCTTCGGGATGACCGAGTTAATGATGATAAACGATGGTATCCTTCGGGATGACCTAGCTAATGAATGTTAAAGGATCCTTCAGGATGTGTAAAAGATCCTTCGGGATAAAAAGTATTGCCTTCATCGGCAAAGGGTTGCCTATATCCTTGGCATGTAAAAATACCCCTAAAGTGAATGTGGTAATGGTACGGATCCAAGTCTAAAAGTTAAAAGGTAACGTAAAGAATAAAAAGAACGAAAAGATTTAAAAGCTAAATGTGAAACGGATAGTACGAGTGTTATGTCGGAAGTGTATAAGTAGGATGGCTTATGGTTTCTTTATTTAAATGGATTGGGACGCCTTTTCATTTGAATAAAGAAGTTGTGAATCACCGAATCATGAGTTTGTACTTCTTTATTTACATCGTTTGGGACGCCTCTCTATGTAAATAAGGAAGTATGAATGAGCGGGCTTATGTGTTCCCGACATGGCATGAGTAGGGTAAAAGGGTAGAAATGGGAGTCTAGGAATGGTTAGAAGTCGTAAGGAACTAAGATAGGTGGATAGAATAAGAGTTAGACTTTTGACATGAAGTAAGAGTCGTTGTGTAAAGCCTAGAGTTTAGGTGTTAAAATATAAGTTGAAATGATTAAAGTTTTAAAAGACATAATTGTTTGCAATGCGAAATAATGATAAAGTGAAGTAATGAATGGTAACAAATGCTAACTTGGGTTAACGACCTATGAAGGCATGGGATAAGAAGTAAAGGCAAACGTAACGTGTAGTAAAATGCTAACAAAATAGTAAAAAGGGTTACGGTAAAGTAGAAAGTTAATAAATAATTTACTTATTAAAGTTAAGATGGTACGAAATGTTCAAGTGACACATAGTCCTCGACGGGAAAGTTAGAATGGAACGAGTTAGTAGGTTATGTAATAGACGTAGAAATGGTTAAATGGTATACATTAGTGGCAAGGATAGTGTCTTAAATGACATAATGACTGAGAAGAAATGAAAGATTAGAAAAGTTAAGCAAGAAATAAAATGAGACAAGGGTATAAAGCGTGTTATAGTGAGATTAGAATTGCAAGATCACTTAGATCTTTGAAACCAAAAAGGGATGAAGAACGGAAAGTGCTAAGGACGGGAGTAAGATGAGACTAAGTTTTGGTTAGTTTAGACAAGAGATTTCGGGGACGAAATCTAAATAAGGGGGATAGAATTGTAACACCCGTTCCCCTCAATACAATAGGCCCCACTCTAGATGGAATTGACTAAGGACTTTATGTGATTGGCCAGTCAACAAATGTTGCATAGTGGTCAAACCCGATAGTCAAATTGATAGTCAAAGAATGTGTTATATGGTTATGGAAAGTATTATGTGGTACAACTAGAAAGAAAATAGACTAAAAGGTCTATTGTTGTAAAGTGTTAAGTGGGTTATAAGTATTATGTGGCCAAAGTGGAAGAAAAGGGACTTAAGGGGCTTAATGTGCCAATGGACCAAACTTGTGCTAGTAACTAGATAAATATCTAGTATCCATAAGTTTCTAGTGAATTTCATCATTTTCAAGAGGGTGTTTGTTTGTCCGGATTTACAAGAAAAAAAGGGAGGGAACAAGTTAGAGAATCAAGTATGTGATGAAGGATTTGTGTTCTACATCAAGAAGGTAGAGCCCTAGCTATGATCCTACACAAGTAAGTAATCTCATTTAAATAGTTAGTTATTGGATTGATCATCATATAATCAAGATATGATTATATGATGATTAGAGATGTTTAGAGGTAAGATAATGGTTGTAGAGACCATTGGTAAGGTTATTTGGTCATGTGGTTAAAGTGTTTGTGTTTATGCCTAAGGGTGATGATGAAGGATGGTGATGATGATGAAGAGGATGCTTATGTTCTTGTTAAACTTAGCTTTGAAAGCTAATGTAAGTAAACCGGTTATGATTTGATATTATAATGATTTCTTACATTTTGTGTTATATGATTGTCATGATGAGATGTTTTATAGTGTTTGAATGATGATGTGATGAAGAAGTAGATGTAAGGCTAGTTTGGCATAACTAGCAAAAGAGATTGAGAGTTTAGTTGGACTAGTGTAAGTGAGTAGGAAAGATTGAGATGTAATGATAAGGCTTGAAGTGGCCAAGGTATGTGCTATGTTAGTATTGCGATGAAATAAGTGGATTATGATGCTTAATGCGTGAATGAGTTATGATGTTTTATTATGATCGTTTTACTTACAAAGCCTTTGTGCTTACGGTTTAGTTGTCTAACCGTTTTGTAGGTTGGCAAGTTTTTATGGATGGCTTGGATATATGGATTAAGGCTTGGTTAAGAGAGATTAGAAGGTTATGGTAAGAAAGTAGGAGCTAGGTAGTATACCGAGCTCAAGTTTCATGTTTGTACCCCCGTGAGTCATTAATGTTATGTAAACTATGGTCAAGTGTCAAGTGTATAAATTGGTGGTCAATGGACAAGTTATAGTATAGTTCATGTGTTTACGGTCAAGTTAAAGGGGCGTTTGGCATAACGTGTAATTGTACCCATTTTGGGATGTCGACGGGTCAATGGTCATGGATCAAAGTTGTCATGGTTTTTAATGTTAAATGCGTGTTTGGTTTACAGTTAAAGTGTTAATTTTATAGTTAAAGGTGATATGGTTAGGTGTAGTATGCAAATGGGTCAAAATGGGTGTTTCCACCCGTTACTTTGTAAAGCACATTTTTGCGGGTCATTATGACCAAGTTTATGCATATATTTGATGTTTATAATGTTCTAATGATTTCTGGAAGTTTTGGTGTTATGTCATGTTATAAAAGTCGTTTTTCCAGAAAATTGGTCAATAGTGCACCAAAGGGTCATGCAGAAAAAGGAGTGTTTGGGACAATGTCCATTTTAACCCATTTTGGGTCTAACGAGTCAAGAATTTTGGCAAACAAGGTATAATGTATATTTTAAGTTAAATGTGGATTACATGTGTTTAAATATAGGTCCAAAGTGTTGATTTAGTGTTTAAAGGTGTTACGGGTCAATAGTGCACTTTAGGGTCCCTTGCACAAGAGGTGTTTGATAGTTTTCTTTATTTTGTAGAAAATCAACCATGACTTGTTAGAAGTCGTGTCACCTATCGTTTTAAAGGTATTTGAGTCTAGTTTCATCTAAAAATGGTTCCAAGGTATATACGTTAACAGATTTTAGTCAATGGTCAAAGGAAAGATGGAATGTACGTAAAGTCAAGCGTTTCAGCGTAAAAAGTTTTAACTTTTGGTCAAAGCGTTCACGGGGTGTTACACATAATTTCATGCAATGGCGCCATGCTAACATTCCTATAGGTACTCCCTATAGTCCATCATATAAGCTCATAAACATCACATCACAACGTAGTCAAACAGCATAGCAAGATAATAAAAGAAAGTAGAGTATAAAGCATGGTCCACATAAAATAGTTTTGCATGTTTCTCACCCCAATTTCAATAAAACGAAATTTAAAAGTAAGAGTGGGGCTATGACTCACCTCAAACAACAGAGCTCAGAAATAAGACGGTAATAAGCAAACTTAGCTAACGCAACCCGGCAATCACGGTCTCGGCACAACCTAATAATTATATAAGAAACTCGACTTAATTCGTATTCGGAAACATATCCACGATTAACTTTTCCCCAAAGTACTTTCTATTTTATTTCCCAAAACATTTCGTTGTATTCATTATCTCTTCTTGGTTGTATTCATTATCTCTTGGTTGGTATCGTTGTGTTTGTGATGAAGACTCACTCTAGACTCGAGTGAACACACGCTACATGTAACTAGACCTGACAATCCTAAGGTCACGGTCAAATGATCTCGTCACAGCTTAATAAGTCAACCGAATAAATTAACGAGTACTTATTGAATTCGTCAACTCAATAAGCCAAGTAATTCCTTCGCCTTTCTTATTATCCTCATACCAAATCATTTTACCTAATGAGTCGTGAGGATGGATCACTCATTAATAAACTCCCCGTTTTCACGCTATCGGGCCCTTATTGGACTCGTCAGCCCAATAAGTCCGTTATTCGTGAAAATTCGTTATATTAATGCTTCTCAATCCGAAACTCGACACACAATAGATGCACACCATAATAATTACCAACATAATATTATTCGACAAACGTGCCCTCGAAACATTAATAACTCACCCATATTAAATTCAACACCATTTTCATTTATTACACTTATTAAGCATTTAATAATGCCGTCGCTCTACATTTTCTTTCTAATGTAAAAGTATTATTTAACGTTATAACGTTATTTAATACTTCCCATTAACTAGATAATGTTTCATTACGCCTCATCGTTATTTTAACACTTAATGTTTAATTATAAACATTAATAACAAGTTTTCACTTGTTATTCAATACTTATATATATATATATATATATATATATATATATATATATATATATATATATATATATATATATATATATAAACCGTTTTTATTGTCCAATAATTATCATTTCCGAGTTATGTCATGTTTCGAGTTCACATTTATACTTGGGTTAATAAACAAACCCAACGTCGAATATAACAATCATGAGTCTCTTTTGGCGTGTCTAAGTTACACGAAACTATTAAGTTCCGATAACTTTCGACTTGCTCAATCATAACATGTCCAATATCTAACTAAATATTAACATCACCACTTCAATCACAACTTCAACAATAACGTCTGTCTATGGATCGTTTCTAACCTAATCTCCGTCAAACTAATCCCATCAACAACATAACACCACAATAAACCGATTTCCACTTGCCGAGACCCAAAGGTCTCGGCTCATTTCACAAACCAAACGGACATCAAAAATATTAGACCAATGTTTCCCCAAGTTCACCAAAACAACAATGACCCAAGTGACCAAATGCCAAAACCATAGGGACTCGGCTTGGTTTATATGACCAACCACAAACGCCCTTGGCTCACAGCCGGGTTCCACAACCATAACAACAACTCTCAACATCAAAATAATAATCAAAACTCCATTTACCCATCACCAAATCGACCCAAACTTTCAAAAGGGTCAAAGCTTAACAATAAAATCAACAACAAGACTAGACCATGATTTACCCATAACCACAAACACTCGGCCGTGAGCCTAGGCTCACGGTTCGAACCCAATCTCTCGACCTCATCACAAACATGATAACAACCTACGTTTTTATTAATAAAAATCATTTTCCCACATGTTTTTATCAAGAAAATATCAAAACCCAACAATATTAATCCGTGTATTCACGGATTTGGTACACATCGAGACCCAAAATGGTATCATCTCGACATTTCTCACCTTCTTAGACTCTAAACTTCACATATCTATAAAAAGAAACAATGATGGTGATGATTTAAGGCTTGAATGATATAAATTCGTGGTGTGTATGATGGTTTGGAGGCGCGTGAACTACACCAAAATGAAGAGAAAGATGTGGGGATTAAGATAGAGGTGGCAGTGAGTGATGGTGGTCGACGGTGGAGCTATGGTGGCTAGTCAAAGTGGCGTAGAGGGTGTGGGTGTTGTGTGAGTGACGTGTAACACCCCAACCCAAAAAGGGCTAAAGTGTAACATTACGAGGTCGAATCAGAACAAAAGCAAGCGGAATAGATTAAATAATACAAGAGTTACAAGAGTTAAATAATACAAGAGTTACAGCTTCTAAACTAATTACAAACTAAGAACCAAAAGAGCAATCTCTAAGTCCATCTCTAATCCATGGGGAGCTACTAACCATGTAGTCCACTAAAAGCTCCTAAGTACTCTTCCCTCAAACCCAGCTTCCTTCTAAATAACCTGCCGCAGGAAAAGAAATGCGGCTGAGCTTAAAAAGCCTAGTGAACAGATATAAACAAACAAAAGCTAATAACAAAAGGGAAATGAAAGTGAATCCGAAATGAATCCAAGCAAACTTGTTGAGTTGAATATCAAAGAATATGGAATATATAATAGAATCAACAAAATATGATCAAAGGGAATACGTATAAGGAATGTCAAATGAATCAAAGGAAAATGGAATGAATCATAAGTGTAAGCAAATGAACTAAGGAAAGCATAAGTCAATAACAATAAAGAAGTTAGAACAACAAGGGTCAAATATATAGTAGAAGTAACAGAAATACCCAATAATCATATATCAAATTGTACATAGAGTAGCTAGCTCGATGTACCAAATGTGAAATGGAGTGTATCGCACACACATACCCATTCATCAAATTCAAAACGAAACAAAGTACCTAGGATGCATCCATACGCTCCCTGCAAAAACAAATATACATATACCAAGCTCTAGGCTAAGCATACATACAATAATAATAATGGCCATGCTGCTATAGCATAATAGGGAACACTGTGGACAAAAACCCACCTCCACAGATAGTGTCAATGCCACTGGTGCATCAGTGGTAAGGCCATGGAATCCCCACGACTGGCTACAAATTAATCTAATAATGGGTAACAAATAGGGCATAGGAATGCTATAAGAATAAGAACTATAGCATGCAACAAATATCAAAGCAATTCATAATAGAAATGGATCGATCAAATATGAATCATACAAAGGGATCATAGCAATGGTTCAAGTCAAATGTCCAAATCAAAGATTCATATCATGAGGTTCAAATCAAAGGTTCATAATAGCAAAAGGGTTCATAGCAAGGTTCAAATTTTGAAGTTAAATAATCAAAAGAAGTTAAAGAAAGTCATGAGAAATCTTAGAGAATAAAATAGATTAAGAAATTTTGAAAATTATTTAAAACCTTTTTATCGTAAAAGTATTCCTTTAAAAATACATTTCATACAAGTCATTAAAACCTTCATATAAAACTGACATCGTATCGTAATCACAGAAATTATTTCAAAAATAGTTTTTCTCAAAAGTCATCAGGTTATATTTTTAAAAGGGTCTTCATACAAAATCATACTATCAAATGAACCAAGGATATCAGGCGTGTAAAGATCAAAAATCATAATAGTGGCAATGGAACGGATCATGAGTCATAAGAAACCTTATTGGAAGGTTAGAATATATGTACCTTAGACCGCAGTGTAAACATAAAAGAAACAATAAAATGAGAAGCAAACTCCTTCTTCAACGAATCTACATGAATATATTACCGTCTTATTGTTAATAACTTATTTTAAATCAGATTACTCGTTTTAGTCGGCTCTCCATTTTTAGTAACCTTTCATTCATAAAAGCTTTCCAAAAATAATAACTTTTCATATTTAGTAAATTTACCGAATTAGCAAGACCCCTTATTTAGTAAGTTCCCGAAATTTTAATTTGATACTTTAAGGTTATAATGGACAATTTACCATATTTTAAGGTTAAAATGACGAATATAATAGTTTTGGCCTTAAAATGTCAATATTATAAGTTTAGGGTCTAAAATATAAATTATCAAAATTAAATATTAAAAGTCAAATAAAATTATTTTAAAGTTTATTTTAATAAATTAATATTAAAATAATAATTTTGGGCCTCATCGTTATAATTTTATGCAATTTATTAACGTACCCACGATATTACTATTTATGCCGCGACTACCCATCTTATCATCCACACAAACACGACCCTTTCTTCCGAACAGTTTAAGAATAAATCTTTTAACACCCCAATTTAAAACTCATTTTTGTTTAACCAAGGTCTGTCATAAGAATTCAGTTTTAGACATAGTACTCAAACACATGTATACACACTTTACTTGTTCAATATCACCCCACAACGTTAAACAAACCAAAACCAATCTTTTACTCCATTTTAAGTTAGATTATTGGATGATCACAGACACCCTTACCAAAAACGCATGCATGCAAAACTCTATATTCACCTATACACGACATAATATACAAATTACACAATGATTTAGCGAGACCCGAAACGACTCAGATTCATTCATCGTAATAACCACACATACGAATACATGCCATTAGCCGATCAAAAGAAATACTACTCACACGACACATATAAGTTTACACATTTTAAAGGTCGACTCACACAAGATTTAAACTCGTTTATAAGCACGTCGATTACCAATTCCTTTATTCCATTCGAATGTAGTTCAGGTCTTGGGTTCACTTTTGTTTTAAAAAAATCATTCGAACTAACAACGTTTTCCAAGCTCTTTATCTATTGATTTATATGTTAGGTTGATAACAGTTTCGTCGAGCCAAGATCATCTAAACTAGTCGAATACCCAAGCAATATTTTAGTCAATTAACAGGTTTGGTTTTCATTATAATATGTGATATACGATCATGATTTTATGTGATCTATAGTATATGCATGCTTCTTCCTTTTCTTTAGCTAACGTGTAGAATATCAAATGAAAGGAAGAAAAGAACAAGATAGAGGGTGTTACCCTTGGTGTTATTCCACTCGACAGAAACAGGACAAAGACGAGACCACACAAAACAAATGAGAACCGAGCAAACAATCACCCTATTCGAAAAAACTCTCAACTACGATCAGCCACCCCTTTTCCTCCTTCTTGGTCTCGAACAGGAAGGAAAACCACCAGAAAAATGAATGCCGCTTATAATATTTTTAGGGTTAGGGTTGTATGAAAAAAAAAAAAAAAAAAAAGGATCTTTGTTATATTGTTGTTATCTGATCTTTTTGTTTTCAAGGTACACGAATAGAAGAAATGGGAGGAGATGCTGTGTTGTTTTGTTTTAGTTGAATGAAAGTCAAAGAAACAAAGATAGCCGCCAATAGGGTATTGCTATTTGTTTTATTTTATTTATTTATTTCTGTTTTGGATGAGTTTGTGTATTCGGTTTAAAGAAAAACCGTTTGAGGGAAGGAGTCAAAAAGGAAGGTACCAATTATCATGGGATTATGATTGATTCTCAAATCGTTGATAAGCTTATCATATGTCTAGCTAGTCCTGTATTAGGTTCTAGTTTATTTGTACATTTCATAAATCCGATCCATAGACATATATTAGGCGTGTACATAGTTTTTAAAATGTGACGTAGCTTAAAGAAATGTATAGCATAATGTATCGTTTTATTTATCACAGGTTCGTAGGTTCCAAATGTCGCGAAACGTTCAAGTATTATCATATTAATACTTGGGGTATAATTATTAACCATTCTTCAAAAGTTTAAAAATTTTAGGCGTATTTTGGGTATTTTAGATGTTCAAATTTTCCGGGTTTTACAACTTTTCCTCTTTAAAAAGAAAAATTTCTTCCGCGAAATTGTAAAGAAAATGAAGCAGAGACATAACAAAAGGAACATATCAGGTGGTGTCAATTTCAAACGATTGGGTGTCGCATGCAAGGGATGATATGGATATCCCTTCGAAAGAGATACACGGAAGATGTCAAGAACATGCGACAGCTGAGGAGGTAGAGTTAGACGATCGGAAACCTCCCACGAAACGTACATGAATCACAAACGGTCCAACAATAGAGTACTAACTCACAAAACTTTATTCTCCAAATTCTCAAACAATCATGCTTCCAATTAAGAGCCTTATTCAAACAAATCATTAATGTAACGTTCCCACAGACGTGAGACGTATAAGTAACAAAACATATATGTACCCCTCCATGAGAACACTGGCATACATACGAATAGAAATAATTCAATCGATATCATCGGACGGTAGAAAGCTCTACAACGAAACCTAAGATCGTCATCAAAATACAGAGATCAACAAACATATCTCGAGGATCCAAACATATCGAATTGTACAGCGATAAGGCAGATCAAACGTATAGGTCGAAAGAACCTAAAGTCTTACTATTCGCAGATAGTCGCCAACGGATAACAGAAATCTAAGGCTTCTCTATGGCACTCCTCAAGATATCCTATGAACACAATAAGTGCACTTATATGACGTCAGTATTATCACGTTGATCAGGCGTCATAATACCAGCCACACATAATATGCCCTCATGATGGTCATACTCTACCTCAAGTCGTGAATCAAAATGTACAAACCACCTAACAGTCCAACGACAGCCTAGGATTGGCCCCGATCAAAGATCAATAACGGAACGATGTCAGAGAAACAAAACTTATAATAAATGTAACGGAACCTAATAAATATCATCAAATTGAAACATGTTGTCAACAGCATCGGGTCTTCCACCATTCGTCAAAACTCTCATAACAAAATAATCATCCGACATACGCAGAATAAACACGGAACGGAATTCTAATAAGAGCACAAGTCATTCGGAGGGTCTACTATAAGGTAACGGAAACTTAAGTAGGTTAAGCATAAATGAATTCCGGCATTAATAACTCCATCTTTCACAGAACAACTCTACCAAAACTAAATGTTTGCTTCAAAATCCGTTCATTCAATTACAAAAATTTCAAAATTTCTTCCAAGTCCGAGCAGTCTGTCTACGTTTGTCCATCTGGTCATTGGATGAAAAGGAATTATAAACTTGAGTCTGGTTCCTTAAGCCTTTGGCACTTCTTCTTGGAATTGTAGTGAAGCAACATGAATCTCTTGACATGTTCACTGTGCATCCTTCCATCCGCAAATCTGCTTCTGCTATCAATTCATCTTAGTATAACTAAAATGAATAGAGAAGCAAGACTGCGTGTCTTCGACAGGTCTTCAAGCACAGCTCCAGGTTCGCCATCTTGACTAGATTTGTCCTCTGCTCACCAACAATTTCACCTTGTATGGAATGTCTTCCACTCTTCAAGGTAGCCACCGCTGTTGTCAACTCCAGGTCATGTAGTGAATAATTCTTCTCATACGTTTCTAGTTGTCTTGATGCATAAACAATCATCTTCCCACGATGTATACGTTCATAACGGAGTCTCTTCTTGAAGCGTCCCAAAATTGGTACCACCTGAAAGTATGGAAGCAAATTTCTATATCAGCTTTTCCAAACTCCTTTCTCAATCAAATTAAACTGTTTCCCTCTGCTCACAAAATTCATCAATGGTAACGCAAGTTGTAAACATCTTCCAAAATCCTTCTGCAAAGTTCAAAAGATTCCAGCTTCTCTAATTTGTTGCCGGCCTTGGTCACTTGGTGATAGTTTCAAATTTTTACGGAATTTATAGCAATATCCTTAGTTAAGACCACCGTTGTCTCAACAAGTATCAAACTTCCAGAATACACAAATGATCATCCAATTTCTAACAAAGTGCAAAAATGATTCTCATGTTCTTCCTCGTCTCTGAATGTACTAATAAGTCATACAATGACCATTTTTCTAAGTACTCATGAGAGACACAATTTATCATGCTCACAAAAAAGTTAGAGCATTAGCTAATACTATTAGCATCGCTAACCGTCATAGCGGTCATTACGAATACGAAAGGCAATTTTAAGAATAACTTCAAGTCATAATTCCATGTGAAGGAAAACTTCGCGCCCTGAAGTTGAGTAGATACATAGTCGTTTCAAGGCGGAGAAATAATGGTCCCTAACAACAATACGGTTCAGCTTCCAGCAATACATACAAATCTCCTGCCACCATCCTTCTTTATCGCGAATGAAGTGGAAGTACTCCGAAGATACAATCAGAAATACAAAACCACTCTCTAGTCTTTGGTTGCTGCTCCTTCCATTCTCTCAAAGCAACTAGTGCTGATCTCCGACACTTCTCAAAGACATCCCTAGATGATGAGCAGATAATCTCTCAGTATCATGTCAAATCCAACTTCACACTCCGGTGGAAAATTTTGGTGGTTCATCCAGAATTCATATCGAAAATGCTCGGATTGCAAAATAACTCTCGAGGTGGGGTTCATCCTTTAGTGTACAAAATAGATGCTAAGAAAACTTCATAACCGCGAAAGTAATGTACGACTCTCCAGAGTAATAGTGATAGTAAAAGTTTAACAATCGGAAATCATTGTAGGGAGTTCAAAATTGTTCAAAACACCAAAGGTGAGACATAGTATGATAGTTGTCAGCATCTTAAATGCTCAATCAACCAATTCCTTATCAGAATAAAATCGAAGTTAACTTTCTGAAGAAAGATAGATCAACATAGCAAATCTTATCATTCAAAAGTGAGGGGAAACATTCTTATACTCGTGGTTAAGCACCACAAGACTTCTCATAGGGACAAAGATGGGTAAGACAAAATCAAATAGCGTCGGAAGGCTTATATATGCTTATCAAAAGCAAGAGATAAACCAAAGAATGCATCAAATACATCATCGTCATGGAGATTCTTAGAATGCCCGAAGAGACATCAAAATGATTAACGAATGGATCAGAGGTCAGAGTCGGAATCTGAAGATAAGGATCAAATAGTGTCAGGCATTACTATGCAATTCTTAATGTCTTCAAAGTTCACTAGCTTATAAATCTTAGGTAGTGCAAATCATAAGTTTTCAAATCTCCAAAAAGTGATCTTAACAGCTTAAAAGTAAGGCACGAATCAGAGTGATGCGGAAGCAATAATACTTAAACGAATGCCTTATAGTCTACCCATTCCTCACAGGTCATAACTTAAGTTCCTTCGGGTGGGAAATCCTAAAGCAAAATTCTTAAAGGTTGTTCCCTAACTCTTATGGTGCAAAACTTAGAGAGCCTAATACTCACAGGTCATAGCATAAGCTCTACGGGTTTTGAATCCGCCGATCAAGCCTGTCTCTGATACCATAATTGTAACACCCCAACCCAAAAAGGGCTAAAGTGTAACATTACGGGGTCGAATCAGAACATAAGCAAGCGGAATACATTAAATAATACAAGGGTTACAAAGCAAATCTAATAAATGATAAGGTGCTAAAACTAAGCATAACAGCTTCTAAACTAATTACAAACTAAGAACCAAAAGAGCAATCTCTAAGTCTATCTCTAATCCATGGGGAGCTATCAACCGTGTAGTCCACTAAAAGCTCCTAAGTACTCTTCCCTCAAACCCAGCTTCCTTCTAAATAACCTGCCACAGGAATAGAAATGCGGCTGAGCTTAAAAAGCCCAGTGAACAGATATAAACAAACAAAAGCTAATAACAAAAGGGAAATGAAAGTGAATCCGAAATGAATCCAAGCAAACCTGTTGAGTCGAATATCAAAGAATATGGAACATATGATAGAATCAACAGAATATGATCAAAGGGAATACGTATAAGGAATCATAAGTGTAAGCAAATGAACTAAGGAAAGCATAAGTCAATAAAAATAAAGAAGTTAGAACAACAAGGATCAAATATATAGTAGAAGTAACAGAAATGCCGAATAATCATATATCAAATTGTACATAGAGTAGCTCAATGTACCAAGTGTGAAATGGAGTGTATCGCACACACATACCCATTCACCAAATTCAAAAAGAAAGCAAAGTACCTAAGATGCATCCATGCGCTCCCTGCAAAAACAAATATACATATACAAAGCTCTAGGCTAAGCTTACATACAATAATAATAATGGCCATTGTGCTATAGTATAATAGGGAACGCTGTGGACAAAAACCCACCTCCACAGATAGTGACAATACCACTGGTGCATCAGTGACAAGGACATGGACTCCCCATGACTGGCTATAAATTAATCTAATAATAGGTAACAAATAGGGCATAGGAATGCTATAAGAATAAGAACTATAGCATGCAACAAATATCAAAGCAATTCATAACAGAAATGGATCGATCAAATATCGATCATACAAAGGGATCATAGCAATGGTTCATGTCAAAGGTCCAAATCAAAGATTTATATCATGAGGTTCAAATCAAAGGTTCATAATAGCAAAAAGGTTCATAGCAAAGGTTCATAGCAAGGTTCAAAATTTGAAGTTAAATAATTAAAAGAAGTTAAAGAAAGTCATGAGAAATATTAGAGAATAAAACAGATTAAGGAATTTTGAAAATTATTTAAAACCTTTTTATCGTAAAAGTATTCCTTTTAAAAACACATTTCTTAAAAGTCATTAAAACCTTCATATAAAACTGACATCGTATCGTAATCACAGAAATTATTTCGAAAATAGTTTTTCTCAAAAGTCATCAGGTTATATTTTTAAAAAGGGTCTTCATACAAAATCATACTATCAAATGAACCAAGGATATCAGGCGTGTAAAGATCAAAAATCATAATAGTGGCAATGGAACGGATCATGAGTCATAAGAAACCTTACTGAAAGGTTAGAATATATGTACCTTAGACCGCAGTGTAAACATAACAGAAACAATAAGATCAGAAGCAAACTCCTTCTTCAGAAATCTACACGAATATATGACCGTCTTATTGTTAATAACTTATTTTATATCAGATTACTCGTTTTAGTCGGCTCTCCATTTTTAGTAACCTTTCATTCATTGAAGCTTTCAAAAAATAATAACTTTTCATATTTAGTAAATTTACCGAATTAGTAAGTCCCCTTATTTAGTAAGTTCCCGAAATTATAATTTGATACTTTAAGGTTATAATGGACAATTTATCATATTTTAAGGTTAAAATGACCAATATAATAGTTTGGGCCTTAAAATGTCAATATTATAAGTTTAGGGTCAAAAATGTAAATTATCAAAATTAAATATTAAAAGTCGAATAAAATTATTTTAAAATTTATTTTAATAAATTAATATTAAAATAATAATTTTGGGCCTCGTCGTTATAATTTTATGCAATTTATTAACGTACCCACGATATTACGATTTATACCGCGACTACCCATCTTATCATCCACACAAACACGACCCTTTCTTCCAAACAGTTTTAGACTAAATCTTTTAACGCCCCAATTTAAACTCATTTTAGAACTCATTTTTGTTTAACCAAGGTCGGTCATAAGAATTCAGTTTTAGACATAGTACTCAAACACATGTATACACACTTTACTTGTTCAATATCACCCCCACCACGTTAAACAAACCAAAACCAATCTTTTACTCCATTTTAAGTTAGATTATTGGATGATCACAGACACCCTTACCAAAAACGCATGCAAAACTCTATATTGTCCTATACACGACATAATTTACAAATTACAAAATGATTTAGCGAGACCCAAAACGACTCAAATTCATTCATCGTAATAACCACACATACGAATACATGCCATTAGCCGATCAAAAGAAATACTACTCACACGACACATATAAGTTTACACGTTTTAAAGGTCGACTCACACAAGATTTAAACTCGTTTATAAGCACATCGATTTCCAATTCCTTTATTCCATTCGAATGTAATTCAGGTCGTTGGTTCACTTTTGTTTTAAAAAAAATCATTCGAACTAACAACGGTTTCCAAGCTCTTTATCAATTGATTTATATGTTAGGTTGATAACAGTTTCGTCGAGCCAAGATCATCCAAACTAGTCGAATATACAAGCAATATTTTAGTCAATTAACAGGTTTGGTTTTCATTATAATATGTGATATACGATCATGATTTTATGTGATATATAGTATATGCATGCTTCTTCCTTTTCTTTAGCCAATCACAACAATGACATATTTAACGTGTAGAATATCAAATGTAAGGAAGAAAAGAACAAGATGGAGGGTGTTACCCTTGGTGTTATTCCACTCGACAGAAACAGGACAAAGACGAGACCACACAAAACAAATGAGAACCGAGCAAACAATCACCCTATTCGAAAAAACTCTCAACCACGATCAACCACCCCTTTTCCTCCTTCTTGGTCTCGAACAGGAAGGAAAACCACCAAAAAATGAATGCCGCTAATAAAATTTTTAGGGTTAGGGTTTTATGCTTTGTTGAAGCGTATGTTTTGTGAAAAAAATAAAACACCGGATCTTTGTTATATTGTTGTTATGTGATCTTTTTGTTTTCAAGGTACACGAATGGAAGAAATGTTAGGAGATACTGTGTTGTTTTGTTTTAGTTGAATGAAAGTCAAAGAAACAAAGATTGACGCCAATAGGGTATTGCTATTTGTTTTATTTTATTTTATTTTATTTTATTTTCTATTATGGATGAGTTTGTGTATTCGGTTTAAAGGAAAACTGTTTGAGGGAAGGAGTCAAAAAGGAAGGTACCAATTATCATGGGATTATGATTGATTCTCAAATCATTGATAAGCTTATCATGTGTCTAGCTAGTCCTGTATTAGGTTCTAGTTCATTTGTACATTTCATAAATCCGGCCCATAGACATATATTAGGCATGTACATTGTTTTTAAAATGTGACGTAGCTTAAAGAAATGTATAGCATAATGTATCGTTTTATTTATCACAAGTTCGTAGGTTCCAAATGTCGTAAAACGTTCAAGTATTATCATATTAATACTTGGGGTATAATTATTAACCGTTCTTCAAAAGTTTAAAATTTTTAGGGGCATTTTGGGTATTTTAGATGTTCAAATTTTCCGGGTTTTACATGACGGCTCAATTGAGAGAGGAAGAAAAAATAACCCTAAAATGGGTTATACTACCCTTTGTATACTCCCCACACATTGGACCACTAATAAGCCCTAATGCTCCCTCAAGGACTAATCCTGACAATCTCTTAATATTTTCACGAAACGAAAACGGGACTCGTTAATCACAAAATATATTACTCCAGAGTCTTTAAAACATATACCATTATTTTTAAAATGGTTTCTCCGTAAACACTGATTATCAACACTCGTATATTTGATTCCCGATAACCATTATTATTATTATACGTTCTATTAGCATTAGGTTTATTTTTACCGCGACGTGCATTGTCGTACCAACTCAACCGTAAAAATACTCACTCAAAATAAATTAGTTCTCGATATATAATATCTAAACCGTATATTTTTCTTGAAAACTATGAACATGTTTTAAAATAATCATAACTCATTTAAAAACTTAATGCGGTATTTAGAAAAAGGCTCCCGAATTTACAAGTTGTCACAATTAACCGAACGGAATGGAATAACATGTTAGCTTATTTATCAAGTTATCTTGTACTCTATATATATGGCACGTTAATAATAATAACGGCATGCACTCTACATTATCTAATATGATATCAAAGCCACAAAAGATCCTCCCAACTCCCTTAAACCCTAGTCGACCACAACCAAATTTGTTGTGTGTTCTTCAAATTTCATTTACCATTTTTTTGCTTGCTTGTACATATATTTACAGATGGCCCTGGCCTATATTTTTCACCTTCTCGCCAACCAGGTTATCCTAATTTCCCAGCCCAACAAGTTTACCTTGCAACAACAGCTATTGGACCACCAGCCCAACCGACCCAGTCACACCAACCGGTTCTTGTTACTAGTTCACAGGCCTAACCTGGTGATGTGCGTTTTGTTAGTACAAGTTTTAAAATTTATAAACACGAATTATCCGATAATTATCTAGCACATACGAGCAAGTATACTCGTCCGGTGTAATAAAGGTGGGTAAGTCGAGATCGTCCCAAGGGATTTGGTAGTTTTAGTAATTAGAAAAACGTTTGTTAAATAAGGGTTGTCAATCCAAATTTATGTAAAATCTTAATTTAAAAGAAACTCAATAAAAACTAAACATATACTTGTGTATAATTCCTTGATTGGTAATTAGGAGTATCGTAACAATTTGAGTACGAAGTTTGGTGTAAAACTTGTTGTGATGCGCAACTAAAAATGAGTAGTTATACAATCTATGATGTATGTCATGTTTTCACTACTACTAAGAATTCTATCACCTAAATGACTCCTTTCGGACATATCAAATTAGTATGACAATCCTATAAACACATGGTTGTTTAGAAAATCAATTCTTTTCTTATGAATTCCTACGAATCCTTTCGGTCCTTTTTTCGTGATGAAATCGTCTCAAATCTATTTTAACAAGTAAATAAGATGGTTGTCAAGCATCCTATTCCATACTAATTTGGTGTATTAATATTTTGGAATAAAAACAAGTTGAAAATCCTTTCAGACCTATTTTTCAAGAAATTGTTTTTACCGACAAATTAAGCAAGAAAAGATGTTATATCAACAAACTCATAAAAATAGATATGTTTTCATGCATCACCTTTTTCATAAAATAATACTCCAATGACCAATCACATCATATACAAAAGTATATCACAAATTACTCCATATCAATCATATTAAAAACACAAGTAAATTAGAAAACTTTCATAAAACTTAAAGTAACAATTGTTCATTATAAGTATCAAGGTGTACCTAGTCTTGAAAATTACAATGAGAAAACATGTGGAACTATAGCAACCACACTCCTCCAATTGCTCACCAATGTAAGTAAACAACTCCACACTCGAACCAATGCTTGAGACTTTAACTCAACACGTTCCGGACGTTTTTACAACACTTAATAAACTTTCAAGCAATATAAGATAAGCTAACAAGATTTGGTGTAATAATAAGTTAGATAATGGTGGTACAAGTATCTCTAGGTCCTAAGTGCTCATTATATAGCTTAATGACACTTATGCTTCAAGTAAAAACGTCCTTTCTCAGTAAATAAGCAGAAATGATCAGCCACAAATGATTATGGGGAGTAAATTCTCCATTTAATGCAAAACTTGTAACTTCAGTCACCACCAACCGATCGGTTGGTCATTCTGGCACATATCCAGCCGATCCGGTTGCGGGTTGCAACCGATCGGTTGGATTTCGTCTGAACATGATTTCTTGTCTTTTCTTCGTCGTTTTACGTTGCATGCAATATTTTATTTCGTGGCATGACTTTGTCCATTAGAACTTGATATTTCTTTGATAATTTCTTGTAGTAAACTTGTGTTTATCAAATCCTTTTGTTCATGCAACGTTTCTTTCTTCCTTGATCTTCTCGAAACTCTCCAAAAATGCATGACCACTTCAATTCTTCGTCTTTTAATCATTTTTACTTGCTTTTGGCTGTATTTGCATGTATAAACACTTTTCCACAATTTAGTAACAAATATATACAAATATGACCAATTTCCACTCATAAATCAAACAATAACGCGACTAAAAATATGTTAAATTTGAGCGTTATCAAATCCCCCACACTTTAGCTTTGCTCGCCCTCGAGCAAGTCTTAATCAAAAGAAAATTGAATTCAATGGCAATAGTGCAAATATCTTATTTGAACTCAATCAAGTAAATAAAGAGCTTGATAACAATTTCTAAGCACCTCACGAAAATTATTTGAAATTCAGTTATCACTCAATATGTGTAACGATTAATAGATCACTCACTGCACAGTCATGATTAATGTTTCTTACCATAGGCTTGTACAAGTATCAAAACAATAGAATAATTCATCAAAGAGGTCTTTTATTCGGGTTGTAATGTTTAGGCTAAGGGTTATATAAACTTTCGTGCAAAAAAATTACACTAAGTCAAAAAGGTAAGGATAAGGCGTGGGAATATTTATGAAATTGGTTTAAAAAAAAAATAAAATCAAAGTCTAAGTCCCATAGTTGCTATTCTCAAATAATCCACAAACCCAAAAATGATAATAGTTACCATCTTCTCCTCTTCGAACTCTACATGTTTGATACATTGATTCATCATAAAATATTCTCCAAACTTAGCACATCGGCTAACAACATATTTCATGACTTTCTTTATTCATAATAATATAACACATTGGTTACATTTGTCACCTTATAGTTGCGATGACTTTTTTTTTTTTTTTTTTTTTTTTTTTTTTTTTTTTTTTTTTTTTTAATAAAACTTCCCCCACACTTCGCATAAGCATACACCACAAAAAATACAAATAAGAAGTATGCATCCTTCGTCTTTGTTGGAATGGCACACACATGAATTGTGAAGTGTGGCTAATTAATAATCATAAAAAACTAACCAAGCAACCAAGCAACTCGTAATTTCACCATTTAGACTTTGACAAGGGTTAGGCTAAGGTTTAAAGTGTAAAATCTTTTTGTATTTTTCTGGATTAAACAAAATGAAAAGGATGGCTCAGAGGGTGTAACTAAGGGTATCTAGCGCTAAAAATGAACGCTAACAAATGGGTTCCAAATATGAGGGTAACTAACCAATGTGGTCAGCAAAAATTATTTTGTAAACGGATGGCCATTTGGTTTTATTCCTAAGTTTGCCTCTTATCATATGAATATATCCTTATCATTCGAAAATGATTTTAACCATAATGCATAACAAGTACAAGTTCTAGAATTAACACAACCACCGGCACACTCATCATGAAATATGTAGATAGTATAAGAAATACTATTCTCATAAAAAAAACTAATCCTCACAATTTAAAGTAATAAGGGTATAAAATTGTGCTAGCAAATGTTATCAATTCCGAGACAAATTGCTTTTTAAAACTTGAATTTATTCTCCAAAACTATCATTATTATATACCATGAAATCAACCTTATTTTAACTAAAATATGAAAGGCGAACTACTACTAGTTACTAAAGTTCACGACTCTAAAACAAAAATTTGAAAATCAAAAATTTAAAAATAATGCAATTTTTCTATTTTCTTCCTTCCCCTACACTTAAGTTTTGCATTGTCCTCAATGTAATAAAAATGACTTCAAAGTAAAGGAAATGGAAAAATTTAGAAAATACCGGAGTTAAATACGCAACATGCATATTTAATCATAATAAGCAAATGAGTTTACCGACTCTAAAAGTTGATCAACTATATGCTTCCGTAATAAAACTCCTGCAAGAAAACTGCAAAATATACGAAACAACAAAACAAACACAAACAAAAACATATCTAAACCAAATAAATAGAAAATTACGTTACGTTATAAATCCTACAAGAAATAGTTAAAGATAATTGAAAATAGAAATTGTTCGACACATAATTGTTTTTGAAAACCAACCATAGTCATGTGATCAAGCATTACCATCAATAACTCACATCGGAACGAATGAACTCGTCCTCGCTTTCCTCTTCATCCTCATCAACATCTTCTTCATCGTCCTCGTCTACCACTCGTCTCTTCTTCTTCCCAGCTCTTGATGATGATCCACCAACAACATAACTTGATCCTCCCGGATTAAAACTTGGTCCACCCACATTAACACCTGAACTACCATATTCGGGAAGTCTACCATATGGAGGATATGGCTCGGGAAATGGTGAATAACCAGGATAAGGATATGGGTATGGTCCAGGATATGGAGAATACGGTAAAGGGTATAGTGGAACATTTGGTGGGGTGTAGGAAGGTACCTCATTATTGGCATCTTGTGCCAAATGTTGGATAATAGGCATGGAATAATCATAGTTATAATTAGTCCTCATTTGCATTGAATCTCTCCAAACATCCCTACACTCAATAACATTTAATTCACGGTTCCAATCACCCCATCCTGAATCAAAACCACTTTGGGTACTATTCGGAAAACTCCCCATTTGAGGTTGTGAAGGCGCTCCCGCATAAGCTCCGGATTGTGCCCCCACACTTGGTTCGATCCAAGGTCCCAAAGTCTTGTTAATCCTATCCAATGCTTTCCCAAAACTAAAAGCATCCCAAAACTCACTCTCCAATCTCACTCTACACTTCCTCAACTCCTCATCATTAAAATACCCAAGATTTTTAGCCAACATGGTCACATAATGACCTCCACAAACATCACTTTGTTTCTTAATCCCAGGTGCTCTCTTCGAAAGATACTCGGCAATAATCCATGCCACATTCCCATTCTTGTCTTCTTCCAACAACTTCATCACCCATAAGTCCGGTTGACTACACTTGTCTTGTCCACTACTCCTATGTATCAATCCCCAAGAAATCAACTTTTGTAAAACCTTCAACAATGGATTCCTTATCCTAAAAGCATTTCTTCTAAGACAAGTTGGATCACCAATTCTATTCCAATATTCATCAATACCCGTGTATTGATCATTACCTCTAGCTAAACTCACAAAATGTGGTCCAAACAACCTATGTTGAATCTCATTCTCCTCATACAAACCAAGTGCAACTGCAAATTTTGGCAAAGAAAAAGCATGTTCGCGACCACACAATCTAAACCAAACACAAACATCTCCAAGCACATCATTTACCTTTCTATCGAAATAGAACGTAGAAAAGAACTCCAAACACCATTCCTTGTAAACATCTTCACGAATACTAAAAGCTCTTTCCCATGAATAATCTTCAAATCTATCTCCGTCACCAGGATACACATAAACCATAGTCATCATGCTCCTTAATTGATCTTCGCATTCATACTCCTCAAGCAATTCCCAATCAATCAACCTAGGTTTAGCAATCTTCCTCTCTTGAAGTTTTGAAAGACGTTCTCTATACACATTCTTCTCATCCTTATTTTGCACATGAGAAAACTTGACATTCTCATTCGACTCCGGTTTCAAACTGAAAGTAACCTTTTTTCGCTCGTTCCTTTTCAAATACTTATTAACAATCGGATTTCGGCCCAATCTTCCAATATTTCCCTGAAATAAATCTCAACTTATGTTAGTATATATGTATAAGAACTAATATTAATCAATTTAGAAACTAGAAAACACATTTCAAAAATTTTCAAAAATTTTTCCGAGGCGACAAACCGATCGGTTTGAGGTCCAACCGAATCGGTTGCACTTTGGCACACTCCCAACCGATCGGTTGCAACTCGCAACCGATTTGGTTGGAGTTTTCTGTGAACTATATTCTTCCAATCCATCCTAAATGTTTCCCAATCAATCCGAACTTCTTTCTAACTTGTAATCTCCCATTCTTGAGTACTTCTAAACATCCAATCTCTCCTAACAATCATTCCTAACATTTCCAATCATCAACCCAATGATTCTATAAAACCAAGAACATCATCTACTAAAATTCTTCCAAATAGTGTTCTAATCAACAATGCAATAACCTAACATCACTAATTATCAATCATATAACTTCTGGGATTCATCAATTGCAAATAAACTAGCTCCAAAGATTATACCCAATTCAATCCGAAAATTCAATCAATGAATTCTTACTCAAAACTTAACCAATTGATCTAATTCTTTTTGCAATACCTACTCCTATCATCTAATCACTTATCCCCAAAATATTACATCTCAATTCGAACTAATTCAAAAATACCCAATTCGTGACCTAATTTCAATCATCTGAATTAAAACTTAATTGAACAAAATTAATGATATAACTTACTTGACTTGATGCCATTGATGATTAATTAACACTCCTGCAACCTTCTAACAACTTCTTGTGGTCGAATTTTTTAACCCCAATTTTTGGTGGATTGTGTGTATGTGTTTTTCTTAAGTTTTTGAAAATTTGGGTATATATATTCAACTTCAACCGATCAGTTGTGAATCCATCCGTTCGGTTTGGTATGAAATTGATTTTTCAAAGTTTTTTCTCCACTACTTGACTTGACACAAGTGCTAGTAGTTCTTTCTTTTCTCAAACTTATTAACTTGTATTTATTCCAAACACACTTTGTCTACCAAAAATTTTGGTCTTCTATTTCTACTTCTAAACTTAAAACTAAAACATAACTTAAACTCTAAAAACTTAAAACTTAAACTAAATAAAAAGATAAATAGATAACTAAATAAATAGAAAGATAGATAGTTTCATTCAAACATGAAATGCATAAAACCTAAAAACATAAAATAAAATGCATGAAAATAAAAATAAAAATACGAAACAAACAAACTAGCACAAGATGTGCTTTATTCTTGTGATCATTCTTCTTCATCCATAGAAATATTCATTCCTAAGAATGTCTTCTCCACGATACTTGTTTGCCAACTTCCTAGTTGTCTTTTGAGTTTTGAAAGTTCTTGCAAAGTTCCTTCCACTAGGACATGTGATATCAAATTTGCAATGCCAATCACCATCTCCTTCTTCTCTTTTGTAAATGCTATGTCCTTCGGAACTCCATTCCAAATTCTTCAATTGGACCGGTAAAGATCCAAGAAAATCTGTCAACTTGTTAAACACAAAAATATTTTTAAAAGGATTAAAGAAAGCCTCCATTGCTAGAGCTCTTTCCATTTCATCTTCAATATCAAAGAAACTAGGTGTGCATGGACCAAACTTTGGTCTAACATCTTCATCCCTTCCTACTTCAAAGCAACCAAGGTAATCCTCCTATTGGTCCTCATCATTATCATCTCCATTACTACCCCCTCTAGGCTTTGGATAGTAAGTATTCTTAAGAACTCCATCATCAATTGTCATGGTACCTTTTCCCATATCTATTATAGCTCCACAAGTTCTTAAAAATGGTCTACCTAACAACAAAGGTAGTTCCTTATCAACCGCAACATCCAACACAAGAAAATCCTCCAAGAATGCTTGATAACCAATTTGAACTCTCACATTTCTTACTTCTCCCATTGCTTTTGCCTTAGAATTATCCGCCATGGTGAGTTTAGAATTGTTAGGTGTAGGGTCTCTTAATCCTAACTTATGATACAATGGATAAGGCATAATACTCACACTAGAACCCGTATCGGCTAATGCATATAAAGGAGTTGTCCCATTAATTTTAACAGGTAAAACAAAATTTCCGGGATCATTTATTTTCTTTGGGAGTCCATTCCAATTATCCTTCTCTCCTCTACTTCATCAAAACTATTATCCTCCAACTTAGACTTTGCCAACATAACTCCATCTAACTTCTTCCTATACTCCATATAATTCCTCAACACTTCAATGACCGGTTTGTTTTCCATCAATTCACTAATTTTTGCTTCAAGATTCTCCAAAATGGCTTGTTTTTGTTCTTTGGTTAAAGGTTTGGTACTTTTTGGTGAACTAGGTGGTGTTTTGGATGATGATGATGATGATTTGTTTTCTTTTTGGGTGGAGGGTTGGGTTAATTTGTTCAATGGTGTGTTTCGGTTAGCTTTGCCCATCTTACAAACTTCATCCGTTCCTTCCTTCAACATTTCCATTCCTTCACAAACATCAACAAGCATATCATTCACACTCTTCCCTTATTCCAAATCACTTATGTTAATTTTCAACTCCCCAAGTGCAAAATCCAAACTACACTTGGTATTCACTAAGAAATCTCTACCAAAAATCACTTCCGGTTCATCTTCATTAGTATAATCCAAAACAACAAAATCAATTTTAAAGATATGACCATGTATATTCTCTCTAACACCTTTCACTTCCTTCTTACCATAACTTCCATAATCAAGTCTAACAAAACCAAGTTTGCCAAGCATTTCTTCCGAAATGTAATTGTCTCCATACTCCATATTCAATTCCGCATCCCATGCTTTAACTCCTTCCACCGCACAAGGTGTAGAATACCTCATGTGTGGAGCATCATATTTCTTAGGTAGTGCTCTAGTGAAAACAACAACTTTTCTCTCCTTCTCCTTCTTTGGATAACACATTTCATGTGGCAAATAAGAAACATTGTCACAAACAACTTCCTCTCCTTCCAAATCCAACTTTGCTTTTTCCAACATACTCTCCAACTTTTCCAAGGAATCACCGGAATCCTTGAACATATCTTCCAAGTCTTTCAAATATGCAGAAATTTGGCTCAAACTCTTCATTTCAACTTAAGCACTTACTAACTATAACATAACCATAAGAAAATTCCAAATCATTAGCATGAGGGTTAGTTATAATCAAATAAACTCTTAATATGAAATAAGAACAAGTAAATTAACTAAATAAAACACTAAGAATAGAAAATAAACTAAAAATTAAAAATGTCCAAAATTTTACCGAGATGCCCAACCGATCGGTTTCTAACTCAACCGAAACGGTTAGCACAAATTACCTCCTCCAACCGATCGGTTGGAACCCGCAACCGATTCGGTTGGAGTTTTTACACTATTTTTTTTTTATAAAACTAATAAAACTTTTAATTATAAGATTAAAAACAATAAAATCATTAATTAAGATGTCTTTAAGAATTACTAAATCATTAATTGAAATTAAAACTTCTAAAACATTAAAATGACTAATAATTGCAACTTAAAACTATTAAAAACTAATATTAACTATATAATTATTAAAACTAATTAACTAAAAACAGAAAAGTAAGAATTAATTACTAAAAACAGAATCCAATAAATTTTACCGTGACCACCAACCGATCGGTTGGTTACCCAACCGATTCGGTTGGTCAAAAAACCAAAAAAATTACCTTTTTTTTTTCTTTTTTTAACTTTAAAAACTTTAAAATTTCACTAATTTCAAACTATTTAATTACTAAAAACTAAAAAAATTAATCAAATCCCCGGCAACGGCACCAAAAACTTGATGTGCGTTTTGTTAGTACAAGTTTTAAAATTTATAAACACGAATTATCTGATAATTATCTAGCACATACGAGCAAGTATACTCGTCCGGTGTAATAAAGGTGGGTAAGTCAAGATCGTCCCAAGGGAGTTGGTAGTTTTAGTAATTAGAAAAACGTTTGTTAAATAAGGGTTGTCAATCCAAATTTATGTAAAATCTTAATTTAAAAGAAACTCAATAAAAACTAAACATATACTTGTGTATAATTCCTTGATTGGTAATTAGGAGTATCGTAACAATTTGAGTGCGAAGTTTGGTGTAAAACTTGTTATGATGCGCAACTAAAAATGAGTAGTTATACAATCTATGATGTATGTCATGTTTTCACTACTACTAAGAATTCTATCACCTAAATGACTCCTTTCGGACATATCAAATTAGTATGACAATCCTATAAACACATGGTTGTTTAGAAAGTCAATTCTTTTCTTATGAATTCCTACGAATCCTTTCGGTCCTTTTTTTGTGATGAAATCGTCTCAAATCTATTTTAACAAGTAAATAAGATGGTTGTCAAGCATCCTATTCCATACTAATTTGGTGTATTAATATTTTTGAATAAAAAAAAGTTTAAAATCCTTTCAGACCTATTTTTCAAGAAATTGTTTTTACCGACAAATTAAGCAAGAAAAGATGTTATATCAACAAACTCATAAAAATAGATATGTTTTCATGCATCACCTTTTTCATAAAATAATACTCCAATAACCAATCACATCATATACAAAAGTATATCACAAATTACTCCATAGCAATCATATTAAAAACACAAGTAAATTAGAAAACTTTCATAAAACTTAAAGTAACAATTGTTCATTATAAGTATCAAGGTGTACCTAGTCTTGAAAATTACAATGAGAAAACTTGTGGAACTATAGCAACCACACTCCTCCAATTGCTCACCAATGTAAGTAAACAACTCCACACTCGAACCAATGCTTGAGACTTTAACTCAACACGTTCCGGACGTTTTTACAACACTTAGTAAACTTTCAGGCAATATAAGATAAGCTACAAGATTTGTTGTAATACTAAGTTAGATAATGGTGGTACAAGTATCTCTAGGTCCTAAGTGCTCATTATATAGCTTAATGACACTTATGCTTCAAGTAAAAATGTCCATTCTCAGTAAATAAGCAAAAATGATCAGCCACAAATGATTATGGGGAGTAAATTCGCCATTTAATGCAAAACTTGTAACTTCAGTCACCACCAACCGATCGGTTTCTCGCCATCCGATCGGTTGGTCATTCTGGCACATATCCAGCCGATCCGGTTGCGGGTTGCAACCGATCGGTTGGATTTCGTCTGAACATGATTTCTTGTCTTTTCTTTGTCGTTTTACGTTGCATGCAATATTTTTCTTCGTGGCATGACTTTGTCCATTAGAACTTGATATTTCTTTGATAATTTCTTGTAGTAAACTTGTGTTTATCAAATCCTTTTGTTCATGCAATGTTTTTTTCTTCCTTGATCTTCTCGAAACACTCCAAAAATGCATGACCACTTCAATTCTTCGTCTTTTAATCATTTTTACCTGCTTTTGGCTATATTTGCATGTATAAACACTTTTCCACGATTTAGTAACCAATATATACAAATATGACCAATTTCCACTCATAAATCAAACAATAACGCGACTAAAAATATGTTAAATTTGAGCGTTATCACCTGGTTTACCATACCAATTTCAGTAGCCCACATATCCACATATGTACCGGCAAGCTCAGTTTGGACTCTCAGATTTTGGTGGTTACCCATATGCTCCTACCATGATTCTTCAAGCTTTTTAACTGATGGCATTACGGGACCCCGCATGGAACATGGACATGGGAGCATCCTCACACTTGGCGGATAACACATGTACACTTACTTTTATTTGTAGCAAAAGTATTTATTATCCTGTATATGTTGACAATGGTCAATCTATAACTGTTATTCGTATGGGACATAGTATTTTGCTACCCCTCGTAAACCATTACACCTTCACAACATTTGTATCACCCCTAATATTATTACTGTAAAACCTAATGTCAGTATGTAAATTTCTAGAGATAATAAAGTTTATGTTGAATTTGACGAATAGATAAGGATTACCAAACTTGCAAGCTTCTTCTCTACTGTAATAGCAGCGGTGACCTCTACCCATTTTGTCATCTACCTCTACCATCTATGCAGTGTGCCTTAATTTCTTTCAATCCCACTACATGGAAAAGACGTCTTAGGCTTCCCGGTAAAGAAGTTCTTTGCCACTTAGAATTTAACAATTTCATTTCTTGTAATAAAACAAAGCAGTCCACTTTGTGTCATGCTTGCCAGCTTGCAAACAAATTAGGCTTCTCTTTTATAGTTCTGAGTCATGTGTTAAGTCTATTTTTGATATTGTACACCCGGGTGTATTAAAATATTATGCCATTTTTTATATCATTATTCACATTTTCTTTGGATTTATCTATTACGTAATAAATAGTAGTTGTATGACCATTTTGTTCAGTTTCATGCCTTTGTAAATAACTAATTTAATGTCGACATTAAGGCCTTGCAATGTGACCACAGGATGAATCTGACAACACTCGCTTTCAAACTTTCTTTCAAAAACATGGCTTTGAGTTCCAATTCTCGGTTCCTAAGACATCTCAACAAAATGGGAAATCAAAACATATGATATGAACCATAAATAACCTTGTTCGCACCTTCCTATTTCAAGCTCATATTCCACCCATTTATTGGGTAGAAGCATTACACATACCTACCCATCTTTTAAATATTTTGCCTTCAACTGCCATTCCTAACAAAATCCCTTTTAATTACCAAACTTTACAAGACTAAACTTATAGGATTATAAGCATGATATAATATAATTAATGTTGTCATTAACACATGATTACATGGGGTCACACACATATAATGCGAGACTTCAGTTTTATATATTTACTGTAAATATATAAATCATCTAATTAGGCCAAATCTAAAAGTTAGACTGTTTTAAGAAATTATGGGCTTAAACCAAAAACAACATATAGATCTCATGTGATCCTTACGGGTCGTCCACCCCTATGGGGTTAGGATGGGATTTTTGGATTTATCTATTACTTAGGGAAAAAGATAAGTATATTATTATATAATATCATATTTTTTTCAAATGGTAATTATCTCAATACTTAATAGATATATATCATATATTTAAATATGAAAATTATACTTTAGTTTATTATAAAAATACCATCACTTAGGAATTAAGATTACACAATATTGTTAATCTAATATTTTCAGCACCTTCTTATCCCCTCTCTTGGTTTTCGTCGAAACACCACCAAAACACAGATACATACTTGTGTTTGATTTAAGAAATTGGATTATACGCTTGGAGCTAAAGTAGATCAAGCACTAGCATCCTGTTTGATTTAAGAAATTGGATTTCAGCTTTGTGACCGGCATCCATGACGTCATCACCAGAAGTGCCGAGAAAGTGCAAAAACAAATTGATTTGTGGCGAATCAATGTGTGGAGAAGGCCTTTGTGACGCCATCATGACCCTTATGACATTGTCATACCCCATAACCTAACATTGTCACACTATGGCAGTGGAAGAACAAACCCTAAACGATTGACGACGTGACGCATCATAGCTACAGGCTGACGCCGTAACAGACATGCTTTCTGATAACATCAAATTATCCCTATATTCTTAGTATCAATTTCCCCCGTTATGACATCATTTTGTGCTCAATTAAATTCATTTATGCTCTTATTTCTTTATATTTCATTTTAGGACAAGAAAGGAGCAAACGAGCGTTTTTGATGATTATTTGGTGTTATTCTACTGAAGATTGGAATCTACTTACAAGATCTTTCTTAAGACACGAAGACTACAGTCTAGTTGAATAATGGGGCTACACCGTAGACTGATATTCCAATCAAAACTTCCATTTGTAGAAGACTACGCTGTAGCATGCGATAATTTACGGCGTAGTGGTGGCAGCTAAGATGCTACGCCGTAATTAGTCATAATACTATGGCTTAAGTGTGACAACAAGTGCTCTACACGTATGGCAAGTTATTAAATTAAGGCGTAGAAGAGATTATGTGAAGATTACGACGTAGCAATCCAACAAGCTATGTTGTAGTGATTATGAACAAAGGCTACGGCGTAGTAAGTCATAAAATCTAAACCGTCACCCGGTTGGGCATTATAAATACATGAAGAATTTCATTTATTTGATATCTCCCTTTTTCGATAACCTCATTAGAGTTTGGGGAGAACTACCCAGAAGAAGAATGAAGTCCTGAGAAGACTGAAGGGGCAACATTAGCTAGGAGAAATCCTAGTCTAATACAAGTTTGAATTCTATCATGTTTATGTTTTAGATTAGATGAATTCTCTTTGTTAATTAATATTTGGTTTAGCTTACTTTGATTATCTATATAGAAGTTTATGTGCTTGTTTGAGATCCTTTTGTTTTAGTAATATTAAAGCTCGGTAGTATCTACTAGTTGGGCGAATTGACTGTGAGGACCCTATACGAGTAGGTTGCAAGGATTGGTAAGATTTGGTCGTATTACCTTTCTTTGTATGCGAATTGACCATAGGATCAACTATCGATTGGATTTACTTAAGGAATGATAGGGAACCTAAGTTTGACCACTCTGGTTTCACCTAAACAAGTATATTAAACATGGCACTTAATGACTCAACATAGTCAGCCAGCGACCTTCGTTCATCACTAAGGTTAAAATCCTTAGATATCTGAGTAGGGGACTATGGGAAATAGGATTGGACAAATTGAGAAACGAGTCTAGTTGATTTTTACCCATTATAGAACTATAAAAGTGAAGTTTACTAAACCTTTATATCTTGATTAGTTATCCTTTCTGTTTATCTTGTCTTTAGATCTAATTCTGTTTAATTATGTTTTTATTATCTTTTAAATTTTCATATACCCATTTTAGTATTTACGTTGTTTCGCCAGAGCAATAGCTCTTGGGATGACACTCAGATTTATCTAAAGACTATACTTCACATGACCGGGTACACTGCCCGTAAGTATGTGTTAGTCCTAATATCTCCAACTTTATAAATTTAAAACAGGGTGAAAATAACGCATCATTTTCTATATAAACTTTGCATTGTCTTCTTATTTTCGTGTGGAATTATTTGGAGATAAACCCTAGACTATTTATAGCTGTTTACCAGCCCTTTTTACCTCAATATTTCATATGTATTGAAGAGATAAGTTATTGGCTTTATCATTCTAATTATGTTTAACATACTTATTTGATTATGTCTTTTATTTGTTCTTCAATTGCCATGCTAGGCTAGATTTACTTAATATTTGCTTAAGGTTTTGCATGAAACAGGTTAGTTTATAATTCTTCCTTGCTATAGAATCCCTGTTTGGTTGTGTGTTTATGATTCCGACAACTAAGTACGAAAGTTGATTAACATTTGTCCCTCTAAATAGTTGATTATATTAGGTTGTCTACGAAACCTGATTTAACGTATGTCCATCTAGATAATCACCTAGAACACAAGCTAGATACTTGGATAACTTGTACCTTTAATTTTCACGTTTCTCTAGTTAATCAATCTGAAATTACTATAACCTTGTTGTCTAATGCATATCCCTCTAATAGTTTAGCTATGAAACGTGGCCATCACATGCTACTAGTAGAACCGTTACCTAGGAATCATAGGCATTTGATCATTCGAGGAACTGACAATCAATAGGTAAAACGGGATAGCTAACAAGGAGTAGTGTACCCTAGGTGTCACACCCCGCTAAAGCCGGAAACGCGAGGTGTCACGAAATTAATATACATCGCAAAAGATGTTAAAGCAACACCAAGCATAATATCATAAAATATGTCAACAGTTACAAACTTGTTCAAATACATTGAAATTTACATCATCGATGTTTTAACAAAATATTACTGAAAGATAGATAAAAGTTTTAGTCTGTCATGAGACGATAAGGAAATCCATGCAGTGCAATCAACTAGTTTCCACCTTAACTTGATCACCTAAAAAGCATGACAAAAATGGTCAAAAATGAAATAGTTTGTGAGTTTCACAAAAAGTTGTACACCAAAAATAGTTTCATAAATAGTTTCCAAAATTTTCCAATATCGTACTAAAATGATTCTCAAAAATAAGTTTCAAGATTTGTTTGCCAATAATGTATAAATAAGTAACAATAGATAATGTAATGTATGTTATAGTGTTTATGCGAGGTCACTACTTAAACGCATTTAACAGTTTCAGCTTCCAAGTATCAGTTTCCTATAGTGTAACTCTATACACTAGCCATAAGTTTCGTCTTCTAGTGTTGCTTCTAACACTAGGCATAAGTATCTAATACTATGTACCCCGTATCGTGGAGTGAGAAGTGGCTTGATCCTAATAGTGCTATTCATAAGTACTAACGTCTCATCCTGAATTGTGGGAATAGTGAGCTAAAAGTAGTGAAGTATCGTCCTCAAGCATCAAAAAATATACGTATCAAATTTTATCAGTTTCAAAGTATGTTTATCAGTTTCAAATGACTCAAGAGTTTCATAGGTGTAGAAACGTAGAGGGGTGGGGGGGGGTGAATACGTTATTTTTTGCTTCTTCAAAGTTTAAAGACTTTGTGGAAAACTAGAAGGGGGGTTGAATAGTTTACCGCTTTTTAACTTGATTATCTTTTTAAAACTTTACGTTTGTTCAAAGATGCAAGTACAACTTTGCATGTTTAATTCTTTGAAAAACTTTACATGTGAATAACAATTCTAACTTTACTTGTTTCATTCTTTGAAAAGCTTTACGTGTGATTAACAATCCTAACTTTGCTTGTTTAGTTCTTTGAAAAGCTTTACGTTTGTTTAAAGATATAAACACAACTTTACTTGTTTAATTCTTTGAAAAGCTTTACGTATGATTAGAAATTCTCACTAAAGATAATATGTAATAAGCAAAGATAAAGAAAGAAACGATCAAACCACAACACGATTGTTTATCATGGTTCGGCTACAAGGACTCTTTTTCCTTGCCCTACATCCACGCCCCGAGTTTCCAACTTGAGAGTTATAAGCACTAATCAACAAGCTCCTTTCCCGGTGGAGAAACCTTTACAACGTCGCTTACACTTTTACCGACACTAAGCTAGATGTCGAGTTCTTTACCAAGGGTACAACCACTCCCTTTAGTTCTTTGACAAGGATACAACAACTCCTGACACACTATGTATTTTGAGGCCTAAAATACTAACCGGTCACTTCTATACAAGATACACATGAAGTATAAACTACCAAAGTCTATACATAACAAAGCTAACAAGTCTTGCAACTTAGAGTTGAAACTTGTAACTTCTTAGATGCATATGTGAACTCCTTTGCTACATAAGAGAATCACACAAGTTAGTAGCTACTGAGTATAATGAGAGAATATGTGTAAAATATGACTCTTAGTGATTAGGGATTTCTTGCAAGTGCTTTGGTATTTATACCAAAGGAAGTTAGCAGTCTGGCAGACACGGCGGCACCCTCAGGGTTCCGCCAGAACTGTTCCTCCAGGGTTCCGCCAGAACTGTTCAACATAACTTACAATAAATCACTCCAAAACAAACAATGTCACATCTACTAAATACTAGTCAACATGCATTGCACCAAACATGGAATACTTCCAAAGTGTGTAAGAACTTCATGGATAGTCAAACACATAAACTTACCATAAATGCACATTGATGAGATGTGACACTTTCTTATTAAAGAAATACTTTCTTATTAAAGAAATAAAAATAATGTTAAGTTTAAAAAGAAATGTAAAGACTAGTTATACAAGACTTAAAACTAAAATGATGTTTTACTACAATCTAAAGTTTGTACTTTGTCATTAACAAAACTTAGCAAAGATCGTTAAAATATAAATAACATTTTTAGGCGATATTTGTATTAACAGACTTCAAGCCTCAAAGCTTACCAAGTGGTTATACAACAAATATAGCAACCACAAACACAACCAAAGTATACAAAGCACGTAAATCAGGATGAGGGGTTTATACCATCCATACGCCTTGTTGTGAATCCACGACATGATACCTTTCATTAAGTATAATCCTTTCGATGGATTACAAACCGCTACAACTTCACTTCACTGATATGCACAAAGATCGGTGCTCACAAAGAGGAGCTACTCCCAATGGTATTCCGCCCTCGTAAACCACCCAAAAGAATCTCATGATTTAACTTACCACAAAGACCACTAAGGCTTCCCACCAGAAGTATCAAATCCCAACTAGATCTCCAACGATCTAGGCTTGCTCACTAAGATATAAGACTTCCCTTACAACCAAATTGAATGAATAAGTTTGATTGTTCAAATCAAGCCCTAACCTAACCTAGAGACTCGATTCTAATAGAAAGGGTATATAGAAGAATACGCTTGACAGAATCACAATAGTGGATTAGATTCTTTGATTCTTTCTATGTAGAGAATTTGTTCTTTCAAAGAATGATAAGAGAGAAAGGTTAAGAATACAAGATGATAGAATTAGAGGGTATAGAGAAAAGAAATTAGAGAGAAAGAATGAATAGCAAGGGGTAAGAAATACAAGAGCCAATGTAGGATATTTATAGGCCAAGAACCCAAAATAAGAAAACTCAATTTGAGATTGGTGCACTGCCTGGCATGTCGGAGCACCAGCAGCGCGCCAGGATCCGAAGAGATTTTGCTCGGGATTTTGGCTTTCAACTACCCGACCTTGCCAAACCCCCAATTGTACTTCACACTTTGTCATTTAATTGCTCAAATAGCCATTTGGTAAAATTAATTGTGAAGTGTTTAAAAGAATGTTTTGGGTAAAACCAATTATCAAAAAAATAAAGAAAGAAGAGATAATTGGATAGGGGTATATTGGGTATTTCCTCAAATGGCATAGATAAGAGAGAAAGAATATGCTATGGAATATTTCTTTCTTGGAAAGGAAGTGTGGATGTTGTATTAGAGAGAGAGAGAGGGGGAAGAATTTGAATTTGGAATCAAATTCTGGGAGAGGGATAATAATTAACCATGGTTAGGTTAGATGAGTTGGCATGGTTAGAAGGAAAAGGAATATGATAAAGGAATATGCTTTACTTGGAGAAAAAAGGGTGGATGTTTGAAATTCAAATGTAGGATAAGGTTGTGTGATGGAAGTGAGTTGGCATAGATTTAATGAGGAGCCTTAGGAGATATTCAAATTCAAATTTGAATTTGAAATGTGAGTGGAGAGAAGAGATAAGGTAAGTTGTATATGAGAGAGGTGAGTTGTATGGATGGGAAAGTGATGTGATGGGAAGCCTTTCGCTTGGTTTCAAATTTAAATGTTGGAATGTAAGTGTGTGAGTTGGCATGTGTGAAGGAAGCTTGGTTATGTTATGGGTGTGAGTGTGTGACTTTTAAGTTTGAATTGTAGAGTGTGTTAATACAAATATCGCCTAAAAACGTTATTTATATTTTACGATCTTTCTTAGTTTTGTTAACTACAAAAGGTAAAGTTTATTTTTGGCAAATCATAAATATAGTTTAAAAGTCTTTTACTTATAACTTCACTCAAACTACATTTACATGTTTTCACAAAGTAATTTCTAAGTAAGTATACTTTAGTTTAAGTACATGTGTTGAAAATGTCTCTTATGTATATTTAGCAAGTTTACTAAATAGTATGTTATATTAGGATATAAGCAAGCAAAATCTTTTTAGTAAATCATTCAGTTGCTAAACATCTCAAACAAACATGTTTTGATTCTATACATAAACTATTTTTACAAGTATACTTTCCTTTTTAGGAATATCTAAAATTAGAAATAATATGTTACTTACATCATCTCCGGCATCACACATGTCCCTTCAAGGAAACATGTGTGTAAGAAACATCTTTTATTATGCATAGATTCATATTGAAGTGATGCGTGGGAATTGCACCAGGCTTTACCTCTCGAGGGATCTCGAGAAGCTTACAACCCCCACTAGGCAGTGTACCTGATCGTTGTAGTATAGTATAGTGACAAGTACCGGGGGATTGATCGTTAAGCTTACGAATAGTGTCGCTAGGATTAGAAAACCTAAATACTAGTTCTAAAGGTGAGAGATGATTATTTTTGTATTTTATATTTTTTAGAAAGCAATTAAAAATCTCGGGTTTGAAGGATTTGGGCGGAATTAGTTGCTAATCAACTAACCCAATACTAAAGATGCAATCAAAATAAAATACTAGAAATGAAAATAAACTAAATTATGCTAAAGTTGTGAGCAATAAGTGGAGAAAATGTGTTTACTTAGATTTCACTACTCCCTAGACATCTTTTACACGTTAATTACTTGTTATAATTGCATGGATGACGGATCGTATTCCTTAATACCATTCATGGGGTGGCACACTTAACTCCCCAATTCTATGAGCTCTTATCTCCTCCTATACCATGCCCAGCACAACCATAGGGATTATAAACAGTGGCTCATGCATTAAATACAACCAATAAAGACCTAGTGCGCGTCGGTTCATGTTTCTTAAGATGTTCAAGCATGTTACCAATTGGAGATCTGCCAGTTTTCTTAAGCCTAACATATAAATCATTCATCCAAGACAAGTATAAACAAGTAATCAACACATAATTAACATCTAGGTTTCATTAGATCCAAGCAAACACAAGATATAGATCTAGCCTAGCATGATGGAATTAAGACAAGAACAAGATATAGACAACCAACACATAGACATATTGATTGAATTAAAAGAACACTTATCTCAATTACACATGAAAGGTATCAAGGGCTTGGAACCCTTGAAAAACCTGTAAAATTCGCACCAAGTTCGTACTTAGGGTTTCTCCAAAACTTCTCTCTTTTTAATGTGAAAATTAGAAAACTATATATAGGAAAATGGGTCTGACGGCGTCAAGACCAAGCTTGTGACGCCGTCACCTCGCCGCCAAAACTTTTCTCGGACTGCCTTGATCTACATTTGACGCCGTCAAGTGATAATCATTTCCAGGCCGTCATGACTTTTACTCTTGACGCCCTACTTCGTGACGCCGTCAAATCTTTACTGGATCGTCATGGAATTTTGCTCTTGACGCCGTCAGGGAGTTACTCTTGACGCCGTCACCTACTGTTCCCAGCATGGAAAATTAAGACTTTGGCGTTTTCTTCACTTTTATGCTCCAAAAACGTCCGAATTGCTTCCTTTTCCAGATTTCTCTCCCAAAGTACCTAAACTCACAAAAGGAACGATTTAGGGCAATATTTGATCAAATAAATTCAATTCCAGGCTTAAATGACCCCCTAAAAACGGATCATTTTTCGCCTCATCATATACCCTTACACTTGAGAATTGCTTGTCCTCAAGCAAATGCGCTTTTATTCTAGTCAAAATACAAGTTAGGGGTCATTTAACACTAATATAAAAGTAATTACAGCAAATAATCGTTCCACTAAAGACCAATAGACAAGCACGGAGGTCATACACTAGCACCTCACAAATAGTGTTTAGATACTTACATCTCTCGGGTGTAATAAAGTGTAAATTACAATATGGAAACGGAAGATATCTCTCACTACCTGTCATAGCAAAATAGATTACCATAGGCTTGGGAAAGGATCAAACCTCCACCACATGGCGTAAGCACCTAGGATAAACTATCAAAGAGGTCTTTTAAAGGGTTGTAACGTTAGGTGTAGGGATATGAAATACACGGTTTTGTTGGATAAAGGAAGTTTTACTGGTGGCGAGTTAACAATCTTGGTTAATTACATGTATAAGATGGCGTTGCTAAGCCAAGACTAGACTCGACTTAAGCTAATAAATGAAAAATAACAAATACATAAAATGAACATAGAATGAAAAGGGATGGTAGTCCGTATGTTTTTTCTCTTTTTCCTTTTTCTATTTTTTTTCTTTTTCTTGATTTTTTCGATTTTTTTTTTTTTTTTTTTTTTTTTTTTTTTTTTTGCATACACTCTTACCCTACCATCTAAAATAATACATCATAGGGAATGAACACTCCCCTTACACTTGAATTTTTACATACTTTACAATTAACTAATCTAATGACTCGAATTAAGAAAATCAAAACACTTGGTGCACTTTTAAGATTAACGTATATATGGGGGTAATAAATGATGTTCTTCCCCATTACTCCATAAAATAAGTACTTACCCATGAGTCCCAATTGTCCCAAAACAATATGTACAAAGATATGACTCGACTTAGCAACCATGTAATCAATTAGATAGTTAACTTAGGGTTTAACAAATAACAATAATGCACTAAAAATGAGCGCATACACGGAAGGCTAAGGCGATTTGGGTGTACATTTAAGTGGGGTGTAACAAATTCTTCCTTTAAGTAAAATGCTTAAAATTAGAAACTAAAAGATAGGCTCGGAGGGGTGTACTAGGGGTTTCGTGTACTAAAAATGAGTACAACGCTAAGGGTGTGGGAAAAATTAATTGACTTAACTAGCCAAGCAATATTACTTAAATGGTCAAGTAATTATAATACGGGTTTAACACAAGGGTGATCCTAATGCCTCTTATCATGTAGTAAATCCTACTACACGAATGTAGTCTCACTAGTGGTCTCGGGATGCATTACTAACGCAAGTTCTAGAATCTAAATGCTACCGGTACACTAATAAGCACTAATAGTAAATGCTTTTCCTATCAAATCTAAAGGCGAACCTCACATATTTGGGTGGAAAATTTTTCTGAATATACGGTTTTGTGCTAGTCATACAATCTCCTATCCATGAGACGCTTGCTATGGCTAAAGTTTCACTCCTAAATGATGTAAAAAATTTTAAATTTTGCGCTAAAATTGCACTAACAAGTATTTCTCATAGTTTTATTACACATCTACCATTAAACAAAACAAACTCAAGCGAAAGTGCATATGTAAGGTATCATCTTTTTACCCTCCCCTTACACTTAAGATGAACATTGTCCCCAATGTTCAAGTAAAGAATGTAAAAGTGAAAAAGTTAAAAAGAATGAAATCAAATACTCCCCTGATTTGCTCGGTATGGATAATAAGGTGGCCAGGTTAAATCTTTCTCCAAGAGAATGAACAATCAAAGCTTCTCTTCCAGAATATAAATCATCTTCTTGTCATACATAACCTGTAAAACCTGATAAAATAGACAAGACAACCTCGCGTAAAATCGGCGGCATCCTATACAAGTTACTAAATCCTAGAAAACAAGATAAGATATAATGCTTGTGGAATGAAGTTTGCAGATCTCCTGGAGATTATAAAACTTAATAATTCACAAAAACCATAAGACTCCGTTAGAAAAACAAAACCGGTAAAATTTTCAGATTTTTACACGTGACGCCGTCAAGAGTTAACTCTTGACGCTGTCAGAAGTGACCTGCAGAAATTCTTATGTTAAGTTTCCGGAAAATTTCTGGAAAAACTTGGTCCTACTTCCTGGAAAATCCTGCAAAACTTCATTATGACTCAATACAAGCATTTGACTCTAACAAATACGAATATACATGTTCATTTAATATTGTGGAGAATCATGATCGGTTTGTTTCTTGAAAACATATTTGGGGTTTCCCCTTACACTTATCTTTTGCGAAAAATACTTTTAGGTGGAGTTAAGACTAGGCCAAAACAACAAAGTAAAGTATTTTCACTATTTAATTGAGAAACATGATCTACCAACAATAAAAATAAAGCATGCATACGGAAGCAAATAACAAACAAACAAAATAAAATCACACAAGACATGGGTTGCCTCCCAAGAAGCGCTTGTTTTTGTTCGAGTCACGAGCCTGACTCTACCTTTATTTAATGGAAATAGGGGAGGTTTTCCCTACACTTAGGATTAAGTGCGGGTGGAAGCAGCGATACACACCCTTAGGGTGGAAATATGCCTCGTGAGGAGAGAGTGGTTGATGAATTATATACTCAAAAGGGTGTGCTCCTATCATCATAACCTTACCAAATTCAATCGGGTTAATGGGTGTATTATAATTTTCTCCTAGAAAGGGATCATTTTCTATCAACTTCAAGAGACTACTAGTTGGGGATCCATCTTGACCTAATAAACCCGGTTTAAACCCATAATGTTTCTTGTGATCAATCATAAATGTGTGATGTAAGCATGTAAGGTCATTTTCCACTCCTACGTCAGCTTCCTCTCTACAAGGCTTAGAGCCTACTACCTTTATCCTAAGACTACCTGGACTATATGGTTTGATGGGTGGATCGGAACCTATCTCAATTCCTAAATTCACATCCAAGAATGGAAGATTAGGTAACGGTTTTGGTTGATGCTCCGGTTCATCAAAACTAGGAACTTCCCTAGAACTAAGAGTAAGGTTATCATTATAAGTATTCAAACCTATATCCTCTAGTTGTGTTTGATCCAAGGGTTCTACCTCTATTGGGGTTCCTATAGTCTCTTCTACTTCTTCCGGGTAAGTCACGGGTGGTATGTGTGCCTCAAATGATTGTAGGACTTGTGGTGTGCTTTGTGGGCTCATGTTATTTACTTCATCACTCCTTGTGTCAAAATCACCTATATCCTCAACATGTGTTTTATTATAATCTAACCCTAACATTTTCCCAAGTATCTCACGTGCTTCCCTAGGCATCTCAACTTCTATGTCCGAATCATAAGGATCATCCTCAATATTCTGACTGCTATATACAAATTGCCCAAAAGATTCTTCATCTGTTTCTTGAGATTCATCATCATCGATCATAAAACCTAGGTCTTTTTGATCAATGTGATCATGTTCGGCTACATTCTCTGTCACATCAAGGTCACCTATGTGTTCATCCTGTATTATGGTAGGGCCTAACCATGGCATGCAGCTAGGTGGCTCATACGAAACTATCCTAGGTGAAGGCTCATATGGTGCATAGGTTTCACTAAGTGAGGCATTTTGAGGGGTTGATGGAGCTCCTAAGGTGAATTCTTTAAAAGTCTTATGCCCTTGGCCTCTTTTCTCAAGGTACTCAATAAAATCAATATAAGATCCTGTCCTCCTCATTTCATTCGTCCATCTTGGTATATCCAAACTGGTGTAATTATATTTTTTCTGGTAAAACTCTAGTGTCGGACTTTGTGGATTCGCGTTCTCCATAATGGTGAACGGAATAGTCAATGAACTTAATTTACTAACAAAGGCACAAAGAAAAAGATAGACTAAAGAAAACCTAAAAATAAAAATAAAATCTTACTAGAAAGGAATCTAGCAAGTAGACCTAATAAAAAGAAATTCTAACCTAGACAATAACTATTCCCCGGGCTGCGGCGCCAAAAGCTTGATGCGTGGGAATTGCACCAGGCTTTACCTCTCGAGGGATCTCGAGAAGCTTACAACCCCCACCAGGCAGTGTACCTGATCGTTGTAGTATAGTATAGTGACAAGTACCGGGGGATTGATCGTTCAGCTTAGGAATACTGTCGCTAGGATTAGAAAACCTAAATACTAGTTCTAAAGGTGAGGGATGATTATTTTGTATTTTATATTTTTTAGAGAGAAATTAAAAATCTCGGGTTTGAAGGATTTGGGCGGAATTAGTTGCTAATCAACTAACCCAATACTAAAGATGCAATCAAAATAAAATACTAGAAATGAAAATAAACTAAATTATACTAAAGTTGTGAGCAATAAGTGGAGAAAACGTGTTTACTTAGATTTCACTACTCCCTAGACATCTTTTACACGTTAATTACTTGTTATAATTGCATGGATGACGGATCGTATTCCTTAATACCATTCATGGGGTGGCACTCTTAACTCCTCAATTCTATGAGCTCTTTTCTCCTCCTATACCATGCCCAGCACAACCATAGGGATTATAAATAGTGGCTCATGCATTAAATACAACCAATAAAGACCTAGTGCGCGTCGGTTCATGTTTCTTAAGACGTTCAAGCATGTTACCAATTGGAGATCTGCCAGTTTTCTTAAGCCTAACATATAAATCATTCATCCAAGACAAGTATAAACAAGTAATCAACACATAATTAACATCTAGGTTTCATTAGATCCAAGCAAACACAAGATAGATCTAGCCTAGCATGATGGAATTAAGACAAGAACAAGATATAGACAACCAACACATAGACATATTGATTGAATTAAAAGAACACTTATCTCAATTACACATGAAAGGTATCAAGGGCTTGGAACCCTTGAAAAACCTGTAAAATTCGCACCAAGTTCGTACTTAGGGTTTCTCCAAAACTTCTCTCTTTTTAATGTGAAAATTAGAAAACTATATATAGGAAAATGGGTCTGACGGCGTCAGGACCAAGCTTGTGACGCCGTCACCTCGCCGCCAAAACTTTTCTCGGACTGCCTTGATCTAGATTTGACGCCGTCAAGTGATAATCATTTCCAGGCCGTCATGACTTTTACTCTTGACGCCCTACTTCATGACGCCGTCAAATCTTTACTGGATCATCATGGAATTTTGCTCTTGACGCCGTCAGGGAGTTACTCTTGACGCCGTCACCTACTGTTCCCAGCATGGAAAATTAAGACTTTGGCGTTTTCTTCACTTTTATGCTCCAAAAACGTCCGAATTGCTTCCTTTTCCAGATTTCTCTCCCAAAGTACCTAAAATCACAAAAGGAACGATTTAGGGCAATATTTGATCAAATAAATTCAATTCCGGGCTTAAATGACCCCCTAAAAACGGATCATTTTTCGCCTCATCATGAAGATCTCAAAGTTGACTTTGTGAGATCTTGAGAATATTGTGTTAGATTTTCTAATATTTTATGCAGGATTCTGTTAGGCTGTCTGGCGGAACCCTCAGGGACAACGGACGGAACCAAAGGATGGGTTCCACCGTATCCGTGGGTTGGCCTGATTGTTGGCCTATAAATAGCAACCCACTCCTTGAGTTTTTCTTATCACTCTCTATCATAATACACTACATATACTTCATATCTAACTCAGTAAAATCTTTGTAGCAAGAAGAACACGAACTTACAAGCTTCAACACAATGTTGCAAGACTTGTCTAGCATAGCATAGTGTAAAGTAGTAAAGTTTATACTTCATTGTATTGTATCCATTTGTAGTGATCGGTTAGTATTTTCGTCCTCAAAATACTTAGAGTATCGGGAGTTGTTGTACCCTCGTAAAAGAACTATCGGGAGTGGTTGTACCATTGTGAAAGAACTCGACATCTAGCTTAGTGTCGGAAATAGTGTGTAAGCGACGTGTAAGGTTTTCTCCGCCGGATAAAGGAGCTTGTTGACTAGTGCAAGAAAACTCTCGAGTTGGATACTCGGGGCGTGGAGTAGGGCAAGGAAAAAGAGTCCTTGTAGCCGAACCACGATAAACAATCGTGTTATGGTTTGATCGTTTCTTACTTTTATCCTTGCATATAATTTATTGTTTGATACGTCTTAATTGTTAATCATACGTAAAAGTATTAGAAGAAAATCAAGTTTAAAACCGGTAAACTATTCAACCCTCTTCTAGTTTTCCACAGAGTGTGTGTGAGTGAGAGTGAGAAGTGTATAGGAGAAGCTTTATGTGTGAGTGTGAGTGTTTGTATTTCAAATTCAAGATGGGGAGGAAATGGAATGTGGTGATGTATTTGAATTGTAGTGGTTAAGAGGGAATATGGTGAAAAATATGTTGATATGGATAATATGGGAATGTTAGGAGACAAGAAGTACAATCAAGTACAAGGAATTTAAGAAAATATTAAGAGAATGTTGAGGATAAGGTTTGGAGGGATTTTTAAAGAGTGGTGTGGTTTAAACACCACATGACCACTGTTGTACTTTTGAGTTTTGTCAAACTACTTTTATACTTTTGTCTATACATCAAATTTTTATTTTTAAATGAAATATATTAAAATAACTTTGGAACAAATTTACACTCTCCTTATTTCACCGTCCTCCTTATTTTATTCAATTCTCTTTTTAACCTTACCAAATTATACACCACCACTATCACAACCTTATCCGGTCAAACGATCACCACCTCTATTAAAACATAAGTTCACCTCCACTCAAACCACCATCTCTGCCACTTCAGGACAAACCAACAATTCATCACAGTGGCCACTCCGGAATGTGTTATGGGTTTGTTTTTACTATGCGTGAGTTAAAACTTAGATCGTTTTTTTTGTTTTTTTTTTTTGTTTTTTTTTTTTTTAATGCTTGGCAAGATGTGTTTTGGTTGTATTTTTTAAACAAACTACTATTCAAATGCTTTGATACGTGGGAATTTTACCTCTCTAGGGTTCTCAAGAAGCTTACAACCCCCACCAGGCAATGTACCTGATCGTTGTAGTATAGTATAGTGACAAGTACAGGGGGATTGATCGTTCAACTCAGGAATAGTGTCACTAGGATTAGAAAGCCTATTAAACTAGGTCTAGAGGTGAAGGATGATTCTTTTTGTATTTTTATATTTTTTGGAAAGCAAGTAAAATCTCAGGTTTTGAAGGAGTGGGCGGAATTAGTTGTTAGCCAACTAACCCAATTAACTAAGATGAAATCACAATAAAATAAAAGAAATGAAGATTAAACTATTATACTAATGTGGTGGAAACAATAATAAGAAAAGTTGTGTTTACTTAGATTTCATTACTCCCTAGATATCTTTTACAGGTTGATTAGCTTGTTACAATTGCATGGATGACAGGTTATATTCCTTAATACTAGTCGTAGGGCCGTGTACAATATTCCCTAACTCTATAAGATCCTACTTCACTCCTATGTCGGGCCGTTAGAAGCTCCTAACATGGGATCATTAGAATTCTCTTACACATTAAATATAACCAAAAATCGTAGTACACCTCCGATCATGTTTCTTAAGACGTTCAAGCAAGTTACCAATGGAAGTCTGCCAGTTTTCTTAAGCCTAACATCGAATACAATCATCCATAACAATTATAAACAAACAATCAACCCATAATCAACATCTAGGTTTCACTACATCTAAGCAAACACAATAACAACCTAGCCTAGCATGTTAAAGAGAAGACAAGCGTAAGATATAATCACACAACACATAGACATATTAAATGATTTGAATAAGTACTTGATGTGTGCTTATTCACACATCCTTTTTAGACCTTAAATCAGACCAAATACATCAAATACTAACAAATATGCCAAGAGAATGTATGTTTTTATATTTGTGTATGTGCAGGTACGGATATGTGAAAAATGAACAAAAACAAAGCAAAACCGACAAAAACGAGCACGAGATTGGAAAAAGGTAAAAAGCCGAAGCCAAGGAAGAAATTTATCCAAGAAAAGCCCAAAACGACAATTCAAATTCTTAAAGATTCAAAGAATGACAAAAGAGACCCTTAGTGGAAGCGTGAAGATATTGACAAGAAAAATACTCCAAGTATTCACGAGTTGTCGATTTCGATCCTTTGAAGAACTTAGGAAGAAAAGTCAACTCATATCCTCCAAGTTACAAGAAATGCATTTGGATCGTTCTCAGTCGTTACGTTTAATATTAAGTTGTATTAGTTACATTTTATAATGTTTTAAGCTTGAATTTCATGATTTGTAAAGGTGTAGGGGCTAATTATGCAACAATGTAAAAGATTAGAGAAGCCCTAGCCCCTAGCCTATAAATAGAGATGTAAGCCTCATTTGAGAGGTTGGTTAGTTTTTACTTTTGGTTAGTTCTAAGGTTAATTTTAGATTTAATTTTTGTCTAGTCTTATTTTTATGAAGTATGTGTTTTATTTTACTTTCTCTCTCTAAAAAGCTTTATCTTTCTAAAAATCTTTAATTTTTAGTTGTTAAATGCGTGTTTTTATTGGTGGGATTTAAAGTTTATGGTTAAACTAGGTTGTTTAGTAATAAATTTGGTGAAAAACATTAGTTTTTAGGCTTTATTTTGAATCAAAATGGTATTTTGTTGTGTTTTTTTTTAATTTTGTCGAGTTTGGTTTTTTAAAAAGTATCGAGTTTGGATTTTAAAAAATATTATCGAGTTTCAGTTTTCAGTCAAGGACCAATTTGCAAATTCTAAATATTTTTTTTTTCGAGTTTGGTTTTCTTTTGAAACTTGCGAGTTTGATTTTTTTTTTTTTTTTTTTTATACCGAGTTTGGCACTTTTATAGTTAGGGACCTTTTAGCAAATTTGGAGTTTCGTTTTCGGATTAGGACTAATTAGCAAATTACTTTCGAGTTAGGATTTAAAACATTTCGAGTTTGGATTCCATAGTTTACCGAGTTTGATGTTTTTAAAACTTTCGAGTTTGAGTTTTTTTTGTTAATTTTTTTTACTTTTTATTTTTTTATTTTATCAAGTATTGTTTTTATCAAGTTTCATTTCTTTTGGCGAGTTAGCCAAGATTATCGAGTTAGATAATCATTGCCTCATCGTTTATCGAGTGAGGTTCTCTTATGCTTAATATCTAAACGAAACTCTGCCGAATTTTTCTCAAAATTTATCAAGTTAGGATTTATTATATAACAAGTTAGTAACTTTTATTTAGTAACGTCATCTAGTAAACATTTATAGTTTAATAATAATTAGTTTTTTTTTTTTTTTTTTTTTTTTCTTATTACTTATTTCCTTTTTAATTAGTCTTTATATCCTTTTCATTTATTAAAATTAAAAAGCCAAAAATATAATTTTCCTTTTACGTTATTTTTCTTTTATATCTTATTATTTAGAAAAACTCAATTTGCAATCGTAGGACTAGTATCGCTTTTATTTTTCTTTTAAAATTAGTCATATTAAGTTTTCTTTACGTTTTTATTTCTATTTCATTTTTGAGAATGTTTGTTTTATTTGCTAATTTGTTTTGCATTATTTGCTTGTTCTCTTTACTTTAATTGCAATTTTATTCTCATTTGTAGTATAATCAAAAACCAAAATATTTCTTCTATCCTCATTCACTTCACAAGATTAACAAACCGAACCGACAAGATCGAATTCAACCCTCGTTGGGAGAATGACCCGGGGAATTACTTTCACGAGTGATCCTTCGGTAAACTCTTTATTCACTACACTCAAAAAGACTTAAAATCAATGGCGCCGCTGCCGGGGAGGCGTTGTTAAGATTTTGTCGATCGTTTGTTTGATTTGTGTTTTGAAGAACCTTCCTTTGGAAGTTATCGCTTTTATTAAAATTTAAAAAAAAAATAAAAAAATAATAATAATAATAATAATAAAAATAATAAAAACCAAAAAGATTTTCTTTTCAAATTTGTTTTTCTTTTTCTTTTACTTTTGTTTCTTTTAAGTGTATGATCACACGTTCACGGTCGAGATTAATCGATAATTCTCTGACCATACCGAACAAACACTATCGTAGACGTCGTAAACAAGCTTACGTACCCGAGTTACGTACTCTTGTTGAAGCACCCATCACCGAGATGGCCGATCAACGTACTATGCAAGAATTACTCCAGTGTCCCACCGAGGGATATGGGGACGCAATTGTTTTACCCCCTATTCTTTCCGATAATTTTGAACTTAAAACTGGATTAATTCAACTTGTCACATCAAAACAATTTCAAGGTTTTGAAAGGGACGATCCTCACGCATATATCCGATGGTTCAATAAGTTAACTTCGACTGTGAAATTTAAGGATGTCCCTCACGATGCTATCAAATTGATGTTGTTCCCATTTTCACTTGAGGGTTCAGCCCGGATTTGGCTCGAAAAAGAACCCCCTCGTTCGATTCACACATGGGAAGAACTCGCTCGAAATTTGTTAATCATTTCTTTCCACCGTCTAAAACGACTAATCTTAAGAATGATATAACTAATTTTCAACAACGTTTTGATGAGAACTTTGGTGAGGCATGGGAACGATTTAAGGATCTTCTTCGAAAATGTCCACACCATGGTTTCTCCGAATTGCACCAAATCGACACGTTTTATAACGCTTTGACTCAAAACGATCAAGATTCTTTAAACGCAGCCGCCGGTGGCAATATCTTGAATCGTACGCCAATGGATATTTTAACGATCATCAAGAAAAAATCTAAGGTTCCTACTTCTCGTAACAAACCGAATGTTTCGAAAGTGACTTCTTTTACTCCTTCTTCTTCGTCGGTCCGATCATCGGAATTGGCCGGACTTACCGATGCTATCTATTGTATGATAAAAGAGTTTAAGTCTCAGAACCAAAAATCCGAGCCCGTTAAAGCCGTTAATGAAAAATGTGTGATTTGTGGTGGACCCCATCCGTATTATGATTGTCAAGCCACCGATGGCCAAGTTTATAATGCTAACGTAGCTGCCGTAAACTACAATCAAAACCAAGATTTTCGTACTCAAAATAACCAAACAGGGCCACCTGGGTTTCCACCCGTGCAAAATCATCAAAACCGTTATCCTCAAAATAACCAAGGTAATCAAAACTAAGGTTACAATCAAAACCGTGGAAGCAATTTCAATCAAGCTCAAAATTATCAAGTCCCTCCACCCCAACAAGTTTATCAACCACCACAACAAGTACAACCTTCTCCTGAGCTTGCTAATTATATGAAAACGAACGATGTTAACATACGAGCTATGCAAAATCAAATCAACAACATGAGGGTTGAACTTAAGAAAAAGATCGACACAACCATGACTCGACAAACGAATGAGCTTAAGCAAATGATGAGTAGTTTTATTCAAATGAATCAACCGTCGACGTCTGGTACTCTTCCAAGCAATACGATCGCAAACCTGAGGGGCGAGATTAAGGCGATTACGACACGTAGTGGTGCTTTATATGAACCCACGGCCCCATCTACCTCTTCTTCTCTTCCTCCTAAGGTAGTGGACCGTGAGACCGAGGTGACAAAGGACCCGGTACCTCCTACTGATAACGGAGGTACTGAAAACATCCAACCTCCGGTTGTCCAAATGTCAAAAGATAAAGAAAAAGTCGTTTCTGAAAACAATGTGAAATACAAGTCAAAATTGCCATATCCATCACGATTTAATGATGAAGAGCTCCATGCAAAATCTAAAAAACAAATGGAAAAGTTTCTCGATATTTTTCAAAAATTGCACTTTGATATCAGTTTCATGGATGCTCTTGTTTACATGCCAAAATTTGCCTCAACGTTTAAAAATCTCATAAGTAATAAAGAGAAATTGCTCGAATTAGCCGAAACACCGATAAATGTTCAATGCTCCGCTATTCTTCTCAAGAAGCTTCCCGAGAAGCTTGGAGATTCGGGAAAGTTTCTCATTCCTTGTTCGTTGAAAGATCAAGAGGTTTGCAAAGCCCTGGCTGATTCAGGTGCGAGCATTAACCTTATGCCTTTGTCAATCTATAAACAACTTGGGATGGGGGAACTTAAACCGACCCGAATGACGTTAGAGCTTGCTAACCGTTCAATTACTCATCCGGTTGGAATTTCGGAAGATGTTTTTGTTCAAGTGAACTCGTGTACTTTTCCGGCTGACTTTGTCGTTGTTAATTTTGAACCCGATCCGAGAGTTCCTCTTATACTAGGGCGACCGTTTTTACGAACCGCAAAAGCCCTAGTAGATCATTTTGAGGATACTCTAACTTTACGACATGATGATGACATAATGATTTTTAAAGCCGATGCTCCGAAATCAAAGAAGTTTTCCGTAAAAAGCATTGATGTTTGTGATTATTCCTTTCACGATTTTGTGAAAACGTTCGTCTCCGACTCTTCCCCATCATTTCCTCCGACTAAGGAACATGATTCTTTTTTGGAAGAGGTCGATGAATTTCTTGCTATTGATACGATTCCGTTTTCTGAGATTGACGATTCTTACTTTGATTCTGAGGGAGATACTATTTTTCTTAACAATTTGTTAAACGATGAACCATCAATCCCTCCGGATAAAGCTAAGAAGAAGATTGAGCTTAAGATTGACGATTCTCTGGAGCTCGAGCTCGAGGAATTTTTACCAAACTTTGAGAGTTTCTCCTTCGATACGACTGAGGAAATGAGTGGCAATCCCACTTATCGTTCTGATTTTTCTGATACGACGTATGAAACTTTTCATTTCAATCACTCGGAAGAGACGAGTCGTGGCAGTACCACTTCTCATGCTTTTATCTCTCTTTCGGAGTTTGAGTCATTTCGTTTTGATGAATCTGAATGTGAAATTGAAAAGTTTTCTGAATATGAAAGTTTCAGTTTTGATCTTGAAGTTGATCATGATCCGGGTGGTGTTTTTAAGAATGAGAGTTTTAAAGAAAAGTTTATCCCAACCCTCCCACCTGGAAAGGATTTTAAAATGAGCTTAAATAATAAAAGTCATAATTTCACAATTATGAAGTTCTCTTTTGATGAGGATGAGTTTTACAAGATTGTTATCATGACTTTCTTGCCATTTGTAATGTTTGGTGTGGTTTCTTTTATCCTTCACTCCGTTGGGAGTGAGGATGTTGTTTTTGACCCGGGTATCATTTTTAAAAGTTTTCATTATTAAAATACCATTGGTTATCTCATCGGGATGGAACTTTCTCATAATTCATATGTTTATCCAAAGATTTTGAATGAAAACCCGATGGTGATTATTTTCCATTTGCTCTCCCCAAGGACGAATTAATTCGGGGATCGAGTCAAGCTCATGTGACTCGGAGAACAAAAACAAGCGCTTCGTGCGAGGCACCCTATGCTTATCCATTTTCATTTTCTCTATTTTCTATTTTCTTTAATAACATGATGTGAGGGGGGCGACCCTTTCCAAACTCGTGTTTTCGTGATTGTTTATGAATGTTCAGGAATTTCCCCGAAGTTTGAGGACTCTCGTGCTCGTGGTTTGTCGTTCTCTCCACTCGAGTCGCATCCTTCGCTGCTCTTTCGGAAATTCACCATATCCAAAATCTTATCGACTAACGTTTATCTCTTGGCATACTTAATAAACGGCCTTAGATTTTTACGTAGGATTACCCGTACCCTTAAAACATTAAGGACAATGTTTCACTTTAGTCTGGGGGGGGGGGGGGGGTGAATCTTCGATTCGATTTGACCTGTACCATCGTCTGAGCTGTTAACTTATGCAACTCCGTTTTCCATCACAAATTTTAATTTTTGTCACCGCTTTATAATCAAAAAAAAAAAAAAAAAAAAAAAAAAAAAAAAAAAAAAAAAAAGTATGAAAAAATGAATGAAAAAATATATATGATATGAATAATAAGTTTTAACACCTTGTTTTGACTTTCCTACCGGCGAGAGTAGAAATAAATGTTTCGACTTGACCGGGCGTGTTGAGCCCTAGCTTGTTTCCCTTAACCAAAATAATCAAAAGATTATGGCTAAGCATCCGCGGATCTCATTATTTGGGATTTTAAATTTGCGGAGATCGAGAAATGATAGAGTTTATTTAGAAGTTTCGTGCTATACACGGATAGCATTACTGGGATTTAAAAAACCCACGAGAGGTACTTGTGGCCTCCTTGTTCCCATCAGATACGTCACCCATATATAATAGATGTTCTAGGTTAATTAGTGGTATTTCGGTTTGAATAATATTTAGTTCTTTATTTTCTTAAGAGAATTTTTGTTTTAGAAGTTGGGTACATATCAAGGAACATAAAAAATAAGAGCAAAAAGTGAAAAAATCAAAAGTCAAAAGTTGATTATCTATGTGGTTTTGGAGCTACCCGATAAGCTTCCATTGATGTTATGAGAAAAAAAATCAAAAAAAAAAAAAAAAAAAAAAAAAAAAAAAAAAAAAAAAAAAAGTTGAAGTATTGTTGAATAAGAGCTATGTATGTATAAATAAGTTGTTGGCGCATGAGGTGCATGTGATAAGTGATTAGTAATCAGTCACATGAGGTGCACGTGATTGTACTCCGCAACTTATATCTTTGATATTGTATGTACCCCAAATTCCTTGATGTGGACCGAATTTCTATTGCAGTGGTTCTTAAGAGAAAATGAATAACTACTTATCGTTTTAACTTAGGTATCACTATCGGACTAAAAAAATATCGAAACGAGAAAATATGAAGCAATTCATTTCTCACAATTAAAATCTTGAGATACAAAACTTAGGACTTGGGAACAAGAGGTAATACACAATTAACTTTTGTGGGCAGTGTTAGCATCTAACTTCTGATAAACAATGATTTTCGATTTTACGCTTAGTTTGGGAGCTTGTGAAAAATCAAGGATGACGATTTTTATCCGTACGGTCTCTTCTTTGTGAGAAGTGTTTCTACTCGTTGACCCTGAAAATTATCAACAGATAAAAATTGATAATGAAAGTCAAGGCAACCGTCACATATATAAATGAAAAAAAAATACAAAAAGAGTAGTTGTAGTGTTATTCCTGAAAATCGGAAAACGGAGCATTTTTGAGAATAAATGATTTTACTATCTCTTTTGAACGTCATTGCTACTTTACAACGTCAGTAAAGAGAGGATTTGAAATTATTTATCTTTTAAGCGTGAGGTGATGACATTGCGTGAGGGCACGGCAATACCTTAGTCTGGGGGATTTTGATGTGTGCTTATTCACACATCCTTTTTAGACCTTAAATCAGACCAAATACACCAAATACTAACCAAATATGCCAAGAGAATGTATGTTTTTATATTTGTGTATGTGCAGGTACGGATATGTGAAAAATGAACAAAAACAAAGCAAAACCGACAAAAACGAGCACGAGATTGGAAAAAGGTAAAAAGCCGAAGCCAAGGAAGAAATTTATCCAAGAAAAGCCCAAAACGACAATTCAAATTCTTAAAGATTCAAAGAATGACAAAAGAGACCCTTAGTGGAAGCGTGAAGATATTGACAAGAAAAATACTCCAAGTATTCACGAGTTGTCGATTTCGATCCTTTGAAGAACTTAGGAAGAAAAGTCAACTCATATCCTCCAAGTTACAAGAAATGCATTTGGATCGTTCTCAGTCGTTACGTTTAATATTAAGTTGTATTAGTTACATTTTATAATGTTTTAAGCTTGAATTTCATGATTTGTAAAGGTGTAAGGGCTAATTATGCAACAATGTAAAAGATTAGAGAAGCCCTAGCCCCTAGCCTATAAATAGAGATGTAAGCCTCATTCGAGATGTTGGTTAGTTTTTAGTTTTGGTTAGTTCTAAGGTTAATTTTAGATTTAATTTTTGTCTAGTCTTATTTTTATGAAGTATGTGTTTTATTTTACTTTCTCTCTCTAAAAAGCTTTATCTTTCTAAAAATCTTTAATTTTTAGTTATTAAATGCGTGTTTTTATTGGTGGGATTTAAAGTTTATGGTTAAACTAGGTTGTTTTGTAATAAATTTGGTGAAAAAACATTAGTTTGTAGGCTTTATTTTGGATCAAAATGGTGTTTTGTTGTGGTTTTTTTTAATTTTGTCGAGTTTGGTTTTTTAAAAAGTATCGAATTAGGATTTAAAAAAAATATTATCCAGTTTCAGTTTTCAGTCAAGGACCAATTTGCAAATTCTAAATATTTTTTTTTTCGAGTTTGGTTTTCTTTTGAAACTTGCGAGTTTAATTTTTTTTTTTTTTTTTTTTTTTTTTTTTTTTTTTTTTTTTTTACCGAGTTTGGCACTTTTATAGTTAGGGACCTTTTAGCAAATTTTCGAGTTTCGTTTTCGGATTAGGACTAATTAGCAAATTACTTTCGAGTTAGGATTTAAAACATTTCGAGTTTGGATTCCATAGTTTACCGAGTTTGATGTTTTTAAAACTTTCGAGTTTGGTTTTTGGTGTTACCGAGTTTGAGTTTTTTTTGTTAATTTTTTTACTTTTTATTTTTTTATTTTATCAAGTATTGTTTTTATCAAGTTTCATTTCTTTTGACGAGTTAGCTAAGATTATCGAGTTAGATAATCATTGCCTCATCGTTTATCGAGTGAGGTTCTCTTATGCTTAATATCTAAACGAAACTCTGCCGAATTTTTTTTAAAAATTTATCAAGTTAGGATTTATTATATAACAAGTTAGTATCTTTTATTTAGTAACATCATCTAGTAAACATTTATAGTTTAATAATAATTAGTTTTTTTTTTTTTTTTTTTTTTTTTTTTTTTTTTTTTTTTTTTTTACATATTTCCTTTTTAATTAGTCTTTATATCCTTTTCATTTATTAAAATTAAAAAGCCAAAAATATAATTTTCCTTTTACGTTATTTTTCTTTTATATCTTATTATTTAGAAAAACTCAATTTGCAATCGTAGGATTAGTATCGCTTTTATTTTTCTTTTAAAATTAGTCATATTAAATTTTCTTTACGTTTTTATTTCTATTTCATTTTTGAGAATGTTTGTTTTATTTGCTAATTTGTTTTGCATTATTTGCTTGTTCTCTTTACTTTAATTGCAATTTTATTCTCATTTGTAGTATAATCAAAAACCAAAATATTTCTTCTATCCTCATTCACTTCACAAGATTAACAAACCGAACCGACAAGATCGAATTCAACCCTCGTTGGGAGAACGACCCGGGGAATTACTTTCACGAGTGATCCTTCGGTAAACTTTTTATTCACTACACTCAAAAAGACTTAAAATCAGTACTTATCTTCAATTGAACATGGAAGAATTAAGGGGTTGAAACCCTTGAAAAAGCTGTAAAATTCATCTAGGGTTTATGCCCTAATATCCCACACAAAGTTCCACACTTAATGAATGAAAATTAGAAAACTATATATAGATTTTACACCTTAACGGCGTCACGTTATAGCTTGTGACACCGTCAACTCGCCGCCATGATGAAATTCGTATTGCCTAGATCCACTTCTTACGCTGCCATGTAGGAATGAGCTCTGGGCCGTCACATGTAACTTGCTCTTGACGGCCTTGGTGACGCCGTCATGTACAAATGCCTTGAAATCTTTCTGGGTCCTCACGTGTATTTTTCACTTCCACCTCTTTTGCCACTCTTGACGCCGTCATGTGTAAACCCTTGACGTCGTCAGGTACTGTTCCCAGCAAGTAATTTTGAGACTTTGCCTTTTTCTTCACCTTTATGCTTCAAAAATGTCTAAAATGCTTCCTTTTCTAGATTTCTTCTTAAAAGTACCTAAAATGACAAAAGGAACGATTTAGGACAATATTTGATCAAATGATCTCGAATTCGGGCTTAAATGACCCCTTAAAAGCGGTACACTTTTCACCTCATCAAATACCCTTACACTTGAGATTTGCTTATCCTCAAGCAAACGCGCTTTTATTCTAATCAAAATACAAGTTAGGGGTCATTTAATACTAATATAAAAGTAATTACAACAAATAATCGTTCCACTAAAAACGAAAAACAAGCACGGAGGTCATACACTAGCACCTCATAAATAGTGTTTAGATACTCACATCTCTCGGGTGTAATAAAGTATATATCACAATATGGAAATGGAAAACATCTCTCACTACCTGTCATAGCAAATAGATTACCATACGCTTGGGAAAGGATCAAACCTCCACCACTTGGCGTAAGCACCTAGGATAAACTATCAAAGAGGTCTTTTAAAGGGTTATAACATTAGGTGTAGGGATATGGAAAACACGGTTTTGTTGGACAAAAGCAATATTTACTGGTGGCGAGTTAATCATCTTGGTTAATTACATGTACAATATGGTGCTGCTAAGCCAAGACTCGACTCGACTTAAGCTAATAAATCAAAAATAACAAAAACATAAAATAAACATAGAATGAAACGGGATGGTAGTCCGTATATTTTTCTCTTTTCTTTTTCTATTTTTATTATTATTTTTTTATTTTTTATTTTTTTTATTTTTTTTTTGCATACACTCTTGCCCTACCATCCAAAATAATACATCATAGGGAATGTACATTCCCCTTACACTTGAATTTTTCCATACTTTACAATAAACTACTCTAATGACTCGAATCAAGATTATCAAAACGCTTGGAGTACTTTTTAAGATTAATGCGCATATGGGGGTAATAAATGATGTTCTTTCCCATTACTCCATAACACAAGTACTTTACCCATGAGTCCTAATCGTCCCAAAACAATATGTACAAGATATGACTCGATTTAGCAACCATGTAATCAATTAGATAATTAACTAAGGGTTTAAACATGTAACAATAATGCACTAAAGATGAGTGCATACACGGAAGGCTAAGGCGATTTGGGTGTATATTTGGGTGGGTTGTAACAAATTCTTCCTTTAAGTAAGATGCTTAAAGTTAGAAACGAAAAGATAGGCTCGGAGGGGTGTACTAGGGGTTTCGTGTACTAAAAATGAGTACAATGCTAAGGTGTGGGAAAAATTAATTGACTTTACTAGTCAAGTAATATGACTTATTGGTCAAGTAATTATGATACGGGTTTAAACACAATGTTGATCCTAATGCCTCTTATCATGTAGTAAATCCTACTACATGAATGTAGTCTCACTAGCGATCTCGGAATGCATCACTAACGCAAGTTCTAGAATCTAAATGCTACCGGTACACTCATAAGCACTAATAATGAATGCTTTTCCTATCAAATCTAAAGGCGAACCTCACATATTTGGGTGGAAAATTTTTCTGAATGGTACGGTTTTGTGCTAGTCATGCAACTCCTATCCATGAGACGCTTGTTAAGGCTAAAGCTTAACTCCTAAATGTTGTAAAAAATTTTAAATTTGGCGCTAAAATTACACTAACAAGTATTTCTCTTAGTTTTATTACACACCTACCATCGAACAAACAAACTCAAGTATAATTGTATCCTATAAGGTATCATCATTTACCCTCCCCTTACACTTAGGATGAACATTGTCCCCAATGTTCAATTAAAGAATGTAAAAGTAACAAAGGTAAAAGAATTGAAACAAATACTCCCCTGATTCGTTCGGTGTGGATAGTGTGTTAACAAGGTTAGATCTTCCTCCAAGAAAATGAACGTTCAAAGCTTCCCTTCCAGAAATATAAATCATCTTCTTGTCATATATAACCTGTTAAACCTGAGAAAACAATCAAAGCAACCTCGCGTAAAATCGGCGGCAATCTATATATACTAACAAATCCTAGAAAATAATTTAAGATATAATGCTTGTGGAATGAATGTTTGCAGATTTTCTGAAGTTTATAAAACTAAAGATTCAACAAAAACTTTTAGAACTCCGTTAGAAAAACAAAACTCGCAAAATTTCCAGAATTTTACACGTGACGCCGTCAGGTTTTAAACCCTGACGCCGTCAAAAGTGACCTGCAGAAATCTTTATGTTAAGTTTATGGAAAATTTCTGGCAAAACTTATGTTCTATTTCTTGGAAAATCCTGCAAAACATCATTATGACTCGATACAAGCATTTGACTCTAACAAATACTAATATACATGTTCATTTAATATTGTGGCGAATCATGATCATTTTCGTTCTTATAAACAAATTTGTGGTTTCCCCTTACACTTAACTTTTGCAAAATACCTTTATATGAAGTTAAGATGAAGTTAAACAACAAAATAAAGCATTTTCACAATTTAATTTGAAACATGATCAACCAACAATAAAAATAAAACATGCATACGGAAACAAATAACATCAAACAAATAAAAACACACAAAACATGGGTTGCCTCCCAAGAAGCACTTTTCTTTATTTACGATTCTTGTAGCTAGACTCAAGGTCATGGGTTATTACGTGACCTCGGCATTGGTTTCATTCTCTAGGTCATCTCCAATCTTAGTTTTGTATTCCGGACCTAGTTGCAAACACTCCTTGTAGAAACCGAGTATTCTACTCATGACATAATCTACTCCTCTACGTCTATCCTCATCATTCCTATAGTAAACCGCTTGCTTGTGTTCCTTTTCAAGGTTTGATAGAAGACGGTATTGTTCAATCTTATAGGGCATTTGGTAAGCAATCTCATCGTTCTCATCCTTGAATCTAACTATCCCTAGGGACGGGTCATAATTCATCTTAGAGGCTTCAACAAACGGTCTTCCAAATACTACTTGACTTAAGCAACCATCTATTACCGGACGAATATCCTCTACAATCACAAAGTCGGTAATATAAGTGAAGTTTCCTACAAAGACATGTAATCCTTTCACTCTTCCTACAAAGTTGCTCATCCAATTCGTGTTAGGCATCATCCTATATCCAAGTTGCTTCTTCATTACCCAGTTATAATAGGTCCTAGTCATAATGTTTATAGGAGACCTAAGATCGATATAAGCTTTCCACACATGCATATGCCCAATGTTGCATGGTATGTTGATGTTAGAGGGATCTCCTGCTTTGATAAGTGGTGAATCAAGGACGTATGGTGTCTCGGGGTCATCGAATAGATCCATATGATATTCGCGTTCTTCCTTGGTGGGTAACTTATCAAAGTATTCCTTTACGTTTTCTACTTCCTCTAACTTTTCTTCCTTAATATCCTCCACTTCCTTAATCTCATCCTTAGGTCCAGTTTCTGTTCCAACTTCATCCTTGTCATTTTATTCTATATTCTTATCTATTGGCTTAATGGTAACAACATTGACAAAGTGGACGTGTTTGGATGATGAGGGGTCCTTAGTTTGGATTCCGCTACTAGTGTCCCTAGTGTCCTTCCTAGGTGTAGTTAGTACTTGGTTGTTGAGGGCTTTCAACAAGTTGTCAATCTTATTGGTCATCTCCTTTTGTTGTTGGTTGAATTTGGTTTCAAACTTAGCTATGCGAGCTTCTTGAGATGCCATAAATTTGGACATCAATCCTTCAAGATTATTGGTACTACCATAGTTATTGGAAGGATTGTTGTTGAAATTACGGTTATAGGGTGGACCGTTTGATTGGTAACGATTAGGTGGATTGGAAGAATTGTTTTGGGGCATGTTTTGGTTTTGTTTTCACCTAAGGTTCGGGTGATTTTTCCAAGAAGGGTTGTAGGAATCACCGTAAGGGTTTGGCTCGGGTTTGAAAGTGTACCACTTGTCTCCCGCTTCATCGGTATGCGAGAATGCGTAATCCGAAAAAGCTTGTCCAGGGAGTTCCACGCAATCACGAGTGTCATGGGGACCACTACATAATTCGCATGAAGAAATGATTTTGTTCACTTGGCTTGAAGGCTTAGGAGCTTCGTAGGATTTCATGAGAAACTTGACTTGGTCCTCAAGTTCCATGATCCTACGGTCAGGAGTGCTAGAATTGTTCGAAGGCAAAGATATTGCCTTGACCATTTTGATTAAATCACGGGGCAACTTTCGTTTTCATAGAGAGCAAGATCTTCTATGAGTTCCCGTGATTCTTCCGCACTTAGATCACGTAGCTTGCCACCGGCCGATTGGTCAGTGGTTCGCCTTGTGGAGAGATCGATATGGTCATAGAAGATTTGGACTTGGAGCCAAAGATCTATGTCATGATGAGGGACTTTTTGGAGTAAGTCCTTGAAACGAGTCCATGCTTCATATAGAGTTTCACCTTGACGTTGTTGGAACATCAAGATATCATTTCTAAGCTTGGTAGTTCTCCCCGGTGGGAAAAATTGAGCAAGGAAACGAGAAGTGAGATCATCCCATGAGGTGATGGATCCCGCGGGTAAATGCTCAAGCCATTGACTAGCTTGATCATGTAGAGAGAATGGGAATAGACGTAATCAGGTCGACTCTCTAGTTGCAACATCAAGGTCTATGGAATCTATGATTTTAAGGAAATCCTTGAGATGTTGATTAGGATCTTCGGAACGAAGTCCATGGAATGCACATCCGCTTTGCACCAACCGGATGGTGTCGGATCGCAAGGGGGACACATTGGCTCCTTGAGTGAGCTCAATAGTGTTTCGATAGCCTTGGTGGCTAGGACGGGAATACTCTCCTAAAGTTCGGGGTCTAGGAGGTTGGTTTGCTAGTGGTGGGTTTTGTGGGTGGTTTTGTTGTGGAAGGTTGATGGGATCAAAAATATTACCACCTTCCATGATGTCTGATGGTAAAGGTTACGAACAAAGAAACGAAGAAATGAGATAGACTAAAGGAAACCTAAAAATAAAAATAAAACCTTACTAGAAAGGAATCTAGCAAGTAAATCTAATAAAAAGAAATCCTAACCTAGACAATAACAATTCCCCGGCAACGGCGCCAAAAACTTGATACGTGGGAATTGCGCCCTCGCAACAGGTTTTACCTCTCAAGGGATCTCGAGAAGCTTACAACCTCCACCAAACAGTGTACCTGATCGTTGTAGTATAGTATAGTGACAAGTATCGGGGGATTGATCGTTCAACTTAGGAATAGTGTAGCTAGGATTAGAAAGCCTACTAAACTAGGTCTAGAGGTGAGGGATGATTCTTTCTGTATTTTTATATTTTGTGGAAAGCAAGTAAAATCTCGGGTTTTGAAGGAGTATGCGAAATTAGTTGCTAGCCAATCAACCCAGTTAACTAAGATGCAATCACAATAAAATAAAATAAATGAAAATTAAACTATTATACTAATGTAATGGAAACAATTGTAAAACCCTAAAATCTCAAACATGCAAAATTACCAAAATGCCCTTGTAATTTAAAATTTGCATAATTAATTATTTAACGTACCAAAAAAATTCCAAATAATTACAAATTATAACATATGGACTTGTAAACTTAATTTACACTTAAAGTTACCTAAAGAAGTTTATAAATACACTTTGGACAATTATTTATGTACTATACCATTTTAATTATTTATAAAAATTAATTAAAAGCTTTAAAATAAAAGATATGATTATGAAATAAATAGGAAATAATGGAAAATCTGATTTGGTCATAATTCTCATCCCAAAAACTCGGCCCAATCAAGTTACAATCATTCCTATAATATCTCATAATTCCGTATAGTTATTTTTCCCCAAAATAAACCTTAAACACCAAAAAAAATTATTAGCGACGCCTCCAAAACTTCTCTTGACTTCTAGGCATTTTTCTGGGTCGTAGTCAAGGCTAAGGAACATGGTAAAAATAGTGAATAAGGATGGGAGTGGTCGAGTGGAGCTGTTCTCATTTTCTGTCATGTTTATTGTAGCCGAGAGATCAAAAATCCACACAACTTATTCTGATCGATCAACAAAACATCTGGTATTTTTCTAGCACTCTTTATATCATATAACATCTATATAAAATTTTGGATTCAAACCATGCATGAATTATAAGGCTGTACGAATTTAAATAAAATAAAACCCTAAACCGGTTGAAAAATAAGAAGATAATGCATGCAATTTTTTTGAGGTTCATATACATTTTTGTAACATGTTAAAATAATCATAGAATACTGGAAAAATATAATATAAATTATTTGAGGGCTGTAGAAATTATTTCGAATTATTTTGTTAATTACCGATTGAAATAAAAGGAAAAATAAAAAGAAAAAGGCATATGCGATTAGGGTTAGAGTTTGGTTAATTAAATGAGTTTTTTTAAATGTTAGTTATTGTCTAATAAATGTATGATGATTGGAAAAATTAGGGTTCATGGTTTTGGGGTTTTAATTGAAACCGTATGGAATTTGATAAATAGAGGGACTCGTTTTGTAAATTTTGAAACTTGATGGACTGTTCTGGAAATCATAAAAGATCAGTAGGAAATGGTATGAAATTAGTATAAGGGTTAAATGGGTAAGTTTCATAATTAAAAGGTTTAATTTATGAAATATATACATAATTATATATATTTAATTGTAAATAATAATATTTGAGGGGTGTAAACGGTAATTCTGGAAACTTAATATGAATTCTGGACCAAATATGTATTTAAGGGTATAATGTGATAGTATGATGATTTATGAGGGCCTTATGATAAATTTAATAAGTAATTAATGGTTTTTGGTAAATTAAATAATAAAAGGACTAGTTTTGTAATTATGTGAAACTAAGGGTGTAAATGGTAATTTCTGTAACATGAAAGTAATTCTGAACTTAAAAGTTATTTAAAGGTATCAAGAGTATTTTTGAAAAGTAAAACGGGGTTTACTTGTATTTTACATAATTTAAAGGTATAATATGTATTTATTATAACTTGAGGGACTAAAATGGTAAATATGGCATATTAAGCATTGTATGATCTGAATAAATGGTTAAGAGCTGTTGTTGTAAACTTTGAATAAATGTGGGGCTTATTTGATAATTATATTAGTTTATGGTTTAATTATGGAAATATGTTTAATTAAAGGTTTAATATGTAACTTTTATAACTAAAGGGGTGTAAAGTGTAAATCTGATATCTGAGATTGGTTTGAGTTATTTCTAAGTGTTAGAATGTGATTATTTCGGTTTATGGCCTTAAATTGGGTAATTGACACTTTAAACCCTCAACTATACTAAGATTTCAAAAGAAACCCTAATCTTGGAAAGTCAACATAAAATCATATATGTGACTTATGATAAGGTAATAACTTTACAAAATGATCAAAATAACCTAAATGAACATGTCTATAAATGGAAACTTGCCAATTATGAAAATCTTGCTATTTATGGAAACCTGCTATTTTTGGAAAGTACTAATTATGGAAACTTCTGAAAATTGGAAACCTTTCTAAATAAGGGAACTTTCTAAAAATAGAAACTTACTAATTCTGGGAATCTGATAAAATAAAAAGTTATTCAAAGTCAGTAAAGATACTAAATCTGGAAAGTTTCTAAAAATGGAAAGATAACCTAAAAAGGGAGTAATCTGATTTCAAATGAACTATCGAATAATTCTCGACTTCTAATCCGTCTAGGTTATGTGAAGAAGGAGGAGGTTCTATTCCTGTTGGATACTTTTCTAGTGTCTGCTCTGTCATCTGGTTGAGGTACAGATATTCTGACCTTTTCAGTAAAGGTTTCTCATGACTCCCCTTTTCTTTTGATCTTTTATTCTGTTTAGGGTTCCCGATGCCATTGCTATGAAATGCCATTTTATTTTCTAAACCTTTTCTGTTATGAACCTTTGCTATATGAACCTTCTGATTTTGAACCTTCTGATTTTTGAACCTTCTGATTTGGACCTTTTGATATGACCTTGTGACATGGACTTCTGATATGATCTGATTATGATGACTTATGATCTGTGTCATTTTATGACATTCTGTTGACCTATTTCTGTTTGACCTATTCTAGTTTGACACCCGAGCCAAATTTATTTCACTAGGCATGGGGGTTCCATGTCCGTGTCAGGGATACACCTCTGGCATGACTCCAGGGCAGTGGAGTGATGTTCTGCCACGTCCCCTTATCTGTTATCTGTTATGAGCTCAATTATCTGTTTATTATGGCCAATATTATTTCTGTGGGGGCGTATGGATGCATCCCAGATCTGTTTCTGTTATCTGTTATCTGTTATCTGTATCTGGTGATTGATGCTGCGTGCATGCACGTCCTTCACAACTCTGGTAGGTCTCCCCTACATATGCTGCCTTATGTGTGATTATGACTATGACTATGATTATTTTGAAGGCATTATTATGAAGGCTTTATATCTGTTTCTGGGCTCGTGGTTGATGACTAACCCTTACCTTATCTCTTATTACTATTTCATACTTGCCTTTGATTACATTCTGTTATTTCCTTTATACCTTATTCAGTATTCATTTCTGTTTCATTATTACTTCGTTGTTATATCTGTTCACTGGGCTTTTTAAGCTCAACCGCATTTCTTTCTCCCGTGGCAGGTTTTAGAAGGAAGCTGGGTTAGGGGTGAAAAGTGCAAATAGGAGCTTTTAGAGAGGAATTGCTTGATGAGTTAATAGTGGTTATGAAGATGCTTTAGATTAGTCATTTTGTACTTAGTTATGATATTGTATTCCTTTATCATGGAACCTTTTGCAACCCTTGTATCCATTTGTATTATTAAAGTTTATGCTTGTGTTTGTTCTGATTAACACCATGAATGTGACATTTTAGCCCTTGTCGGGTTGGGGTGTTACAATAATAATGAGAAAAGTTGTGTTTACTTAGATTTCATTACTCCCTAGATATTTTTACAGGTTGATTAGCTTGTTACAATTGCATGGATGACGGGTTATATTCCTTAATACTAGTCGTAAGGCCGTGTACAATATTCCCTAACTCTATAAGATCCTACTTCACTCCTATGTCGAGCCGTTAGAAGCTCCTAACATGGGATCATTAGAATTCTCTTACGCATTAAATATAACCAAAAATCGTAGTACACCTCCGATCATGTTTCTTAAGACATTCAAGCAAGTTACCAATGGAAGTCTGCTAGTTTTCTTAAGCCTAACATCAAATACAATCATCCATAACAATTATAAACAAACAATCAACCTATAATCAACATCTAGGTTTCAATACATCTAAGCAAACACAATAACAACCTAGCCTAGCATGTTAAAGAGAAGACAAGCGTAAGATGTAATCACACAACACATAGATATATTGAATGATTTGAATAAGTACTTATCTTCAATTGAACATGGAAGAATCAAGGGGTTGAAACCCTTGAAAAAACTGTAAAATTCGTATAGGGTTTATGCCCTAATATCCCACACAAAGTTCCACATTTAATGAATGAAAATTAGAAAACTATATATAGATTTTACACCTTGACGGCGTCACGTTATAGCTTGTGACGCCGTCAACTCGCCACCATGATGAAATTCGTATTGCCTAGATCCACTTCTGACGCCGTCACGTAGGAATGAGCTCTGGGCCGTTGAATGTAACTTGCTCTTGACCTCCATGGTGACGCCGTCATGTACAAATGCCTTGAGATCTTTCTGGGCCGTCACGTGTATTTTCCACTTCCACCTCTTTTGCCACTCTTGACGCCGTCATGTGTAAACCCTTGACGTCGTCAGGTACTGTTCCCAGCAAGGAATTTTGAGACTTTGCCATTTTCTTCACTTTTATGCTCCAAAAATGTCCAAAATGCTTCCTTTTCCAGATTTCTCCTCAAAAGTACCTAAAATGACAAAAGGAACGATTTAGGGAAATATTTGATCAAATTATCTCGAATTCGGGGCTTAAATGACCCCTTAAAAGCGGTACACTTTACGCCTCATCATGCTTTTCTTGTTTACCCACATTTATTCACAGCTTTCTATAAGTTTTCAAAGCTACTATAGCTATCAAAGTAAAACATAATTAACAAGATTTTCAAAGCAACTGAAGACGATTTGTAGCAAAGCCAAAAATGGTGACTTTCGTCCGTCAAGTGCAGGTGGCGGTAGTTGGTTGAAGAGGTGGCAGGAGCCAGCAATGGCAGCAGTCAACAAACAATTGAAGATGACATCTGGTTATCGTCATATAGGTAGAAGACGAGATAAAGGGTGGCGTTGTTTGAGATGCTAAAAAAATTAAAGATGATATGTTAAGAAAAGTAGTTGGGAGGTAAAAGAAAAAGGTAGAAGAAAGAGAGAGTAAAAATATACTGTACGTTGGAATTTGAGAAAAACAAAAAGTGTCTTGAAAAATTAAAATGATGCACGGATCTGGAGCTACTGGTGATGAAAAAGTAAAAACTAATCATTGGTGGTGTAGAGATACTAATTTAGTGGTGTGTAAACGCACATACCCATTTTGAAATGGTTTGAAGGTTTATTTGATGTAGGTGTTAACCAAAGGATTGATAAAGGCTTTAATTAAATTGTTATTAAGAAAGTAAAAATTAGACAATGATGATTGTGGGTTGTGTTTTTTATGTGAAAATCAAAGATTAATCATAATTCCAAATAACTCAATGTTAAGTATTCACAATATCATAATTCGGATTTTCCACACCTTGACGTAATAATCATCTTGATGTAAATAAGTTAAGTGCTTCGCATCATAGTCAAGCATATCCCATAACCGGAAAGGATGCGTTTACGCAAAAGGACCTTTCACTTTGTTTGACCAATAAGGAAGTAACTCATTACGTGATTAGAGAAGACGTACGTAAACACAGATTATGATCATATGAATACGTTCACTTGATGTTACCTGAAAGATATGAGTTCCTAGGTTTTGAAAAGCCTTGGCTACAGGCGTTTAATAAAGTACTTGAGTTAGGGTTTTGTCAAAAACGGGAGTTTGTGATTTTGAGTCCGTCTAAGTCTAAAACTCATTTCGAGTGTTCCTAATGAAGCACTTATCATATTCATACCTATAATGAAATATCCACATTTGTTAGGTAGGGGGAAAGCCGAATTTTAAAAACCGAGGCGCCCAGAATACAGCGTCGGGTGCGCTGGCCACGCGTTGGAGCGCCAGTAGCGCGCCAGACCCAGTTCCTGGGTTGTTTTGGTTTTTGTCTAACGTTTGTGAGTTTAAGTTTTTGCGAAGGTTTATTTGTCATCATTAAAATATAAGGAGATCTAATCAATGTTGTCCCAACAATAGGTTCAAATAGATTCAAAAGGTTCATGATTCATATAGATTCAAATAAAAACACAAGTCATGCTTTCCATCCTAAAATGGTTAAAAAAAATAATAAATGATATATAAATAAATAAATAAATTATGAGAACTCACCTAAAAAAGGTAAGACAACGAATACGAGAACGGCTCGACAAATGAAAACCTATGAACCTGACGATCACATGCCTCTATTAACGAGCTAAAGTAAGCAAATAACGCTTAATTAGACTCTTAACGATATGCTCGAATTAGATCACACTATTAGACTTGTCATATTATAACACTTTACATTATATACATAAAATCATGAATTTGTCCCATTTTGAATGTCTCTTCAGGCCACAGTTTCACCAAGTTTTAAGAGGTTACTGATTAATCCCTTAGTATATGTCGTGTACTATATTTTAAGAGTGTATAAAGGACTTTAACCTGACAAAAAGTACCCAGTTTTGGACATACAAAAGTATTTTAACGATTAGAAGGTATAAATCAAAATTTATGTTCTATGCTAGTGGAAGACTCAAGCTAACACTTAGAAGTATCCTCCATACCAGTTTCAAGTCATCAATTACGTATAGGAGTGAATAGGAGTGAGTTACAACCTAATGAAGTCATATGATCAAATATGGAAAAATGACAGTTTTGACACATCAACTTAAAACAGTCGTGGAAGATTCATTATTTGGTTTCTTCACACAAGGCTAATGAGGTTTTTAAGCTAAGATATAAAGCTAACTCTGAGAGTTGGTTTGAGTGAAAAACCTTGTAAAATGAGTAAGTTATGCATGCAAGAAGTTGACCTTCAATTCTCAGGCGAATTATGATGGGCGTCAACAATTAGATCTTTGTGTTCGTGTTGATCTCCCCTTTAACACACAAACACTAGAACTTTGATGTCCTCAATTAAGCTAGTCGAGTGGTCTAATTGAGACATTTTGTAAACGGTAGGTGGTGCTTTCTTACAGTTTCATATGATGTTTCAAATGATGTTATGTGCTTTTTGAAATTAAAGGTTTTTTTAACGATTTGTAATAGTTAATTTATGTTTGTGTTAGACATAACCAATTACTTTAAAGATATATTGTTCAGACACCGAATAAAAACGATGGATTTACATTCATTGTCTAATGTTGAGCCATTACTAGTTTAGTTTGAGGGTTACGATTATAAGTTTGAAATTCTTACCAACCATATATATACACATTCATTGTCTAATATAATGTTGAGCCATTACTAGTTTAGTTTGAGGGATCATGCATACACAGTGAATCACTGAATTATATCATATACGTATGTATCTTACTATATATACTAATTTCATTTATATCGATCAATTAACTCGTCTATATTGTACCAAATATATGTGCACGCGCCATACGTATTTACTGTACATGCATGGGTACTTACAAAATCATATATAAATGGTTAACACTTACTATGTTTACAGTGCATGTTAACTTACACTATCTCTTTCGAAAGCTAGCTAATTAAAACGGATTGAATTTCATCAAGATCCCGTTAATTACATTTTACATTATATTGTATTGTAGACGGATTTGAATACATCTTGGAGTGACGAAATTTTGAGATCCAAAACCTTTATAAAAATTCATAATATTCGTTTGTTTAAACTATGTTATATAACTATTCAGATGTCAGAAATTTTTAAAAGTAAATAATCAAATCAAATATTCTAGCTAGGTTCAAAGAAACAAGAAGTGGCTGATAACTAAGGTGTAAAAGAAAACTTTGGTTAATTGCAAAATGAAGGTTCTCTAAATATTATTCTTCTTTCATTACATAACTTACTACTCAGCTAAGCAAATTAAGTAATTTGTTCATATGAAGTCTAAAAACTCGTTTTTCTGATGTAAGATAACAAGAAAGACCCCTCATAGTACCATAATACATTAAAAAAGAGGGAGAAAAATGGTAAGCTCTGCGTAGAAGTTGATGGTTTAACTATTGTGAAAGTAAACTCCTAATGATGGAAGCTTGAGTCGAATCCGTGTTCTCGAGTAACTCAGATAGTCGCTCGCTTAAATCGTCAACCTCTCTATGCAAATTTCTGATGTAGTTGCATGTCTCTTGTAGTACTTTTGACGCCGAGACCTGCATTATCAAAAAACATTTGTTATTTATTTAATTATTGTCATGGAAACACTTGTATGTATGGATGTGCATGCATGCTAAGTTGTTAGCTCATAAATACTTATGCACCTTTGATGATCGAAACTTTATTATTGTTATAAGTTGTTCTCGAAACTGTATTATAATTCATCAAATTAAAAATATTACATCCAGTATTACAAGCACTTTTTTTATTTTATTTTTTCCGTTTAGGTCGTCCATATCATGTATTCAACTAGTTATCTTCGACCATGACACATGACTATAAAATATAATTGACCCTAAATTCGTTGCAGGTACTCGGGATTTAAATTCTGAAATCACTGTAAGTCATTTAAATCATGTGATCACGTTTATTATGTTTGAACAAACTTCACAATGATAGTTTTATAAGTTCACAAGTATTATCCTTATAAAGTTTGAGCAGTTACAGCCATATACGGCACTTGATATTTTCTCACAAACAGCCATCGTAAAGTAACAAAAGATTCCGATAATATGTTCGAATATAACAAGTATGGTATGTCTTTCTCAAAAAACGTTTTCGCAGTCTTTTCCTAGCTCCTTACTACGAGTTAATTAATTCTAATTCCCTTAAAAAAAAACATTTTCCGCAAGCATGGTGGATTTTCGACAAAGCTAAAACTACCATTTTCGCAGGCTTGATAGTTCTTAACGTAGCTAAAACTAAGCTTGATCATGATTTCATATGAATACCTTGTCAGAGCGACGGGTTCGGATTTCAGGAAGAAGTTGTTGCAACTTGGAAACAAGGTCGTTGATTTGATCATCACTGATTCTTGATGCTGTTGACTGCCTTGATCTTGATCTTCTTGTAGACATATTTATCTTTTTTGCTTATTGGAAATTGATGCACAAATATTTTAAGAATGTATGGATGAAAAGATGTGGAAGATGATTCAAGTGCATGGGAGTAAGGTGTGGGCTATGCTTCTATTTAAATAACCCTTGCACCTCCCTATTTTCAAGATATTCACAAATAAAACTTCAATAAAAAATAATACTTGGTATTTTTAGTAAATAAATCATGGGTTTTTGGAAATAAGCAAGCTAACCAGGTTTAAAATAATTTCAAGTATCAGTCTACCTTATGTAAGAAAACATAAACTAACAATTTTTACTCATGGTTCATTATGCATGTTATAGTCGGTCAAGTTTATTTATATTTGTAAAATGGTGAACCATGCCGAACTATCAAGTTTATTTATATTTGTAAAATGGTGAACCATGCCGAACTATCACCAAGATGAGTGTACTTGGCGGGCTGAGCTCTGAAGTCTCTCAACATCGCTTAAAACTTGTTTTGACGCCGCAGTTCAAACTATCTTTGTAACATCTCGAAACCCGTTGATGTATTTTATCATTGAAATACCTTTATATAGTTTGACTATAATATTTATGTGTTTGAAAACCTATCATTATTAGTTAGTCAATAAGTTTAAGTGCTAAGTCAAGTATCAAAGTAACGAGCGGGGTAACCCGCACGTTGCCGAGGGAGTGCTATACTCATAATGTCAGTTTACGTTTACAATAGGAAGGATAATTAAGAGGATAATCACTTCGTAAAAATAAATTTGTAACCACCATTTTACAACACTGTATGAGTTGGCGTGGACTCCTAAATGATATATAGGATTCATTGTCGAAATAAGGACTAACAAATTGTACGTATGATTCATCATCTATGATATAAACAATTCTTTTAAGAGTAACAAAATAGAACAACTCACTACAACATTGACCACTTTCGGCGGGGACAAAACTGCCTCTTTCTAAGGGACGTCTCCCCGCCAAAGACTTTCCGCGGGAACATGCCCCACCGAAAGTCCCCCGCCAAAACCCCCTCGCTGTTAACTTTCGGCGGGGACAGTTTTGGTTTTTGGCGGGGACATGTGGGACCCACACTGCCAGCGTGGACATTTTGGTCTGGTCAAACGTTGCCAGTGTGGCACAACTTTTGGCAGTAATTTACACTACCATAATTAGTTCCTTAAACACTAATTTAATTAATATTAATCACACTTTTGGCGGGGACATGTCCCCGCAGAAAACTGTATCCACAGTACTCTGTCACACTTTTGGCGGGGACATGCGCTATCACCATTACTCTGCCACTTTTTTGGCGGGGAGAAGTCCCCGCTAAAAACGGTAACAACATTGCACTGTTCACACTTTTGGCGGGAACATGTCCCCGCCAAAAGCATTCCCGGAAAAAATTCACAACATTACAACCTGTATATAATCATGCTACAACACCACAAAAGACACTCACCTCACAAATTCGCCAAACATAATATATACATATCCAAATTCGTTGAAAGTTTACGTAATCATGCATTTGTATCCAAATTCGCCAAAAATGGTTCAAAAACCGTTATCACATGATCATCTACAAAACTATACCTAAGTTAGCTATCTGCCATACGCTACAAAACTATACGCGGGAACAATGTAGCGGGAATCCTAACATGTTAAACTACATAAACACATAATAATCCATGAAACTATCCAAACATTTGTCCATAACCCCAAAACAAATATAAATCAACCCAAACAACCCATACGCTACTCCTGAGTACCCCCACTCCCCCCACTAGCCCCACTAGCCCCACTCCCGTCCCGGGTATCTCTAGACTCACCTTATTTAGCCTCATGGGATCCCAATGTTGTCGCCAGAGTCACTAGCTCCTGGGGGAAACCCGGCTGTGTCTTAGCCCACCCCACTAACATATCAAGGATGGTCCTTTGCTGGTACTTATGACAACATGTTATTGAGTGCAACCTCGCATACAATTTGAAAAGAGAATAGCATGTAAATACACCTCCACAACACAGATACATAAAAACAGTTCAGACTTCATATATGAGAAAATTACCCATGTTTTGCTTATTAAAGATTGCTTCGAATGGTAGTTGTAACAGTCCGGAAACTTAGACAAAGCGGGAATGTTTTATTACAAAAGATTAAGAAGCTGAAAAGCTATCATTTTATTCCTTAATGCCCCGTTTTTTCCTTTCAACTATTAGAGGCATTTTGTTGATCCCAGTGCTACAACATAATCATTTTGAAGTTCCCTAAAATTGATAAATCATTATAGTAGATAGTTTTACCAAGGCTTTGACTCCGACTTTGTTCATATAGGCTGCAGAAATTCTTGTGGGCATTCGCTCCCCAAAAGAGAGCAGGTGATCCATATTACACGGTGTAAACTCTTTAAGCTCAGCAACCAATTGTCTATTTTTTCAATGTCAGCGAACACTGCATATTGATGGCCTTGGAGACACCATTGTCTCAATCGTCACATCATGTGTATTCTTCTAGCTGAAACTGTTGCAACCTTCAGCGAATCAGGGTCAATGATTCTGTATCTTCCAACATATTTAGGTTCACACCTGCAATATCCATTCATAGTAACTATAAATGAGCATCCATTAGGTCAGACTTAAAATATTTTTCATCTCAGTGGTGGATAAAACGCATATCAATTCATGTCTTGCAGATAACTTTTGAATGTGAAATAAAAAATTGTTGGAAACACGTACCGTACTGTGCAGAAAGAGTACATACGGTGGTATGGTATCCTGGTAAATGACACATATGCTTCAATAAAGACAAAGGCTTTAAAAGAATATGAAACCTTTAAAAAATATGAAACCTTAAAAACAAAAATAAAACCTTAAAAAAGGTACCTGATTAGCAGCCAATGTATTGTTTTTTTTTTTTTTTTTTTTTTTTTTTTTTCGAGATATCCTTCTGATCACCTAGCAATTCACATAAAAGTGGTATATAAGCAGTTGAGCAACATGTATTGTGATTGGGAAATTCAGACCGAATAGTTGAGCGCTTCATGTGTTAGATATAGAGGTCGTAAAATGGGCAGATCAGGTGTGTTTAACAGGTTATTAAAAGCAGTGTTTCTGGCTGGTTGTTTTTTGATGTGGACCAAGAAAAAGTTTATAAGTAGCTGAGTGAAAATTTCCATCTCTATTGACATGGATTAATGTATAAAAAGTATTCAAACCTTAATGAGTCTATTTTTTATGGAAAACATTGCATTCTTGAACGTCAAGCATAAAAAAGAGCGCATCTAATGAAATAAACTACAAACGTGGCTTTCCAATACTCGAAAACCTACATCCTTCTAAATGAGTCGTACCTAATTCTGAAGATGCATCAGCCCCCGCATATATTTCTCCTGTTTAAGCATGAAACAATTTTCACAGTTAATTTTCTTTTCGCTTTTGCATTTACCATCCTCAAACATACTCGCAGTGGCTCTAGAATGAAGACCCTATAACCAAAAATAAGATTTTTAACATTTTGTTTTCTATTTGAACAATATTCTAAATCTAGTTAGGGGATGTTCTCACTAATATAAGAAGATACACAATCCCAAAACTCTATTACTATACATAGGTCAGGGTTTTAACCTGAAGAGTCCGATGCAAGGGTTGAACAGGTCCTTTATCTGTGTGTGCACGAACCGAAGGGGTGTGCCACCAACATCAACTTTAACTGTGTGTGCACCAACCGAAGGGGTGTGCCACCAACATCAGCTTTAACATACCACATATCAAGATTCATCTACGACAGAACAAACCCGGTGTCCTCAAGCAACATGCTTATTGTTAACCACTCTTGAAGCCGTTTCAAGCTGTTGTACAAATGAAGTTAATACCGCATCAGGTTCAATGGAACATTCACTTACATGCTATTAATGATCTGGAAAAAATGTGACCCACGGGTTGTGGCTGTTTGGGTAAGGTTGACTATTTCATAACTCTTTAAATTTGTAATGTTTGAAAACTCTTCAAATATGTGAAGCCCAAAACACAACAGTAGTCAAGTATTAATTAATTAAGGCATTGAATCTTATTCACCAACATGAAGATTCCAAGAAGGTGCAAACCTTGATTAGAACTCTGTTATTCAGCCGACTTGTATTATCTTCTATCTTTAGACTCCTAACTGACAATGTTGTTATGTGCCAACCTGTTGTCTAAAAAAAAATCACATAACAGAATGAAAAATTAAACATGGTTAAAATTAGAAATATTTTATGCTTAAGTAGCAAATTATGCATATAATATCCAAAGATGTTTGGTAGTATGCTAGTAAAAAAAATAAACATGTTCCACTAAATAAGCATCTACGCAATCGAACATGAGACCTTTCTTTCAAACTGAAGCACCCCTTCCATTCTACTAAGCCCACTTTATCATCCGATGCTACCTTTTAGCATACAAATATGCGACTTAAAAGTATTTGCAATGGGTGTTTGGCATTTACTTACAAAAGAATATTAAAAACTTGATTATTAAAGGGTGTCGCTTAAGTTAGGCAAGCAATGAAACATAATATCTTTCTTGCAAGCTCACAAACACAAATTAGAATAAAACAGGTAACGACAGAAACTTTAAGAATGGGAAATATAATAATGGCCTTGATTAGAAAGGCTATGAAAGAGAGGCACAACAACCATAATAACTATATCTATAAGCCTGTTCAAATTGAACCTAATACAAAAATATATAATAGACATCTTCTGTAAGGTTTTTTAACTTACAAAACCAATTAGGTTACAATCTTGATCACCTACTTGTTCAAAATTACCACAATCATAACAACCTAGATTTACAATTGCTTTTAACTAATCTGCTGATTGCACTTTGATAAATAATTAAACCGTAAAACATGTTATCAAAATTACCTGGTGAGCACCATATGAAAATCCCTAACACTACAAAACTACTTATTTGTAGCACCAAAACACAATAAGCATAAAACATTTTCAATAAGCAATCTGAAACACGTACATGCCCTAAAAATGCTAAAATTAACATTTTTAATACCATTCAAACAACACTTTTATCCCATATTGAATAAAGGTTTTAATAAAGATACATTTTTTAACTGATACGAAACTTAGTTTAAAATCCATATATGTAATCTCAGTAAAAAAAAAGTAGTGATTTTTATATACCTAAAGAACTAAGAACTCAGCCTACGACTATTATTTACCCTGAAAATAACCGAAAAAACAAAATCAGATAAATTATAGCTACATAAGAAAAAGAAAAAAAATGGGGTCTTTCTTCATTATCAGCTAATCATTGATCTTTTTTGTTCATATGGAGCAAACACTAAAATATAATCAAAGGCCGAAATCAATTATGTATGATTAAACCCTAAAAAGATGATAACCTTCAAAAACTGGATTAGGGTTCATTACCTTAATCTTGAAAACCAATACCTCTTGACCTTCACTATAGCAATTAGCGCTTGTCTTTTTATGTTATTAGCGTGTGATTTTTATTGTAAAAGATTAGGTTGTGGAAGAAAGTGGAATCAGTGGCGATGGTTTTTGATAGTGAAGAATGGAGTTCTGGGAAGATCCAGAAGGATCTGTGATTTGATGATCCGGAGATACTTGGGAGAGGTCCGAGAGGATGTGGTGATAAAAGTGTGTGTTGTGTTGGTTTTTTATGTGGGTTTGATCAATTTAGATAGGAATGAAAATGTTGGAAGAAGAAGAAGAAGAGGGATGATTGTTCTGGAAACTTGTGGTGTCAATGGCATATCGGTGCTACAGTGCTAATAACAGTGAAATAACAGGCCTTCAACTAATATAAGAGGGTGTTTTGCAAAACGGAAAAACTGGGGTTTTAATATATTGGATAATATGGGGTATAGAAAGTATTGTGACAAAAAATATGAGATTAAGACTTGAGGGACCAAAAGTATCAATTTAGCAAATATGTATCAGATTTTTTTAGTTAAGTCATTTTCCTTTGACGTTTCTAACACTTTTTGAAAGAGAGTGAGTAGAAGTGCGTAGTGTGTGTATGAGACGAGAGATAAGAACAAGGGAAGGAGATAAATTTCAAGTAATAAATTAAAGGTGAATTAGTGTTTCAATTAAAGAAATATGTCTTTAGTATAATCTCATCAAGTAAGTATGCATAATTCTTAACTAAAAGAGTATCCGCGCAATGCGGCGGTGGGTACCCTATGACAATTTTTATGGTGAAATGCACCTTTCTTTTTCAACCATTACATAATAATTCAAATACATTTAAAAATATTATAAATAAAACTTGAGATAAAATGACTAAACTACTAATCCATCAAACACATTTACCATAACTTTTTGAGACTAAACTACCAGCCCATGTATATTCGAATGCAATTACAAGTCGACACTTAAATACATTTAATTTCTAGGATGTTACAAATCTGAAGTTTTAATAGCTAAATTAATATATTTAACTTTGGCCTAAAACCTCTTGATACGTAACTTTCTTTTTGTGAAAATATTTTTGGTCTTATTTTTTTAAGACTTCTAAATTTAGATATCCTAAACACTTTATAAGGTAGTATAGATGTATTTGCATATTAGGGTTCATGTAAGTCAAATTGAGGATTTTTGGTAAAGAAAGTTTTGAGCCAAAGTCGTGAAGTAATGATGTAAGAGGATTAAGTTCTTATGATGTTTTATGGGTAAATTGATAAATTGAGGGTTTTCATACGATCATGGTAAATGATTATATGCATGTTAAGAAGCATTTTGAGTATATAAATGGGTAGTATTAAACCCTTTTTCCTTGTGCATTGAGAAATGCTAAATATTTTACACAAATAGTCCTTGGGGTTTATCTGCCATTGCAAAATCCGTCCTCAAAGACCAAAAATGGAACAGATATCGTCCTTAAGGACCAAACGTGTAACAAAAATTTACATAAACTGTTTCTTCAGATTGTCTAATTTTTCAAAATCATCCATAAACTTTTTTCTTTATATGAAAATGAAATTTAACATATATAGGGTCCTTGTCGTTTAAAAATCATTGTGAAATTTGTCTCTAAAAACCAAACAATAGCCCCTGTCATTTAACTAAAATTATGTAATTTGTCTCTAAGGACCAACGTTGTAAAAGAATCTAACATAAATCGTCCTCAACATTGCGAAATCAGCCTTAAGTTCAAAACTTATGATTTATCTTATACATAAATATTGAATAATAATGAATAATATTTTTCATTTCCATCCAAAAATGAATGTTCACAAAAAAAATAAAAAAAATAAAAAATAAATAAAAATAAAAATAAAATGTTATATGTAATTAACGCATGTTTGGATTAATGAAAAGTCATTTTTACCCATACATTTATTATAGAAATTAGAGATTTTCAATTAATGCAATTTTGTTTAGAATTACAAATATGATACTATTTATATATAAAATCTGGATATTTTTTGTGACATGCATAAATAGTAAAGTAGACATTTTTAATAAGATGAGGGAGTTTCAAAATTTAAACAAATTCGTCGTCTACTGATAATAAAGAGCAGATATACAAGAAATCAAAAACTAAGAATTATCATTTTTCAATTCTATTGCAAATTTATGATAAATTTTTAAAATTTTGTACACATTTGTCAATCACTACAACTCATTGCCCAAGTGCAAGATGAGTTTGAAGTTTCCTTCAAAATGTTATACATTCATCAATCACCACACCTCATGCCCAAAGTTCAAGATGAGCACCAAGAACGAAACTGACGTAAACTAAATCATCTGAACAGAGCTAACCACTAACACCAATAGTACAGACATCAAGAATTAAAAAAAAAATAAATAAATAAATAGGTACTTGTAACAAGCCAAAATTCTCAACAAGGTAATTATATTTTTGAGATTTATACGAGCCATTTTAACGGGTAAAATTTTTTGCTTTATTCTCTTCCCACTATGTAAAGTAACTTACATAGCCCACTAGACGTCTCACGCAACCACCACTGCCAAATATCTCTAAGGTTATACCTTTTAAACCTTCTAGTATGTCAACTCTAAGTTTTAAATATCATTTTACTAAGTATTCTATCAATCTAGTATACTATATCTACCATAATACCAAAACAAGCCCTAAGCGTTTACGGTTATTTTAAAAACCCTAATTTCTTATCTAAACTACTTTGAAAGTGTTCAAGGCTTATGTATAAGTTATCTTAGCTATATTTCCACAAAAAACCCTAGCACAACTAGTCATATCTCATTGTACAAGTCCTTTAATCAAAAACCTTAATTATCATTTTACTAAGTATTCTATCAATCTAGTATACTATATCTACCATAATACCAAAACAAGCCCTAAGTGTTTACATTTATTTTAAAAACCCTAATTTCTTATCTAAACTAGTTTGAAAGTGTTCAAGGCTTATGTATAAGTTATCTTAGCTATATTTCCTCACCAAAACCCTAGTACAACTAGTCATAGCTCATTGTACAAGTCCTTTAAGCACAAGCCCTAATTAGGTCATTTATTCCCTGAAACTAGGTCAAAACCTTCCCATTTCTTTAGAACAAGCTACAACCACTTAATACATGATTCCTAAACCTTAATATTAGTCTCTAATCACCCTATAGACCCTAATCTAGGCACTAAACACAAATCTAGATCCTAATCAAACCCTAATCCTAAACTTAACCCTAAACATATATTAAGCCTAAAACTAAGAATAAACTATCACCTTAAGCACCTCTAGCAACCCAAAAGGAAGCTCCATAACCTCCTTGTCATCCCAAGAAACCACTCTAACACCTCCTAAGTAGCTAACAAGTAGCTTATGCACCTACTTGTCACCTAGTAGCTTTACAAGGCCAAACCACCACCACACAGCCCCTACATCGCCTCCTAGCCCTCCCCTAGCTTATCTTAGTCACCTATAGCTACTATGAATCAACCCCTCCTCCTCTCGACACCACACAACCCAAAACATGGCTAAGACTCCAAACGAGGGCTATAAATACCCTCGTTACTCTTTTCTTTTCAAACCATCCCTCCTCATTTATACACCTCAATATTCTAAGTTCTATCAGTAGTATAAAAGCCATAGGAAGCCAAGGAACCAAGAGAACCAAGCTAGAAGCCCTCGCCTAGTCCTTACCATGTCGAGAAAATCCTAAACCCTTGCTAACCCACTTCTAGGTCACGTAAGCTTCTAATATTGTTCAATAAGCTCTCTTACTGTCCTAGAATAGTTATAACACATATTAGATCACTTTAGAAACCTTTCATAAGCCTTTGCCATTTTAAACTAGGCGTTTTCATTTATAAACTATAATTTTGCATTTTCGTGATATTTTGCTCATAAGCTCTTATCATAAGCTATAAGCTAATTAAAGTTACTTAAATAAGCTTATATTAATAAGTCATAAGCTTTAAAACTTTTTCTTTCTTAAAAATATACCTTGCATGGTTTTTGGACTAGTTTTGCAACGTTTTCCATGCATAGGGGTATATATTGTAACTTTATAAAACTATTAAGTCCAAGGGCAGTTTTTATCATTTCTTTACAGGTATAAGTATAAGGACCTATTTTGTAAAGTTTTAAAGTCTAAGTATTAGTATATATATAGTTATTTTGTTAATGACTAGCTTCGTAAAAGTTTATAACTCAAGGGTATATATTGCCAAATTTCAAACTTGAGGATATGAATGAAATATTTTTGTATAAACTGAAACCCGATGTTTTTATTTAACAACAGATCACAAAACTAGGGAACTTCATGTGAGGGTTTCATTTGGGTATTCGTTTTGACGAGTTTGCTGGGTTTATGAGTTAAAGTAGCCTGGCTCCTTAACGTTTACTACATGAGCTCTGGATTATGATGCCCCGAACGATGTTGCATTATATCTAAATCTAGTAAACCTAAGAAACACTTACTTAGGAAACAGAACGTTGAAACTTAAACAAACCAACTAAGACTTGACATAAACACAACACCAGGTTACGTGAGTAGGCCGTCTAATATATGTATCACCTTTCCCTGAACTAAGGTGAGATCATAGCCTCACTTTTTAAATGCTTTATAAACCTGTGAGAGGGATACATGCTTTAAACCGAATACAAGTTTTTTTCTCCTGATTCATTATTGCACGAGTACCTTTTTGCTACCATTACATAACAAATTTCATGAACCATAATCACTTGCGAGTGAACGCGAGTATAGTGAGTACATCTATTTTGATTTTGACAACTCTCGTTGGTTTGCCCCTACCGGGTACCAATAAGCACTATATTTGAGAACTAAAAGGTTAACCTTGGCAAGTCAACCATACGTCCCGTCATGGTTTGGTCTGCAGTGCCACCATTGGACATGGACATGTTAACGTGAGGTGTCATGAGCTTAGTTGCAATAATATTGTTTTTCCATGATAATTGCAAATGCATTGCAATTATCACAAATACTACATTTTCCTTGATTGGTGTAACAACTGAACCCAGTGGAACATGTATTCAACCACTACAAACTAAAACCTATGAATTCACTCAACCTTTGTGTTGACCCTTTTTAAGCATGTGTCCAAGGTAATTGAGCAACTTATGGCATGGAGTGGCACTGGACTTGAAGAATTTTCAAACCTGTTATCATTCAAACTCTATGTTTCACATAGATTTTGGGACCTTTTTTTGTAAAACTCTGATATTTTAATGAATGGTAACATATCTTTTCAAAACATCTCTTTTTGAGTCGTTTTCTATTACTGTGACTGTGTATCAAGAAATGATACCCCAGATTTAGCTTCTGTTGTTGTCTGTGAAAATGAGGGTGTTGCAGTACTACTACTACAAACATCATTTACTACTACTACAAACATCATTAGTTCCCCTTTAACCCAAGGAAGAGACCGACAACTGGAACCTTTCAATGATTATATCAATGGGATATTTATTTATTTTTTCGTTGCATAACGTGAAGGCATTTCAAGTTCACCATCTTAAAAATTTTATCTCCGGCAAGAACTTTTTGGTTATTATACTAACTAGCTAATCGTTTTTTATGAATATGTTACAAGTTAGTTTTCAGGTTTTGTTTGTATTTATTGACAATTTACCAACAATTTAAAACACCCAAGTGATGTTTCCAAATAGAGTTTTCGTAAAAAAAAGCCAAGAAAATGATCATATGTGGTTTTCCAATCACAAAATCCCTTTTGTTAGTTAACCATGCTATTAATTATCAAAACTAACGGAGAATCAAAAACGAGTAATTGATCATGGTGATTTCCCATATGGCGTTAAACCCAAATGATGGCGGTAAATTTGACGCAGGACGCGCGAAAGTGAATTTAGATAAATCCTAATCCAAGTGTGATAAACAATGCACACCTTGTGGGAATAAAACCAAAAACAAGAGATTAACTCTTAAAACACAAAGTTTATTAATATTCAATAATCAAAAGATATCAATTACAATGATAAGAGTCCTATATTTATAGGAAAACTAATATTGTAAAACAAGCTAACTTAATTATTCTAGAACTAACAAAAATATAGAAACTAAAATAAAAAACACAACCCAAAAGAAAAACCAGTAAACTCACAACCCAAAAATAAGTAAGGCTACTTATTGATAAGTAAGGTTACTTCAACAAAGGCTACTTATTTAGAAGTAGGGTTACTTGGAAGGAATGACACAAACACAAGTAACCTCAGTATGTTTAGAAGTATGATTACTTATGTTGAGGAGTAACCTCAGTATGTTTTAGAGTAAGGTTACTTATGCTTAGTACCCTTACTTCTACTACCAGTACCCTTACTCCTACAACCAGTAACGTCATTCTTTAATCGTGTCTTGATCACAAATCTCGTCCCTATCATTCTCCCTCACTTAAAAAGAACTCGCCCTCGAGTTCTCACTGTCAAGGGCTTCATCTACCTCAAACAACCTCTCACGACAAACCTTATCTTGGGTAGATTTACGCTTCAAATTAACTCGGTAACTTTCATCTTTTTTAACACGTCTTCCACATTCCCATTGATCCACATATGACTTAGAACACCTAGTTGTGAACTCTATATCAATGATGACCAAGTCTTCAATTGCTATAAAATTAACTTCTTTATTTGCCATTGAAAACTTCATTGGATTTGTCATAATCATATTTAAATTTAACCCATAATCAAAATCACAAACCTTTAAATCTTTGATGCCTTCGGAATCCATGCTTAGCTCACCATCAAAATCCTACACATCTTCATCACCATTAAAACCCATAACTTCTTCTTCATAAGCCTTCAAGGTACCAACTTTACATGTTGTTTCCAAAATGAAAGTTGAAATCTTGTTTTCATGTTGTGGATGGACTTTAGATTCTTGGATTTTTCTCAACATGCTCTTCAACAACTTTAACCTTCACCATCTTTTCTTCTTCCTTAACCTCGGGTTTTGAAAATTTTGGTTTGACTTCGGGTGGAACCATAGTTATCATTTTTCCTTCCCATGAGAAAAGATAAAGATTTTTTTGAAAATCATACACGCCTTAACCAGATGTACCCAAGGTTTTCCCAACAAAATATCACAATCATCAAAATTATCCACAATACAAAGTATATCCCTTTTATAATTTTTTCCAATAGTTACTGGAACCCAACAAACTTGGTAACCTTCAATTGGATAAATCTCCATTGGTATTTTTAAGAAATCTACCAATTTTTTTGAAACCAAATTATTAATACTATAACCATCAATAATTAAAGAACATACCGAATTATTGATTAGAATTCCCGAATGAAAAATCTTTGTTGTAGACACCCGATCATCCTTCTTTTTCTCCCATTCTTCAACTCTTCTATTGTTGAACGAGGATTGGTTGCTTGCACAATTGTCTCCAAAATTGCCTATGGTTGGACGAATTATTCTACCTTCGTGTTTGCTACCCTTGTGATTCTTGTGGATTAATGCCCCACCTACGATCACAGAATGTAGTTCTTCTAGCATAGTGTAACAGCTGTCAAGTTCTTTCATGGATTTGGTAAAACTATGATCCATGTACTCTTCAGACCATACCCCACCAACAATATGGGTTTTTGAATTAATCTTCTACACCGTTCACCATCTAGGATACTAACAAGCTCTAGATGTTTAATTGACGTAGAACCTTCTAAACCAATTACCACCGGGATAAAACGTGTCTCTGATGCCAACTGACGCAAGACGCGCGGAAGCAAATTTAGATAAACGCTAATCTAAGGGTGATAAACAAGGCGCACCTTGTGGGAATAAAACCCAAAACAAGAGATTAACTCTTAAAACACAAAGTTTATTAATATTCAATAATCAAAAGATATCAATTACAATGATAAGAGTCATATATTTATAGGAAAACTAATATTGTAAAACAAGCTAATATAATTATTCTTGAACAAACAAAACTATAGAAACTAATATAAAAAACACAACCCAAAAGAAAAACAAGTAAACTCACAACCCAAAAAGAAGTAAGGCTACTTATTGAGAAATAAGGTTACTTCAACAAAGGCTACTTGTTTAGAAGTAGGGTTAATTAGAAAGAACAACACAAACACAAGTAACCTAAGTATGTTTAGAAGTAGGATTACTTATATTGAGGAGTAACCTCATTATGTTTTAGAGTAAGTTTACTTATGCTTAGTACCCTTACTTTTATTACCAGTACCCTTATTCCTACAACCAGCAAAATCATTCTTTAATCATGTCTTGATCACAAATCTCGTCCCTATCAAAATTAAAACACTACAACATTCACTACTTTTCCCGGGGACATTTTGAATCTTTCAGCGGGGACTTCTCCCCGTCCAATACTTTTGGCGGGGACATGTCCCCGGCGAAACTTCGCTGTAACCTTTTGGCGGTGACGGACACCACTTTTGGCGGGGACACGTGGGACCCACACTGCCAGCGTGGACAATTTTGGTCAGGTCAAACATGCCAGCATGGCACTACTTTCGGCGGGGACATGTCCCCGCCAAAAGTGTTTTTCGTTGTTGTGATTAACCCCTTAATCCTTGATTTAAATAATAATTAACACACTTTCGGCGGGGACATGTCCCCGCCAAAAGCTGTATCCAAAGATATTGTAGCAAGCTTTTCGCAGGGACATGTCCCCGCCAAAAGTGACTGACCAATTTTCAGCAAATTGCTGCAAAATGGGTAATTTCCAGATTTTTTCCGGAAAAAATCTACAATAACCCAACCTGTGTTTCAACCACAAACATGCTACAACATCACAAAATATGCTACAACACCACAAAATGGTTCAAAATTCGCTAAACATAATATTATAAATTAGAAATTCGTCAAACGATTCAAAAACCGTGATCCCTAAAACATGATCTTCTACAAAACTATCCATAACCTACCCCCAAATGGTCCAAAACTATATGCATAATCCATTTAGCGGGGATCCTAACACATAATAATCTATCTAAATTTCCGAAAATATGTCCATAACCCAAAAACACATATAAACCGACCAATAACCCAAAAAACCCATATCCTACTCCCCACTGCCCTCCCCGTTACATTCAGACTCATCCCCGTTACATTCAGACTCATCCTTTGTCTCGGCTGCAAATGTGGTTCTCGGCTATCTCGGCTTGTTCACGGCTGCAAAAAAAATTACAAAAAAATGAAAAAATTAATAAAAATACAAAAAAACACATGCAATCAATTCTTATTAACAAAAAATCACAAAAACCATAAACTATTAGCAAACATTAAAAAAAATAACAAAAATTAACAAATGTCAAAAAATTAACAAATATCAAAAAGTTAACAAAAATTTACCTGGGTTTGTAAACGAGAGGAAGAAATGAAGAAGGGAGATGACAAAAATTTACCTGGGGGTGCTGTGGTGGAGATGGTGGTGCTAGTGCAATGAAGTAGTGGTGGTGTAGTGGTGGCGCTGTGGTGTAGTGGTGTGGTGGTGTTGATGGTAGTGGTGGTGGTGCATCAGATCGAGAGAAGCAGCAGAGAGCAAAGGTGTGTTTGTTTTTTTATTTTTTGTAAGTGTTGACTACTAGATCTGCATCAGTTAATAATTGAGGTCACACTTTTGGCGGGGACATGTCCCCGCCGAAAGTTTTTACCAATCGCCAAAAGGTTTGGCGGGATAAAGTAAATGCACCGAGGGAAAATCAAAAATTTTGGTGAAAACTTTTAGCGGGGACATGTCCCCGCCGAAAGTATTTTTGATTAAAAAAAGTTTATTTTATACCATGTTAATTAACTTAAATCAATATTAATTAAATCATTTAAATTTATATAATTTTTTTCTAAATCATCTTTAATTAATTTAAATCTTTTTAAAATTATTTACATCACTTTTTAAAATTATTTACATCACTTTTTAAAATAATTTATATCATTTAAAAATTTTAAATCATCTTTAATTAACTTAAGACTTTTTAAAATTATTTACATCACTTTTTAAATCATTTAAAATTATTTTTGATAGGTCCTTGGTTAGTGTGTAATGTTAAACGAACGAGCCGAGATGATATGGTTATACGTGAGATGTTAAACGAACGAGCCGAGATGATATGGTTATAGCCGAGATGATATGGTTATACGTGAGATGTTAAACGAACGAGCCGACATGATATGTTAAACGAACGAGACGAGATGATATGGTTATACATGAGATGTTAAACACTTGAACGAGCCGAGATGATATGGTTATACGTGAGATGTTAAACGAACGAGCCGAGATTATATGGTTATGCAGGAGATGTTAAACACTTGAACGAGCCGAGCTGATATGGTTATACGTGAGATGTTAAACGAACGAGCTGAGATGATATGGTTATGCAGGAGATGTTAAACGAACGAGCCGAGATGATATGGTTATACGTGAGATGATAAACGAACGAGCCGAGATGATATGGTTGTACACGAGATGTTAAACACTTGAACGAGCAGAGATGATATGGTTATACGTGAGATGTTAAACGAACGAGCCAAGATGATATGGTTATACGTGAGATGTTAAACGAACGAGCCGAGATCATATGGTTATACATGGAGATGCATAAAGTGTTAAACAGATAAGTCGAGTTGTTATGGATAGGCGTAACACGTTAAACGGATGAGTCGAGTTGTTATGGATAGGCGTAACGTGTTAAACGGATGAGTCGAGTTGTTATGGATAGGTGTAACACGTTAAACGGATGAGTCGAGTTGTTATGGATAGGCATAACACGTTAAACGGATGAGTCGAGTTGTTATGGATATGCGTAACGTGTTAAACGGATGAGTCGAGTTGTTATGGATAGGCGTAACACGTTAAACGGATGAGTCGAGTTGTTATGGATATGCGTAACGTGTTAAACGGATGCGTCGAGTTGTTATGGATATGCGTAACGTGTTAAACAAACGAGCCGAGATGATATGGTTATACGTGAGATGTTAAACGAACGAGCCGAGATGATATGGTTATACACGAGTTGAGTTGTTATGGATACGCATAACATGTTAAACGGACGAGTCGAGTTGTTATGGATACGCATAACATGTTAAACGGATGAGTCGAGTTGTTATGGATACGCATAACATGTTAAACGGACGAGTCTAGTTGTTATGGATACGCATAACATGTTAAAAGAATGAGTAGAGTCGTTATGGATATGCATAACATGTTAAATGAAGGAGTCGAGTCGTTATGGATAAGCATAACATGTTAAAAGGATGAGTCGAGTTGTTATGGATACGCATAACATGTTAAACGGATGAGTCGAGTTGTTATGGATACGCATAACATGTTAAACGGACGAGTCGAGTTGTTATGGATACGCATAACATGTTAAACAGACGAGTCGAGTTGTTATGGATACGCATAACATGTTAAACGGATGAGTTTGTTATGGATACGCATAACATGTTAAACGGACGAGTCGAGTTGTTATGGATACGCATAACATGTTAAACGGACGAGTCGAGTTGTTATGGATACGCATAACATGTTAAACGGACGAGTCGAGTTGTTATGGATACGTATAACATGTTAAACGGACGAGTCTAGTTGTTATGGATACGCATAACATGTTAAAAGAATGAGTAGAGTCGTTATGGATATGCATAACATGTTAAATGAAGGAGTCGAGTCGTTATGGAAAAGCATAACATGTTAAACGGATGAGTCGAGTTCTTATGGATACGCATAACATGTTAAACGGACGAGTCGAGTTGTTATGGATACGCATAACATGTTAAACGAACGAGTCGAGTTGTTATGGATATGCATAACATGTTAAACGGACGAGTCGAGTTGTTATGGATACGCATAACAAGTTAAACGGACGAGTCGAGTTGTTATGGATACGCATAACATGTTAAACGGACGTGTCGAGTTGTTATCGATACGCATAACATGTTAAACGGACGAGTCGAATTGTTATCAATACGCATAACATGTTAAACGGACGAGTCGAGTTGTTATCGATACGCATAACATGTTAAACGGACGAGTCGAGTTGTTATCGATACGCATAACATGTTAAACGGACGAGTCGCGTTGTTATGGATACGCATAACATGTTAAACGGACGAGTCGAGTTGTTATGGATACGCATAACATGTTAAACGGACGAGTCGAGTTGTTATGGATACGCATAACATGTTAAACGGACGAGTCGAGTTGTTATGGATACGCATAACATGTTAAACGGACGAGTCGAGTTGTTATGGATACGCATAACATGTTAAACGGATGAGTCGAGTTGTTATGGATACGCATAACATGTTAAACGGACGAGTCGAGTTGTTATGGATACGCATAACATGTTAAACGAACGAGCCGAGATGATATGGTTATGCAGGAGATGTTAAATGAACGAGCCGAGATGATTTGGTTATTCGTGAGATGTTAAATGAACGAGCCGAGATGATATGGTTATACATGAGATGTTAAACGGACGAGTCGAGTTGTTATGGATACGCATAACATGTTAAACGGACGAGTCGAGTTGTTATGGATACGCATAACATGTTAAACGGATGAGTCGAGTTGTTATGGATACGCATAACATGTTAAACGGACGAGTCGAGTTGTTATGGATACGCATAACATGTTAAACGGACGAGTCGAGTTGTTATACATGAGATGTTAAACGAATGTGTCGAGATAATATCGTTTATTTTTGAATCATTTATTTTTATTTGAAATCATTTTTAATTAGTTTAAATCGTTTTTAATTTATTTAAATAAATTTTAATAATTTTAAATGATTTTTAACTTAATTAAATAATTTATAAATAAAATCAATTTTTTTTTTAAATATCCCACTTTTATGTCCCCGCCAAAAGGTCAGAATTTATTCAAAAAGTGTTGGAGAGAAAAAACGTGGGAACAATTAGCCAAAAGCGAGGGAGAAGAAGAAAATTTGGTCAAACTTGGGGAAACTTTTGGCGGGGATATGTCCCCGCTAAAAGTTTGCGTTGAATTTCTCCTACTCGGTCAGCCATTTGGTGTGCCAGGTAAGCATGGTTTTTGTCATTTAGCGACTTTCGGCGGGGATATGGGTGTCGCCGCCGAAAGTCTCCTCGCCCGTCGTGTTGATTGTTGTAGTGAAAGGAGAAGACGGTATAAAGGAGTTTGAGAACGAGCATTTAATAAATTATTGAGTTATTTATTTGGTAAGATGCAGTGGATAACGAAAAATCAAATATGTAGATACGGGCTGTCAACTAAAGTCAAAGTGAGAGTTGTTCTCTACTTCACTCCCACTCTGAACACACATAAGCCACAATGTGCCTGTCATTTCCTGATAAATACCATTTTTAATCATAATATCTTGTATTGAATCAATAAAATTTTATTTTATTTTAGTCATTGTTATTTCTCTTTTGATACCTACAGATTATCGAGATTTGGAGGCATGGTGTGGTACGTAAAGCTTTTTTACCATCACTGTTATACTTGGTATTTTTTATAGGGTGTCGTTTGGTTTTTTGTTTCACTAGAAGTTTTCTTGTTTCGAGAATAGATTTTTTAGATGAGGAGTGCTAGGACCACAAATAAACTTCCACAAAAATATCCACAAACTGACATGGCAAATGGTGATTGGTTTAATTAGAGAGAGGAGAGAGAAACTGTCACAAAATACACCAATCACCTTATGACATGTCATTTTATGGATGTTTTTGTGGAAGTTTGTTTGTGGCTCTAGCATTCCTCTTTTTAGATTTGCTGTTTTTTCTCTTGGTTTTTTGTAACAGTAGCTTCTCGCTAGTTTTATCATAGTAGTTAACCAAAAAAGAAAATGGTATCTGATTGTGCAACTCAATATATAAAAGTAAACGGATGACGTTTCCTGTTCGGTTATATAACGAGGGGAGTCTGTACGCGTCATAACCGAGAAATGGAGTGACCGCTTTCTATCCTTCTTTGACCACCTCCACCTAATGAGATTTGAACCTTTCGATTCTTCAGAAACTCAGATGCCTTACTGCTGGCTAGCTCATTTGGTGATAGTTCATGTATAAAAGAATCTTAATAATCAAGCAAGTCATACAAGATACACAGTGTAAAATAATCATGCAAGTCATACAAGATACAGAGTGTAAAATTAACCGACAAAAATTTATCTCATATGCCATTAATAACTCCTTCCTATTAAGATACGTATACGATTATGATCGTCAATACAAATACATCTTCACCTTTACCAATACTTGTAACTAGCATTTGTGCAGAAAACAAATTTTTATATAATGTAGTCATATTGTTTGAAACAATGTAACGTGAATGTGTGTTGACGAGTCAAATTAGTTGACATACAAGACAAGAAGCTTGCCATGAATAGTAAGTAGTTCACATGACACGTAGCCTCTCGCAAGGAACAAACCTTACTATCTGTCTCACCGACCCTCCCACCGAAAAAAACCTATTTATCACACTCCATTTGTCTTGCATACATTTATTAGCAATCTGAGTTATTAGAGCATGTCACATGTTCCATGCTTGTATTATGTAAAAACAAAAGCTATTTATTTACTTGTATATTTTGTATATAGTAGCAAGAAATTATATGTGTACAACACGTCAATCCAATGGAGTTGCCATTGGCACTTCTCTCTAGCTATAATACAAGACACATTGGTTACCATTTCTATCAGCGTCGTATTATCATTCAACACATCATCACTCCCTTTACTTTTCAGTCATAATGGTCACCACTTCTCTCACTTTCAAAAAATACCACATTTTATATAAACACATCTTACAAAATACCTCACACACTCACAACAACCACAAAAACTAAGCGGTGAGCACCCTCACCACTTCCCTCCTTTTTGCATTAATGGCTCGTAACCTAAAGGTGACACAGGGAGTGTCACAAGTGAGGGATGTGGTGATGGTGAGGCATCACCTCCCACAATGCTTAGCCTATGAGCATCTCAGGTGGCATATAATTTATCAAGTCCATAGCACCGTCATATCATGACACATCAGATTTTTATAAATCATTATTTCATATAAACTTAGGCCGTATATAATTGAGGGTGAGCCATCACCCTCACTCTCACATATCACACGCCACTTCCATTGTATCACCTCTTCGTTCGCGCACGAAGCAAGGAAAAAGAAGAGAAAGTGGTGAGCACCTTCACCACTTCTTTTATCTGTTTGTGAGTGTGTGTGTGAGGTATTTTGTAGGGTATTTTTATATAAATTGGGGTACCTTTTAAAGTTGAATGGAGTGGTGACCATTGTATTTGAAAAGTGAAAGAAGTGGTAATGTGTTTAATGAGACCATGCGGTAAGGTAACTTTCAAGGGTGAGTTAAGTGTTAACTTTCAACCTTAACGTGGTGAGTTACCTTACCGCTATAGAAAGTCAAGTGGTGCGTTAAGGAGCATGGGCAAGAGCTTAACGTGCGTTAACAAGGGGCAAAAAAAAAAAAAAAAAAAAAAAAAAAAAAAAAAAAAAAACACTTTTGGTCCTTGTAATATTAGTTCATTTTTTGAATACTAAAATGAAAAAAATATAAATTCAACCCCTACGATTTAAAAATCAAATCACAACTTAAACGTTTTATAGCCGTTGTGACTTAAAAAAAATGTTTTATAGCCGTTGAGTAAAAAAAATTACACACTATAAATACCACTTTGAAACACACCTTTCAAACACACACTTTCCAGCATAATTCAAATAACAAATCAAACACAAAAAATGGCTTGTAAACTTCCCCACACTGTGGAACAAGTTCAAAACTATGTCCAAAAACAAGTCGAAATTGATGACAAGGAACGCCAAGATGCAATTATCGAAGTTATTAAGAAGTTTGAGCTGGCAAAGTTACGCAAAGAACGCCTGAGAACACGATACACAGCGTGCAAAGATATCTCTGTCGACAGAAAATATGTGATCGACCAGTTTTTGTACAATGAGTTTCGCAAACACGCTGATATTGTTGAAACATTGTGGGGTTGTGAGCAGAAGATAGAGAACGAAAAATCCAACAAGATACGTTGGAGTTTTGAAGAGAATGTGCAAGCTGCTGATGCACCACAACAACAACAACAACAATTTGTGCAAGGTGCATCAAGTTCATCTGCACCAAGAGTTGTTGAGCCACAACAACAGCAACCTCATCTTGATAACTTTCAGCTAAGTTTTGAGGAAACTGTGAAACCTGCTGATGATGGCTGGAACTCTGAGGACGAGCGGGAGCTGAGCAGGTTCGAAGCTCAGATCGAAGCAGAGAGGTTTGCGAGCTTTGATCCGTATGACGACGGTTTCCGCTCCGACAACTCGCAGACCTGGGATCACCCAGATTATAATTGAAGTTTTAGTTTTTAATTTAGTATTGTAATGTTTTAATTTCTGTTTATGTAACGTTTATGTTTTTATTAATAAAAAAATTTACATTTGTGTTTAAAAGATCCCGCCTTGTATTTAATTTTTTGAATTTAAAATTTATCCCGCCTTCTGTTTGAATTTTGAATTCAAAAATATTCCGCTTCTTAATTAAGATGTTTTATGTAATTTGTGTTTTATAAATGTTTATGTTTTATTTAAATGAAGTATTTGTTAAAAATTGGGGTTGAAATTGAAAATATTTGGGGTGGAGATGAGTTAAGGTGAGTTATATTACCGGGGTGGAAAGTCAAGAGTTAAGGTTAAGAGGGAAAAGCTGAGATGGCAGTGCGTTAAGTTTTAACTCGTGGTTACCTTACCACATGCTCTAATTATGAGACGATGAGAGAAATAGTGACCATTGTGTCAGACCTTATATCACTGATGTTATAAACTTCATAATTCAATAACTAGACACCACTTGTATCATCATATTACATATATTTTTTCAAACATATCATCGTATTATATACTCTTTCGTCCTAATTTAGTTGTCTTATTCTAATTTTTTAAAGTTTTTCTTTTTCAACTTTGACCTTAGTTATTTTCTTTTGTGTTATATAATTCTTTTCCAAAATATATGTTAGGTGCCCATATTGATATCACACAAGTAAAGAATGAGATAGATATAAGGATTGGTTGATTATAAGATATGAGAGAATTATAAAAGCAAGAGTTTCATTAGAATATCAAAATAACCAACAAGTGTTAAGCCTACATAAGCCTTGTATTTATAGGAGGGAAGCTAGGGCAACATTCCCTAGTCCCTTTCATCATGTAAACGTGGGCTTGTAAGCCTTATGGGCTTTTACATGTTGCCCATTTACTAAAACATAAACATAAATAATACTCAAGCAACCTATTACAAAATGTAATGACCGAGACTTGACTAAATACTAAAGTATGATCCCAACAATCTTCCCCTAAGGGTCGGTCATCACGGTTGCTGGACGTCTTCATCTTTGTCATTGACTTGTGACATGTAAAACTTTTAACGTCTTTAAAAAATGTTGTATAATGAATGTACTTTGCTCTAAGTCTTTGTTCTTTGGTGATGATATTGTGATTGTGTTATGAAGTAGTCTGCCGTTCGTCACTCCTGCGTCTGTGGTGGTTGTCCGCCATTCCAACATGCTCATACATCTTTGGACTTAGTCTTTCACGTGCACGAAGTTCCTTTTCATACTCTAAGATCTTTAGTCTTTATACTTTGCAAATTCTTCTTTTTGGCGTAGAATCTTTCTTAGAACTTTGTGGTGCATAGATCTTTGGGGGAGCTTTCATTGACTTCAAGATGTATGCATGAGCATGCTGGAATCTACCATCATGGAGGTGATTTGTACCTGCAGGTAAATAGTTAGCAATAATCAACCGGTACTTACAGATAAGGAATTAGAGCTCATCAACAGCATATTGTGAAGACTCCTTCTAATCCTTATCCAGGCCGTTCTCATATCAGATACTCCTGAAGGAGCTTACGAGACCTACTAAGCAGCTCAATGACTGGGTGAGTCGCTGGGGATCACTCCACGAGTGTAGACCGCTAAAGAACCACCGCGAACACTAAGCGTAACCCTTGTGGGGTTACCGAAGTGACCTGCTGTCAGGGCTGTTTGATGTTGACCCTGGCAGGAATTTCCGTCCAATCATTGATAAATACATTGGTAATTCTCTCATAAACGTTCTCGGCAGATTGCTAAGATCTGCGAAGGACTCGATAATTTACAGCTGGTGTCCATTGATGTAGAACACCAGTTGTAGGAATACTAAGTGTTCCTAAGAGATCTTTGATGTATCTCATGGCTCTAGACTCAATAAGTGCACACTTAGGTTTCCTATGCGGAGACTAGGGAGGGGTCTCCTGCTTCAATATCAACCATCTCTAAGAGATGAGTCGATAGATTACACTGGTTCCCCGTGAGAATGAAACAAGTTCTTTTAAGAGAACTTGAGTGGTTAAGAAGGTTTAGTGCATTGCGTCACTGGGTCCATGACGACTTTATCTTCAATACCGGTGTTGCCTTAACAACAACCAGTAGCATATGAGTTGAACCTGGTGTCTGCCCTAAGGTTGAACATATGGAGGGCTATTTCTTTTCACCATTTTCTTTACTTTTCTTTTTAATTCTTCAACTCCTTCTTTCCCTTTCATTCTTTTCTCCTTTTTTCGTATCGTACCTAAGGACTTCTAATTCTAACTATGGGAGATGTCCTTGGGTAGATCCCTCCAGCTCTGGCGGATCATAGGACGGTTTTTCCTATCTTAATCACCTTATAACTCCTTGATTAACCGACAGAAGCCAAGAAACCTATGATTGAAAAATCTCTCAAAGTGTTTATGATAATCAAATATTTTGGTTAACACTTTGAGAGTTTTGTACACTTTTGAAGGGCTCCCCCTTCACATGTGCTCATGAGTATTTAATAAATTTGCACATGCGGGAGGAGCAAGCAATTTTTTGAATTGATCCACTTTCAGTGAACAAGACCTATTCGAGACATGCTTACATCACTAGTTAGACTAGCTTGAAGTTATTACCTGGCCTGGTCAAGTCCACGAAAAGTTTCTCGAGACGGTACATTTCTACTAAGACAAATCCTTTTCGAGACACGCTTACGTGGCTAGTTAAAGAGATCCATTGTCAGCTTTTAGGTGACAACTAGCTCTAGTAACTAACTTGAAGTTATTACCCGTCGAGGAAAAGTCTTTTCGAGGTTACTAACTTTTATTGTTTCATCAATTCCTGGGTCAATTCTGAGTCTAGCTCGCACAAGATACAACTTTTAGCTTTTTGACCACTTATATTTTAATCACTTTTCTATTTTCTCCCCCTCAAAAATAGCATATAAAATGATGTTTTTGATAATCTTTTAGATTAAAATATGCCTTTTTGAGTCTTATGGAGAGATTCACCAAGAACTTTTGATTTTAGAACAAAGTATTTTTGTTTTGACAAGTGCTCCCCCTCAACAAGTGATTAGATCTTATTGAGGTGAAATACTTGTCCTTTTGAGCAGAATTATGAAAATCATAAAATATTTGATTAATTCTACTCAAAAGTAAGAAGCCTTCGCTCCTTATATTAGGATTGAGGCACTGATGCGTACCTCAGGGTCCTTTCTTTACAAGTTCGGTTTGTACACTGTAATGTGTGCACAAACCATAATGAATAATAGTATTGACAAATCATATCAAAATCTTACAATACTTCTACCATTCCGGTCTCTAAAACGTCAACACGGGAAATCCTGGTCTGCCTCCCACATAGCTTTCCAATCTCCTTATCTGATCCATACCCTTCAACCGGTTCTCAATCCTTGTAATGAAACTGCGAGCGTCTCTGGCCTCATTGGTATTCCACCTTTTGGTTTTGTATAGTGCAACATCATTTAATCTGCCTTTGATTCCATCTCTGACGAACTTAAGGGTTTCGTCACAGAACTTGTGGATCTCATTAAAAGCCATGAAGCAGTTTCGATGGTTGATGCTGCGGTAAGTAAACCCAAATGTCGGATGCTTGATCAAGGTGTATTGAGATTGGTGTTGAAGGTCGGGGATGTTGTAAAGGTTAGGTTTGGTGAGATTCAGCTTCTTCTGATAACTTTCCACTCCCAGTTGAAGATCTTCTACTCTTTCTCTGATAACTATTTGTCTTATGAAGATTAGGAGAGCTGTGATAAAGGCAAGCTGCATTGGTTTGGGTAAGTTGCAAAGCTTTCCTTGGACTTTGAGCAGATACATATCTTCTATGTCGTTGAGGAGCAATCGTGGAAAGTCTGACTCGAAAATCTCGTACTCTTGTTCATCAAGTCTTTTGAGTACGATTTTGTTAAGAAAGGAGTACCCAAAGTGAGTGACTGTCGAAATGAACTGGATCGAGACAATCTTCAACTCACTTGTCACATTACCCATAGTCTGATTGAGTCTGCTGCTTCGATAATACTGTGCCCGGTTATCTGGCCAATGATGTATTCCATAGAGTGCGTTCCGGTCATAGTCAACAACTTTGTCGATGAATAAGTCAGAGGCTTCTTCTTCGATGGTGTTGTTGAGGTATCTGGCTGCAGGGATTGAGAAGGTAAGTGATGTGGCATACTTCTTTTCTATCTTGCTACCGTGTTGTAGAAATTCCAAGTCGTTGTTGAAGAAGAACTTGTAAGGGATTTTCTCTTGTTTCGGCTTTCCAACCAAGGGTAGCAGTTTGGTCCAGTCAGTGTAGTAAGGTCCTTTCTTCTTTAAGTAGTAATCAATGTTAGACTCGGGATTTAGCCAGTCAATGTCATTAGACATTGCTCGGGCTATGTTTTCCAGGTGATACTCGAGTTCAACAAAGTTGGCTGAGCGATCTTTCAACAGGTTGAATGCAGCATTCTTTATCCTTCTCAGTTCTTTCTTGCTCATAGTCTTTAAACCATAGTCTCTCTGCAGAAGTTGTGCATATTCCACTGTGTGACCATCTTGTGGTGATTGATCTTCTGCAAGAGGTGGTTGAGCTTTAACCATTTCATCAAACCAAGAATATTCAGCAGTTTTGTCTTCGTCCAGCCACTTAAGAATCTTTTTCAGTTTCTTTGGTTCAGTGCTTTTTGAAGAGGTTTCAGGTTTATGCTGATGATGTTTTCTTTTCTTCTCTTTCTTCTTTGGTGATGGTTTTGGTATGTCGTCTGGCTGAGGGAAATCGTCTCCGCCGGTGCACTCAAAATGATCATGGGCTTTAGGACCGGAACCCAATGCCTTTGGTTGTTGAGTGGATGTTGTGGTAGTAGGAGTTATGACCGGTTGCTTGTGTTGAGATGAGGGTCCTTCGGCTTGTTTTTGTTTCTTAGCCTGTGAGTTCGGGTCTTGGTCTTCATCATCTCTTTGACATTTCAGTTTGTCGGCCTCAGTGCTGCAAGTATCTTTAGACATCTTGGCTTTTAAAGCTTCCCACAATTTGGTTTCTTCAGGTGTCATGGTGGTTTTGCTTGCCAATATGTAGAAGAGCTGAGTCTCAATCTCATTTGGTGTCAACTCTTGTTGTGGAAGAGGAGTCTTGTCAGCTCGGAGAGTGAAAGAAGTAGTTCTAATCACTTTCTTGACAGCCTGTTCAGCAATCCTTGTAAGTTCGTCCTTCATCGGCTTCAGCAGATCTTTCAATTCTGCCACAAGGTGTTGTTCCATAAATTGAGTTGCTTGAGCAGCCAAAGTAGCTTCCATAGCTTCTTGTACATCTTTGGCTAAGAAGGCGTCAACTTTTGTATTCATTTCTTGAACAATCGTCATTTGTTTGGTTAACTCTGCAACTTGGTTAGCCAGTGATTCAACTTGTGTTTCCAGCTTGTTTTTCTTCTTATCTCGAACTCTCTTAACTGCCCTCTTGATCAACTTTGATGCAACTGAGGCTTCAACTTTGGAAGGTTTCTTGATAGATTCGTCATTTGTAGGTTGTGATGCAGAAGGTGATGATTGTGTTGATTCATTGATGGTAGCTGTGTCTTTATCATCTCCTTTGGGTGATTCGGATTTTTCCTTAGTCACTTCTGCCTTATCTGCAACTGTAGCTTCTTCAGCTCTTAGTCTCTGCTCTTCTGCAAGTCGGTCAGCTTCTGCCTTTTGTCTGAGTTCTTCTGCAATTCTAGCTTCTTCTTCTTTTCTTTTCTTTTCTTTGTTTCTTCTTGAAGCTTTAATTCATCGGCAAGTTTAGCTGCCTCTTCAGCTTTCCTATTTTCCTCCATTCTGATGGCTTCTTCCAGTTTTGCTTGTTCGATAGCCTCAAGCCTTGCCTCTTCGGCCTCTTGTTTTCTCTTGATCTCTTCCTCTTGAGCCTTTTCCCTGGCCTCCATCTCTTCCATAGACATAAGATGTGGAATATCTGTGTCCATATGGTCTTCCACATCATCGTCTCCTCTTTCTGAAGTATTCTGCATTTCTACGTCTTCAGGTGTGACATTTGGAGATTCGTAGACTATCAAATCAGCAGTGGTTCCTGTTTCCTGGGTTTTATCAACTGGAGTGGATTCAGCGATACTGCTTGACTCTCCTGCTTCAGGAATGCCACTTGATCCTCCAGCCTCGGTTGTTTGAGTAAACAAAGGTGGCGGTGGTTGGTCAGCTTGAAAGGAGTCGATTCTGCTGTGGAGGAGACCTAACTTTAGTACTCGTTCATTTTCTTTTTCCACAGATAAACCAATGTTTGTGTCAGCCTCTTCTTGTTGTTCCTGTTCGGCGGTCATTGGTTCTTTCAACTTTTTACCCCTTAACAGTTCTTCCTCCAACTTAGCATCCTTTTTAGTTAACGGTCTTTGAATTGTTTCCCTTTCTATTTGATCAACAAATTCATCGATGTTTTTGTCCCAATCTTCTAGAGACATGTCCAGATCTTCTAGATTGTCATCTGGTTTGTTATAAGCTTCGATGTAGATTGGACCTCTATCAGATTCGGTTTCTGAGTCGGATGGTTTAGGAGAATGTGATGGTGAGGGTTCAGGAACTGGTTCAGGGATAGGTTTCTTTGCCGGTAATCTGATCTTGTGAGGCTTTTTGGTAGTCTTTGAAGAGCTTTCGGAGCTGCCAGACTTACTTGCTCTCTTTCCCTTTTTCTGCATGAAAGATGGTAAAGGGATTTCGTCCAAGAACCCAACTTTCTCTTCTTTAACAGCTTGGACATAGTACTTGTAATTCGAGCATTTCTTTACTTTATCATTCAGAAGGCACTTGGGAAGAATCATTCCTTGCTTCCGTGTACTAGTCTCAACTCTTTTGATTTGCTTAAGAGTATCCTCATTCCTGAATGTGTTTTTGTCTTCATCATCCAGTCTTTGAGGAATGTCGTCATATTCACGAAGAAAGCTTTCGATGAGCAGCTTGGTGTAGCGAATAAATGGAATGTTAGCTGTTGGGTGTTGAATGTGCCACACTAAGTCTTCCCAGATGATGCTAGCAAAGTCCACCTTCTTGACATTTGCCATAGCCCAGAATAGTTTGAGATGCTGGAGTTTGGGGTGTTCGTGATCAGTGTCTCTGCCAGACATGGACTTGGCTATAAGGATATACATGGTCCTCCATGGTTGTGGAAGATTCCTTGTATTGACCTTAGAATGTCTAGTCACGACTTCAGCAGACTCATCATAACCAATATCTCTTAGCCATTCAATCAACTCTTCTTCATTAGGAACTTGGTCGTATTCTTCATCTGGACCAAGTTCAGGCAAGCCAAGAACGCCACGGAGAATATCTTTGTCCACAGTGACTTGTCTTTTGTGAAGCATGCTTGTAAAGAATTCTTCTCCAAGGTCTAGCTGAATAGTATGCCAGAACTGATGGATATAGAAACAGGCAACTGATGCAGATTTTGTGAGCAGAATTTTGTAGGGGTGATAAACAAGTGCATCCACAGCTACAATGCAAGACGATTCATTACACGTGAATTTGTTGAAGTTGACCCTTAAGTTGTTCTTTCCAATCTTTCTGGAGTAATTATCAGGAAAGGTTTCTTCCCATGTGAGCTTAGGTTCAGGTGCAGGTGCTTGTGGGACATTAGCTGGTTGGGCCATCTAGATGATCATACACAAACATAGACATTGCAAAATTGTTTGTTAGCACATTAGTGAATATACTTGTTTATGCATGAATGGATTGATCAGTGAGTGTTTTTGTTGTTCAAAGTGTTGATATGTGGTAAACTTTGTATATTTGATGTTAAAACTTAGTTGAAACTGATAAGAAACAAGTTACAATATAAGTTATCAAATACAAGAGAATACAATAGAAAGTTTACAACACTTAGACAAATTTTCAAGGAAATATACAATGTTACGCGTAAGATTAAGGATCCTACGCATAACATTTCTTAAGCGTAAGAAGGTATTTTATGCATAAATGAAAAATCTACGCATAACTTATATATTACGCATAAGGTTTAAACTTTTGCGTAGGATTTATCTTATGCGTAGAATAAATTCTTTAGCGTAAGATCAAAACTTTAGCAAAGGTTTGAACCTTATGCGTAAACAATAACTCATGCGTAAGTTTCTGACTTATGCGTAAGATATATCTTATGCGTAAGAAATGAACTTAAGCGTAAGAATTAAAGTTCTGCGTAAATATTGTCTTATCCAAGACAAGTTTATCCAACTGTCGAATCTTACGCGTAAGATTTCATCTTACGCGTAAGATGAAACATCTTTTGCGTAGGATTGCATCTGATTGAAGAATCACCTTTGGATTTTAATTATCTTAGATTCCTGAAAGATTTAAACACCAAACACTGATCAATACTTCATCCAAATATGTCCTAAAACACTTATTTCACAAACTTGTGCGTAAACATGCATAATACTAATCTTTTGCGTAAGAACGCATGAACACCAAATCAAAAACATATGCAAACATGATTCTGGGTGGAAAAGGAAATTGGGCGAGTGTTATAAACATTCTAAGGAACATATAGACCAAGTTATAACAATTTTTAACCACAAAATCTCATGTTCATAGCTGCAAGTGACACATGAACCCTAAATCAAAGATTCTTGATCTATACTTGTTACTGAAACAATTAAGCCACTACAACACGATCCTAATCCACTTCTAACAATAACCTAACCATTTAATTGAATTAATACATCATTACACAAAAACCCCCAAATCGTACGATGAACCCTAACTTTGATTATCATTAATAGATGTTTCTGGGTGCGATTGGAGTTTAGTAACATGTTTAGCATCATCAAAGAATCATTTCCCACTAACAAAATCAAACAACAACACTCTTAATCTTATGTTCAATTTCTACGCAAACCCTAAGTGTATTATCAATGATTTAAACAACTTGGACCGTTAGATCTTAATGAAATTTAAAACAATTGATAAGAAACATGATCAAAATATATTGACACTTACAGATTTGAAGAACAACGATTAGATTAGAAGGTTGATTGTGAGTCGTTGATTAGTTAGATGGAGTAGTAAATGTGTAGCAGAAAAGGTACTGGTGCAGTAAATGTGTGGGGCAAAGTAGTTTTGACTAGTTTTAACACATGTTTGAATAAGTGTCACTTTTAGTCCCTTAACCTTAACTAATGTAGTAACAAGTATACCATTGTAACTCACAATATAACATTCGTTAACTACACCAAGTATTAAGAGAAAAACAACTTGTAGGATTTTACTCCCCCTCGACCTTAGACCGATGTCTCGTAATTTTTTGAAAAAATTTGTTTCAATTAGTCAAAGAGGGTAACCCGAAAAACCCTTTTAAGCATCACTTATATTACATTAAATAAAAATGTTTTTGGTAAAATGCAAGTACGAAGTAAATATTTTGAGAAAATTTAAAAAATACTTTACCTCCCCCTCAACACTTGTTTTTTGTAATAATTTAAGACATTTTATAAAAATAGTGTTGAAAAGAGTGGTTTGTACTTGCATTTTTTTTTCATTAATTAAATATGTTACAAAGATAGTTTTGATGTTTGACATTTTACTTATGTTTTTAGAAACTTTTCCAGATCCTCTGGTGTCAAACATCGCATACCAATTTGGTGAACTAAACTTGCAAACCTTGATGGAGCTAAGGGTTTTGTAAGTAAGTCCGCCAATTGGTACTCAGTACCCACAAAATATAATTCAACTGTACCCTTCTCGACATGCTCCTTGATGAAATGATATCGGAGATCAATGTGTTTGGATTTGCAGTGATGAACTGTGTTGCAGGAGATTGCAATGGCACTTTTGGAATCGCAGTAGATCGGAATCTTATTGAATAGGTAGCCATAGTCTTTAAGTTGTGATCTCATCCAAATGACTTGAGCACAACAAGCAGACATAGCTACGTATTCAGATTCTGTAGATGACAGTGAAGTGCAGTCCTACTTCTTTGACTGCCAAGACACAAGTTTATCTCCAAGAAACTGTAAGCCACCTGATGTACTTTTTCGCGAGTCTAAGCATCCTGCATGGTCAGCGTCTGAAAAAGCTATTAGTTCAAAACCAGAATCCTTCGGATACCAGATCCCCAAGTGGATGGTTCCCTTTATGTATCGAAGGATTCTTTTTGCCTCATTGAGGTGTTTTTCAGTTGGATTAGACTGATAACGAGAACACATAAAGACAGCAAATACAATGTCAGGTCTGCTAGATGTGAGGTACATGAAGGACAAAATAATACTTCGGTATTTGGTAGGGTCAACAGGAGTCCCATGTATATCAGCATCTAGTTTTGTGGAATTGGCCATCGGTGTATTCATTGTATCACAGCTTTGCATTCCATGTTTCTTTAAAATCTCAAGAGCATATTTGGGCTGATTTAGAAAAATTCCACGGGATGATTGATGAACTTGTAGTCCTAGAAAGAACGTAAGTTCACCCATCATGGACATTTCGAAATTATCTGTCATTAATTTTGCAAAATCCATTGAGTAATTTTTGTTGGTTGAAGCAAAAATAATGTCATCGACATAAATTTGAACAATTAGTAAGTCCATCCCGTATTTTTTTGTAAACAGTGTTGGATCCACCGAGCCTAGAGTAAAATCATTAGCCAACAGGAATTTAGAAAGCTTATCATACCACACCCTGGGGGCTTGGTTGAGACCGTAGAGAGACTTCTTAAGCTTGTAGACATGATTGGGACGTTATGGATCAACGAATCCTTCAGGTTGACTGACATAAACCACTTCTCGGAGTTGACCGTTCAGAAAAGCCGTTTTCACGTCCATTTGGTAAACAATCATATTCCGATGAGCAGCAAATGCTAAGAATATCCGTACAGCTTCAAGTCTAGCTATTGGAGCAAATGGTTCTTCAAAATTGATTCCTTCTTCTTGAGAATATCCTTTTGCTACCAAGCGTGATTTGTTGCGTATGACAGTGCCTTCTGCATCCAGTTTGTTTTTCCAGATCCATTTTAATCCAATGACAATGATTCCTTCTGGTTTTTCAACCATTTCCCAGACTTCTAATCTTTGAAAGGATTCGAATTCTTCTTGCATAGACTCAATCCAGTTTTCATAAGTCATAGCTTCTTTGACATTTTTAGGCACGGTTTCACAAACTATGAGTGCGTAAATGCAAGTTTCACCGTCAGTGTGAAGGCGTTGTCTTGTCATTATTGGTGCATCTGGATGGCCAATAATTTGAACTAAGGGGTGATCTCTAGTCCATTTGTGTGTCGAGGGATGAAGTTGATAAGTATCTCGCAAGTAAGCAGGACCCAGATTGCGTGTAGATGACTCAGCAATGTCGGGGACAGGTTGAGCATTTGCAAATGGGTTAATGAATGGTTCTGGGTCATGCTCTGCGGGTTGTGGAACTGATAAAGGTATGGAGTCTCTAGCTGATTGTCGTGAGTTGGACCCGGTTTGTTCTATTGTTGTAGGTGATATGACTGGAGGACCGTCTCTTCCAACAGTAGTTGTTGTTTGTTGAGGTGTATCAGGTACTTGATGTTGATCAAGATGTGCAGCGGAATTTGGTGTGGCCTCAGATGGACGGTTAACAGGCGTATCATCAAAAAATGGAGCAAACAAGGTTTCCACTTCTTTACAAGTAAGTGACAGAGGTTCAGCCGAAGATACCGGAAAGTTTAGACGGTTGGTTGCGGGTCCTAAGCTGTTATGCTCAGAAGCCATTTGAGTGAGTTCATCGAAATTCGCATGAATAGTTTCTTGAATTTCCCGAGTACGATGATTCCATATCCGAAAGCCTTTAGAATTTTCACAGTATCCTATAAATATTCCAATGTCAGCCTTTGCTTTAAGTTTACCTAGATCATCACGATCATTGACTGGGTAACATAGAGCTCCAAATACATGAAAGTAACTGATGTTCGGTTTCCTTTTGTGAACAATCTGATATGGGGTTTTGTGATGGCGTTTTGTGATCTTACAACGGTTTTGAGTGTAACAAGCGGTTGATACAGCTTCCGCCCATAAGTAATATGGTAATTGAGCATTAATTAACATCGTTCGAGCAACTTTCACCAACGTTCTGTTGCGTCTTTCGACAACTCCATTCTGTTCGGGTGTTTGTTGAATGGATGTTTGATGTTGATACGTAGGGATCGCACCAGGCTTTACCTCTCAAGGGATCTTGAGAAGCTTACAACCCCCACCAGGCAGTGTACCTGATCGTTGTAGTATAGTATAGTGACAAGTACCGGGGGATTGATTGTTCAGCTAGGAATAGTGTCGCTAGGATTAGAAAACCTAAATATTAGTTCTAGAGATGAATGATGATTCTTTTTGTATTTTTATATTTTTAGAAAGCAAATTAAAATCTCGGGTTTGAAGGATTTGGGCGGAATTAGTTGCTAGTCAAATAACCCAATACTAAGATGCAATCAAAATAAAATACTAAAAATGAAAATAAAACTAAATTAAACTAAGGTTGTGAACAATATATGGGAAAAATGTGTTTACTTAGATTTCACTACTCCCTAGATATCTTTTACCCGTTAATTACTTGTTATAGTTGCGTGGATGACGGATTGTATTCCTTAATACCATTCATGGGGTGGCGTACTTACTTCCCCAATCCTATGAGTGCCTACTTCACTCCTATGTCGAGCCTGCAAGAAGCTCCTAACATGGGATCATTAGAATTTACTCATGCATTAAATACAACCAATAAAACCTAGTACACATCGGTTCATGTTTCCTAAGACGTTCAAGCATGTTACCATTTGGAGATCTGCCAGTTTTCTTAAGCCTAACATTGAAATCATTCATCCAATACAACCATAAACAAGTAATCAACATATAATCAACATCTAGGTTTCATTAGATCTAAGCAAACACAAGATAAATCTAGCCTAGCATGGTGGAATCAAGACAAGCACAAGATATAGACAACCAACACATAGACATATTGATTGAATTAAGAAAAGACTTATCTCAATAACACATGTAAGGATTCAAGGGTTGAAAACCCTTGAAAAGCTGTAAAATTCGTATATGGTTCGGCCTTAGGGTTTCTCCAAACTTCTTCCTCTCTAATGAATGAAAATTAGAAAATTATATATAGATATTAGAGGCTGAAGGCGTCAAGAACAAACTTGTGACGCCGTCATCTCGCCGCCAAAATAATCCTCGGACTGCCTTGATCTACATCTGACGCCGTCATGTTGTCCATTTTTGCAGGCCGTCACACTTTTAACTCTTGAAGCTCTACTTGTGACGCCTTCATTTCTGTACTGGGTCGTCATAGTATTTACTCTTGACGCCGTCAGGAAAGTCTTCTTGACGCCGTCACACACTGTTCCCAGCATGAAAAATTAAGTCTTTGGCGTTTTCTTCACTTTTATGCTCCAAAAACGTCCGAATTGCTTCCTTTTCCATATTTCACTCCCAAAGTACCTAGAATCACAAAAGGAACGATTTAGGGTAATATTTGATCAAATAAATTCAATTCCGGGCTTAAATGACCCCCTAAAAACGGATCATTTTTCGCCTCATCATATACCCTTACACTTGAGATTTGCTTGTCCTCAAGCAAATGCGCTTTTATTCTAATCAAAATACAAGTTAGGGGTCATTTAACACTAATATAAAAGTAATTACAACAAATAATTGTTCCACTAAAGACCAAAGACAAGCACAGAGGTCATATACTAGCACCTCACAAATAGTGTTTAGATACTCACATCTCTCGGGTGTAATAAAGTATAAATTACAATATGGAAACAGAAGATATCTCTCACTACCTGTCATAGCAAAATAGATTACCATAGGCTTGGGAAAGGATCAAACTTCCACCACATGGCGTAAGCACCTAGGATAAACTATCAAAGAGGTCTTTTAAAGGGTTGTAACGTTAGGTGTAGGGATATGAAAAACACGGTTTTGTTGGATATAGGCAGTTTTTACTGGTGGCGAGTTAACAATCTTGGTTAATTACATGTACAATGTGGCGTTGCTAAGCCAAGACTAGACTCGACTTAAGCTAATAAATGACAAATAACCAAAACATAAAATGAACATAGAATAAAAAGGGATGGTAGTCCGTTTTTTTTTTTTTTTTTTTTTTTTGCATACACTCTTACCCTACCATCCAAAATAATACATCATAGGGAATGGAAATTCCCCTTACACTTGAATTTTTACATACTTTACAATAAACTAATCTAATGACTCGAATTAAGAAAATCAAAACACTTGGAGTACTTTTAAGATTAACGTACATATGGGGGTAATATATGATGTTCTTCCCCATTACTCCATAAAATAAGTATTTTACCCATGAGTCCCAATCGTCCCAAAACAATATGTACAAGGATATAACTCGACTTAGCAACCATGTAATCAATTAGAAAGTTAACTTAGGGTTCAACAAATAACAATAATGCACTAAAGATGAGTGCATACACGGAAGGCTAAGGCGATTTGGGTGTACATTTAAGTGGGGTGTAACAAATTCTTCCTTTAAGTAAGATGCTTAAAGTTAGAAACGAAAAGATAGGCTCGGAGGGGTGTACTATGGGTTTCGTGTACTAAAAATGAGTACAACGCTAATGGTGTGGGAAAAATTAGTTGACTTAACTAGCCAAGTAATATGACTTAAATGGTCAAGTAATTATGATACGGGTTTAACACAAGGGTGATCCTAATGCCTCTTATCATGTAGTAAATCCTACTACATGAATGTAATCTCACTAGCGGTCTCGGGATGCATCACTAACGCAAGTTCTAGAATCTAAATGCTACTGGTACACTCATAAGCACTAATAGTAAATGCTTTTCCTATCAAATCTAAAGGCGAACCTCACATATTTGGGTGGAAAATTTTTCAGAAAGTACGGTTATGTGCTAGTCATACAATCTCCTATCCATGAGACGCTTGCTAAGGCTAAAGTTTCACTCCTAAATGTTGTAAAAAATTTTAAATTTGGCGCTAAAATTACACTAACAAGTATTTCTCATAGTTTTATTACACATCTACTATCAAACAAACAAACTCAAGTGCAAGTGTATCCTATAAGGTATCATCATTTTACCCTCCCCTTACACTTAAGATGAACATTGTCCCCAATGTTCAAGTAAAGAATGTAAAAGTGAAATAAGTAAAACGAATGAAATCAAATACTCCCCTGATTCGCTCGTTATGGATAATAAGGTGGCCAGGTTAGATCTTCCTCCAAGAAAATGAACAATCAAATCTTCCCTTCCAGAATATAAACCATCTTCTTGTCATACATAACCTGTAAAACCTGAGAAAACAGACAAAGCAACCTCGCATAAAATCGGCGGCAATCTTCATAAGTTACAAAATCCTAGAAAACAAAATAAGATATAATGCTTGTGGAATGAAGTTTGCAGATTTCCTGGAGATTATAAAACTTAATAACTCAACAAAAACTTTAAGACTTCGTTAGAAAAACAAAACTGGTAAAATTTCCAGATTTTTACACGTGACGCCATCAAGAGCAAGCTCATGACGCCGTCAGAAGTGACCTGCAGAAATTCTTATGTTAAGTTTCTAGAAAATTTCTTGAAAAACTTGGTCCTACTTCCTGGAAAATCCTGCAAAACTTCATTATGACTCAATACAAGCATTTGACTCTAACAAATACGAATATACATGTTCACTTAATATTGTGGAGAATCATGATCGGTTTGTTTCTTAAAAACATATTTGGGGTTTCCCCTTACACTTAGCTTTTGCAAAAATACCTTTTGGGTGAAGTTAAGACTAGGCCAAACAACAAATCAAAGTATTTCCACTCTTCAGTTTAGAAACATGATCTACCAACAATAAAAATAAAGCATGCATACGGAAACAAATAAAATTAAACAAACAAACAAACAAACAAATAAATAAATAAAGCTTGGGTTGCCTCCTGATGAGTGTGTAAATACTCATCATTTCTGTTATATTTAGACTGCAAAAATATATGAAAACACACAGGAATGCCTTAAAATACATAAAATATCCCTGGATTGTGTTTTTATGCAAAAGGATTGAAAACTGATGAAAAACGACATATTTCACATAATTTACAGTTTCAGTCCCTGAACTTTGAAAAATTAGCAAAACTAGTTCCTGGTAAATCAAAACATGAAAAATATCATCAAAGGTCCTTAGGGATTCATAAGTTGTCAAGTATAGTCCTTTAAAGTTAAAAATTGCAAAATGACAACTTTAGTCCCTCAAGTTTTAAAAATGTCAAATATAGTCCTTAAAGGTTTTTAAAATGGAAAAATATGAAAAATAAACCTTGCACTATTCTTAAATGGCATAATTGGTCCTTATGATAACTTTTGGGAAATTACAACTTCAACCCTTTAATTTTCAGAAAATTACAGGTTTGGTCCCTGGAGTTTGAGGAATTGGCATAAAAGGTCCCTGGGTATTTGAAAATGGAAAAATAACATCTTTGGTCCTTGGGTTATTCATACTTGGCAAATTTGGTCCTTAAAATTACTTTGGGATATTTACATTTTCAGCCCCAACTTTGAATAAATTACAAATTTGGTCCTTGTGTAAATTTCTAAACCAAATGGACCCTTATTATTATTGTTGCCCAAAACCTAATCCAAACCAAAAAACCCCAGCCCACACCCTTTCCTTGGCCCAATACAAAACCGGCCCACACCCTTAATATTATAAACCAGGGTTTGACCCTGGTCAAACCTCCCAAACCCGCCACCACTGTTCACCTCCCTCACCCCCAGCTTGAAACCAGAAACCATGGTGGTATTCCACCACCTCATCACCTCTCCAGCTCATTACCTACCCCTCCCTCACATCCCTTCCACCTCACAACCCTATCCCACTCCACACTTAATGCTTCCCCACCAATTTTCTAAAAAAAAAACCATCCCACCTCCTCTGTTTTCATCATACACCCCAACTTGGCCACTAAACCCATGTTACTTGTCCCCTGCCACCTCCACAACACACCAATATGCATTAATTGAGAAAAAACGGCCACAAGCAACCATTTTCACTTTTGGCGCCAAAAGCCGTTTAAACGGCTGAGATCAAATTGACCCATCCAATGGTCACAAATTCAAGTGGGATATGGTCAGAAATGCATGGGTAGTCTCAAAAGCCTATAAAGAAAGCAGGGGAAGCATTGTGGAAAGTTATCTAGTTTAACTTAATAAAATGTATGTCGACTTATTAATGTTTTAATTTCCATCGTAAAATTTAGCTTTGAAGTACTTTGTTTAGTGTTTTTCAGTGTATGTGAACCTATTTCCAATAATCAATTTCTGTTTTTATGTACGAATCCAGTTTAAGCAATTCTCAAATTTCCAAAAATCTCATTCTACTTAAGTGTTGTTCTTAGTTGATGATTATAGACTCAATAAGCTCATATAAGCTCCTAATAAGCTCAATAAAGCTTTTAGTAACCTACAATTCAATATAGCAAACAAAATCCACAAATACAAAATCGGTCAACAAAAGTCAACTGTGGGATTTGGATTTGATTTCTGGGATTCAGAGTTGATTTGGAAGCACAAGAAAGCTTTGGATTATGGTTTAGATCCTCAGGGAGGAATTAGGTTCTTGGTTCTTGGTATTTGATACTCACAGTCCCCAAGTTGTAAGCTTTATTTTCATTTTCAAGCTCATTTTCTATAATAATAGTTGTAATTGCTTATCTTTGTGTTATTGTTGTTTAATTAAAGTTATTTAGTGATAATATAACCTAAAAAATAATAGTTGTTAATCAGATTTAATAGTTACTTAGTATTTCATATTTTAGTAATTTATAGCTTAATTTTGATTTCTGAGTTGTAGTTGTTGTATGTTGGTATATTTGGGCTTAAACAGTTTCATTTTATCATAATAAATGGTTTTGTGTTAATTGTATGGTTTAAATCAATTGTTTGCTTTGAAAAATCCCACATCAGACAGTTAAAGGAGTGTTTGGAACAAGCTTGTGAGCTAAGCTCTTGTTGTTGTTTGGTGTTCATTTGTGTTTCACTAGATTGCAGTAGTGAGATTTAGGTCAATTAAGGCATAAAATCTTGGTCTCATACACCAAAAGTCAAAATCATCATCTATACCTCTTAACAGTTAACTGTTATAGGAATTGAGGTCCAAATCTCACCATACCATCACATAAGTTAGTCACCTAGCTTAATTTAGCTTAATCTTAGCTTATAACAACTTATTTAGTAAGTAGGATCAATCAGAAGTTCACATAAGTCAAAGTTAGTTCATAAATTAAAAAGTCAAAAAGTTGTATGATCAGAAATCCTCAAAATGGCATGAATTACTATGATTTTTGTGTAAGGTTTTAGGGTCTGAAACTTATTGTGTGTATACTCTATCAGCTGAACTTGAGTTTCCTACATCTAATTTATTTTTGTGATTTTATCTGTGCAAGTTACACCCATCCAAAAACACTTGTAGTTGAAGAAGCTCCCTTGCTACACAGACCACCATCTCACCACCCCCACTTTGGTGGTAGTTTGTGGCCAACCCAGTGGGTCCCACACTCAAATCTTGGGTTTTCCCAACCCCCTCCTACCAGGGTTCAAGAATTGACCCTTTGTTTGACCTAGGGACCAGTGGACCCCACTTGGAATTGCCCTCAATTCCTATCTCATTTCTGACCCAGAACCCAAATAAGTAATTGCTTATTATGGCTTTTTAGCTTATCCCATGAGCTTATTTTATCAACTCTTGCTTATAATTGTCCACATAACTCATTTGTACCAGGTTTTACCCTTGTGGACCCCACATAAGTCCATTTGTGCTCAATTCCTTCTTTGGTCAAACTTGGTCAACTGTTTGGTCTAATAAGCACTCACAGTGCTTATTCTTGGTTTCCAAATTAGTTTTCTTTGTAAAAGTTTCATAATTTAAGTATTTTAATAGTTTTGTAAACGAAAAAACAGAAAAAGCCAAACTTAATTATTGTGATAGCTTTTATTTAATAGAAATTATCTACTTAATTTTCTTTTTAGCTTATTTATAAGCACTTCTATAATTTTATATTTGTATTAAATATCTTTTATATTAAAGTATTTTTATAAATTTTTCCATATTTTTCCTTTGTCATTTAGTAATATTTAGATTTAATATTAGTTTATTTAATTATTAATTAATAAATAAGAATTAAATAGCATAATTATATTTAATAAAGTACCACCTAGTTTTTATAATTTTTCTAGCTTTTATATAAGGTAAAAAAAATTTATAAATTTTTCTAGAATTTATACTATTCATTTTCTATTTCTTAAAATATAATTAGTTTATTTGGTAATTAATTAATAAATAGAATAGTAATCAGTAAATTAGTTTAAAAATACATAAAATAAACTTTTTATAATTTTTTAGGATTCCTGTGATGGTTAATTAGATTTATAAAAAAATTCTTAATTATCTAAGTCTTTTTAGTATTTTTAATAATTTAAATCAATATAATTAGTTAAATAATAATTAATTAATAATAAATATATAAATAGTGTGAAAAATATAATTTTAGTTTTAAAATAAGTTTTATAATATTTTAGACTTTTAGAAAGTTTAATTTTATATTTCTAGACTTATTTTACATTTTCTTATTTATCAGTGAATTATTAAATAATTAAAAATAGTTATTAAATAATAATAATTAATTAAATAGTTATAAAAATAATTTTAATTTTCTAATAATTTTCTAATAAGTTTAGAATTCCAAAAATATAATTTTCATATTTGTGGGAGTTTTATTTGACAGAATTCTCATTTAGTTTCGTACGTTTACGTTTATTTAAATATAAACGTACATTTTATATCTTTTTACATTTTTAGATTTTCTTAAATAATTTAGTAAGTATAAAATAAATATTTTAAGTTTATTTAATTTGCATTTAAGCCCCTAAGGCATACAAATTGCTAATATAGTTAAAATCGTTTTTGTTGTTTACGTTTAAATATTAAACGTATACGTTTTCTAGTCCCTTTCCATTTGTACTTATTTGATTTTACGTATTAGTTGATATAGCTTATCAAAGCTATTCATACTTATATTTCAGTAGCACAATCACTTAAACCCTTTTCCTGTTCAAGTCACCTGATCCCGAAGTCATTTTATTTCAGATTTCACGCCTCGTTGGGATTTAACGATCCGGAGAAACACTACACTCCACGGAGTATTGGTTTAGACTATTTAACTTGTTGACCATTACTTGGTTAATAAATTCTGACCGTTTCACACCAATCAAAATTTGGCGCCGCTGCCGGGGAGGTGTGCTGCGTATTACGACTTTTGAAGTATCTGTGAGTTTGAATTAATTCACCATTGTTATATATCATCTTTTGTTCATATTATCTTATAAAAATAAAAATCCAAAAAGATTTTTCTTTTCTATTTTTAATTTCCCGTCACTCTAAGTATTCTTAGAGTCGTCTCTAGTGCATGCACACTCGTTCTTCTAGGTCAACAAGCCCTTTCCGTGAGCTTGTCAGAATTCCTCGAAGACGCCGTAGACGTTCTGCCCCAACAGCCGTATCTGAGGTACGTGTTGTTTCCCCAAACAAAGTTATCATGGCGGAAGACCGTCCGATGAATGAGCTTCTCCAAGCACCCATTGAGGGTTACGGAGACGCTATTGTTGTCCCAGCCATTGTGGCTGAATACTTTGAGCTCAAAACAGGGTTACTAAATCTAGTAACCTCAAGCCAATTTTATGGTTTTGAGAGGGATGATCCTCATGCTCATATTCGATGGTTTAATAAGATTACCTCTACCATCAAATACAAGAACGTCCCTTCCGAAGCAGTCAAACTTCTTCTATTCCCATTTTCTCTTGAGGGGGCAGCCCGGATTTGGCTGGAAAAACAACCTCCTCGTTCAATAACATCATGGGAGGATTTAGTTACCAAATTTGTAAACGAATTTTTTCCCTCGTCCAGAACGACAAGTCTTAAAAATGAAATCATCAAATTTACTCAAAGGTTTGATGAATCGTTTGGTGACGCATGGGATCATTTCAAAGAATTGCTTCGTCGATGTCCTCATCATGGTTTCACTGAATTAATGCAAATTGACACTTTTTATAATGGTGTGAGTCAATCTGACCAAGATTCTCTCAATGCCTCCGCGGGAGGTAATTTTTTGAGTAAAACCACTAAAGAAGCTTTAGAAATCATTGAAAATAAGTCCAAGGTCCGCACTACATGCACAAAGCCATATAACTCCCAAGTGAGTGCTGGTCCTTCTACTTCATCTCCCGTGAGTACTTCTAGCACCGATGCTAAGATAGACAAACTCACGGACGTTATTCAAGCTTTGGTTCTCTCAAACCAGAAGAAAGTCACTTTCACACAAAACCTTTCACATGCTGAAGTAAAAAAGGTGGAAGTTTGTGTCACTTGTGGTGGCCCACATGCTTATTACAATTGTACTGCCACCGATGGTAGTCCTTTTGAAGCCAATGCCTTAGCCGGTACTACAAATCAGGGAGGTAATCAATACCGTCCTCAAATGGAACCAAGTTACCTTGCTAACACACATATAGGACCACCCGGGTTTAATCAAAACCCAAATTTGCAAAATCGAAACCAGAACCAACCTCGAATGAACCAAGGTTATCAAAACCAAGGGAATTTCAATCCTGGACAGAATCAAGGTTTCCATAATCAAGGAAACTTTAACAGAAACAATTTCAACCCAGAAAATCATTTTCAGGGAAATGGTAATCCAAATCAGGGAAATTTTCAACCACAACAAGGTTATAATCAAAATAACCGAGTCCAAAATTTCCCCAACCAAACACAAGCCATTCTCCCAGCTCCACAATCATCATCTGATGAGTTGTTGAAGCAGTTCATGAAAACTCAAGAAGAGACAAACAGGTTGTTGGTCAGCCAGATTTCTGAAATCAAGAAATCTTTAAATGAACGACCCTCGGGCTCTGGAAAACTTCCGAGCAACACGATCGCAAACCCGAGGGGCGATGCAAAGGCGATGACGACCAGGAGCGGAGTTTCATATGACGGACCCACTGTTCCCACTACCCCATCTTCTTCTTCTCCCAAGGTAGTGGAAAATGAAACCGAGGTAAATAAGGACGAAGTACTTCCTACTCATAATGGGGGTACCCAAGACGTCCCACCTCATGTTGTCCTGAAACCCAAACCAAAACCTAGAGTTGTTTTTAAACCAAATGATATCCCAGTTGAAACATCTAAGTCCAAACCTTCTACCTCCTCTATTCCTTACCCCTCACGTTTGAATGAGCAAAAGCTTCGTGAAAAAGCTAGTCACCAGATGGATAAATTCTTTCAAATCTTCCAAGATTTGCATTTTGACTTAGCTTTGCGGATGCTATTATTCTGATGCCCAAATTTGCATCGACAATCAAACACTTGTTAAGCAACAAGGAGAAACTGTTTGAAATGGCAAAGACTCCCTTGAATGAGAACTACTCAGCAGTTCTTTTAAAGAAGCTTCCCGAGAAGCTGGGAGATCCTGGAAAATTTCTAATACCATGTGTATTTCCGGGAATGGTTGATTGCTATGCCTTGGCCGATCTTGGTGCAAGCATCAACCTAATGCCATATTCAGTTTGGAAGAAACTTTCTCTTCCTGATCTTACTCCTACCTGCATAACTTTTGAGCTTGCAGACTGATCGATATCTCGTCCTCTCGGCATTGCCAAGGACGTGTTTGTGAAGGTAGGAGAGTTCCATCTCCCCACTGACTTTGTAGTGGTTGATTTCGATGCTGATCAAAGGGTCCCTCTCATTGTTGGGAGGGGTTTCCTTAGGACAGGTCGTGCTCTTATCGATGTATTTGAGCAACAAATCACTCTGCGTGTGGGTAATGAAGCCGTTACCTTTAACCTCGATCAAACCTCGAGGTACTCCTCCAATTATGATTCTGAAGCAGTTAATCAAATAGATATCATAGACATTGCTTCAGAGGAGTACTCTCAAGAGTTTCTTGGTTATTCTCATAATTCTGTGAGTGGGGATTCCACTCCATCATCTGAACCTATCATTTCCGACTCTTCCCCTTCTCTCACTCCGTTTGAGGGAAGTGACTTTCTTTTGGAAGAGGTCGAGGCTTTTCTCAAAAGTGATTCAGTTCCATCGGGAATTGATAACACTGAGATTGATCTGTAGGGACATATTCTTCTCCTTGAGAGATTGCTAAATCAAGACAATTCTCCTCCACTCCCTCCCGTACAACTTCATAATGAGGAAATTAAATCGGTTGATAAAAACGATGAATTTCCTAAGGTCGAGCTCAAGGACTTACCTCCTCATATTGCTAAAGGTTTAAGTGATGAGGAGAAGGTTGCTCTCATAAAGGTCCTGAAGTCACACAAGCAAGCAATTGCTTGGAAACTCTCCGATATTAAGGGTGTTAACCCAGATTTTTGTACACACAAAATCTTAATAGAGGATGACTTCAAGCCCGCAGTGCAACATCAAAGAAGGGTTAATCCAAAAATCCATGATGTGATTAAACAAGAGGTTCTTAAACTTCTTGATGCAGGATTGATTTACCCTATCTCTGACAGTCCATGGGTTAGTCCCATCCATTGCGTCCCAAAAAAGGGTGGCATTACTGTTGTCACTAATGAGGAAAATGAGTTGATTCCAACTCGGCTGGTTACCGGGTGGCGTGTTTGCATTGACTATTGTAAGTTAAATGACGCCACCAGCAAAGACCACTTTCCGCTGCCCTTTATGGACCAGATGCTTGAGAGATTAGCAGGGAACGAGTACTATTGTTTCCTTGATGGTTTTTCAGGATACTTTCAAATCCCCATTGATCCATCGGATCAAGAAAAGACTACCTTTACATGCCCTTATGGAACCTTTGCTTATAAACGTATGCCTTTTGGCTTATGTAATGCTTCAGGTACGTTTCAGAGGTGCATGATGGCCATATTTACCGATATGATCGGTAAAACCATGGAGGTCTTTATGGATGACTTCTCGGTCATTGGGGATTCATTCCAAACATGTCTTACCAATTTAGAAAAAATGTTGAAAAGGTGTGAAGACACCAATCTATGTCTAAATTGGGAAAAGAGTCACTTTATGGTCAAAGAGGGCATTGTCCTCGGCCATAAGATTTCCAAGAATGGGATTGAGGTTGACAGGGCTAAGGTTGATGTCATTGCTAAATTGCCTCACCCTACTACCGTCAAAGGTATTAGGAGTTTCTTGGGTCATGCCGGTTTCTATCGTCGATTTATACAAGATTTTTCTAAAATCTCACGGCCTATGACTCATCTCCTCAAAAAGGATGCTCCTTTTATCTTCTCACCAGAGTGCATCGAAGCTTTTGAAACATTAAAGAAAAAGCTTACTGAGGCACCCATTCTTGTTGCCCCCGACTGGGATTTACCCTTTGAGCTTATGTGCGATGCAAGTGATTTTGCTATCGGTGCAGTCTTGGGGCAACGCAAAATGAAACACTTTCAGCCTATCCACTACGCAAGCAAAACTATGAACGAAGCTCAAACTCATTACACCACTACGGAAAAAGAATTATTAGCCGTGGTGTATACTTTTGAGAAATTTCGGACATACTTAATCTTAACTAAAAGCGTAGTGTATACGGATCACTCGGCTCTAAAATATCTATTTGTAAAACAAGATGCAAAGCCAAGATTGCTCCGTTGGGTTCTCCTCCTTCAGGAATTTGATATCATTATTCGTGATAAAAAAGGAGCTGAGAACCTGGCTGCTGATCATCTGTCCCGATTAGAGAACCCCCATCAAGATGTGTATGAGAAAAAGAAAATAAATGAAACATTTCGTCTCGAAACACTCAATGCGGTTGCTTTTCGTGGAGATTCTACTACCCCATGGTTTGCTGACTTCGCAAATTACCATGCGGGTAACTTTGTTGTGAAAGGGATGTCAACCCAACAGAAGAATAAATTCTTTAAGGATGTCAAACATTACTTCTGGGATGACCCCTACTTATTCAAAATCTGTGCGGATCAAGTCATCCAACGGTGTGTATATGGACAGGAAGCCACTGAAATTCTCAAGGCTTGCCATGCTGGACCCACCGGGGGACATCATAGTCCCAATTACACCGCCAAAAAGGTGTTTGATTCCGGATTCTTCTGGCCCACAATTTATAAAGATGCCCAGGATCTCATTAAAACCTGTGATGCTTGTCAACGTCATGGAAACATTTCACAAAGAAATGAGATGCCACAAAATGCTATTCAAGTCTGTGAGATATTTGATATCTGGGGCATTGACTTTATGGGGCCATTCCCATCATCTAGAGAAAACAAATACATACTTGTGGCTGTTGATTATTTATCAAAGTGGGTTGAAGTGAAAGCTTTACCCACAAATGATGCCCGAGTTGTAGTGAAATTCCTGAAATCTCTTTTTGCCCATTTTGGAACTCCACGTGCTATCATAAGTGATCGTGGTACGCATTTCTGCAATGAAAATTTTGACAAAGTCATGCAAAAGTATGGTGTAACTCACCGTATTTCTACCGCGTATCACCCACAAACAAGTGGGCAAGTGGAGGTTTCAAACCGTGGTATCAAAAGGATACTTAGGAGGACTGTTGGTGAAAACCGTGCTGCCTGGTCGGATAAATTAGATGACGCACTATGGGCCTTTCGTACAGCTTATAAAACACCCATTGGGTGTACACCTTACAAGCTTGTGTACGGAAAGACATGTCATCTACCGATGGAACTTGAGCACAAAGCCTAGTGGGCATTGAAACATGCCAACTTTGACCTCAAAACTGCGGGTGATCACAAAAAAGTTCAAATGAATGAATTAAATGAACTACGTGATCAGGCTTACGAGAACTCTTTAATCTATAAAGAAAAAACAAAGAGAATTCATGACTCAAAAATAAAGAACCGCGTTTTCAACGTTGGTGATCGAGTACTTCTCTTTAATTCTAGATTAAAGATCTTCTCGGGTAAATTAAAAACCCGTTGGACTGGCCCATTCACTATCACTAAGGTTTATCCATATGGTACCGTTGAGTTATCTCAAAATGACGGTCCATGTTTTCAAGTGAATGGGCATCGTGTGAAACACTACTTTGGAGAGGACATACCATCCATGGTTGTCCCGGATCTCCAAACTTTCCCCAAGGACAATTAAATTCGGGGTCGAGTCAAGCTAGCGACTCGGTAATCGAAAACAGTAGCTTCCTCATGGACAATTTAATTCGAGGTCGAGTCAAGCTAGCAACTCGGTAATCAAAAACAGTATCAATATGGGTTTTCACTCATATTTCTGAATTCTTTCTCTTTTCTACCACCCTAGTGTTGGGGAGATGCCCCACATGTTGTATATATGTATATATCTTCAAAAAAAATAAATAAAAAAAATAAAGATGTAAATAGCCTAAAATAAAGGTTATTAATATTTCCTTCTTACGTTCTAAGTATCGGTTTAACACCCGGTGTTTTGAATATTGAGGGCAATATTCATTTCTAAGTGTAGGGGGGATTCTCACGAATTCAAACACATGTTCCATCAAGCACCCTCATTTGATAAAAATTTAAAGTTTTTTCACACTTAGAAATGCAATAAATGGTTATCAGTCCGCCATGTCTAACCCACATAAGGATTGGCTAATCCAGGAGCAAACGGCTCTTGGTAAAGATATCTCAAAACCGTTGATGGCTTGCAATTTGCCCAAAATTGTATGGTACCTCAACTCGCCACATCCTAAAAAGCGAATGAGTTGGCTAGCCCGCAAGATTATGGCTTGTGGTAAAGGCAGCGGAAAAACCATAATTGGTAATCAGCTCACCAAGATGTTGACTATTCCATCAAGAGTTGGCTAGTCCAGAAGCAAACGGCTTTTGGTAAAGACAAAACAAATCTGTTGACAGCTGGTGGTTTGCTAAAAATCACACGGTTATCAGGTGTACCACAGTTCTTACATCTGGCTACTCCAGAAGTGATGGCTTTTGGTAAAGAGTAAAAATCCATTAAATTTTTCTCAAAAGATTGTTAGGGACTAGCAATAGTTTAGTGTGGGGGATTGATGAGTGTGTAAATACTCATTATTTCTGTTACATTTAGACTGCAAAAATATATGAAAACACACAGGAATGCCTTAAAATACATAAAATATCCCTGGATTGTGTTTTAATGCAAAAGGATTGAAAACTGATGAAAAATGACATATTTCACATAATTTACAGTTTCAGTCCCTAAACTTTGAAAATTTGGCAAAACTAGTCCCTGGTAAATCAAAACATGAAAAATATCATCAAAGGTCCTTAGGGATTCATAAGTTGTCAAGTATAATCCTTTAAAGTTAAAAATTGCAAAATGACAACTTTAGTCCCTCAAGTTTCAAAAATGTCAAATATAGTCCTTAAAGGTTTTTAAAATGGAAAAATATGAAAAATAAACCTTGCACTATTCTTAAATGGCATAATTGGTCCTTACGATAACTTTTGGGAAATTACAACTTCAACCCTTCAATTTTCAGAAAATTACAGGTTTGGTCCCTGGAGTTTGAGGAATTGGCAGAAAAGGTCCCTGGTTATTTGAAAATGGAAAAATCACATCTTTGGTCCTTGGGTTATTCATACTTGGCAAATTTGGTCCTTATAATTAATTTGGGATATTTACATTTTCAGCCCCAACTTTGAATAAATTACAAATTTGGTCCTTGTGTAAATTTCTAAACCAAACGGACCCTTATTATTATTGTTGCCAAAAACCTAATCCAAACCAAAAAACCCTAGCCCACACCCTTTCCTTGGCCCAATACAAAACCGGCCCACACCCTTAATATTATAAACCAGGGTTTGACCCCGGTCAAACCTCCCAAACCCGCCACCACTGTTCACCTCCCTCACCCTCAGCCTGAAACCAGAAACCATGGTGGTATTCCACCACCTCATCACCTCTCCAGCTCATTACCTACCCCTCCCTCACATCCCTTCCACCTCACAACCCTATCCCACTCCACACTTAATGCTTCCCCACCAATTTTCTAAAAAAAAACCATCTCACCTCCTCTGTTTTCATCATACACCCCAACTTGGCCACTAAACCCATGTTACTTGTCCCCTGCCACCTCCACAACACACCAATATGCATTAATTGAGAAAAAACGGCCACAAGCAACCATTTTCACTTTTGGTGCCAAAAGCCGTTTAAACGGCTGAGATCAAATTGACCCATCCAATTGTCACAAATTCAAGTGGGATATGGTCAGAAACGCATAGGTAGTCTCAAAAGCCTATAAAGAAAGCAGGGGAAGCATTGTGGAAAGTTATCTAGTTTAATTTAATAAAATGTATGTCGACTTATTAATGTTTTAATTTCCAGTGTAAAATTTAGCTTTGAAGTATTTGTTTAGTGTTTTTCAGTGTATGTGAACCTATTTCCAATAATCAATTTCAGTTTTTATGTATGAATCCAGTTTAAGCAATTCTCAAATTTCCAAAAATCTCATTCTACTTAAGTGTTGTTCTTAGTTGATGATTATAGACTCAATAAACTCATATAAGCTCCTAATAAGCTCAATAAAGCATTTAGTAACTTACAATTCAATATAGCTAAAAAAAATCCACAAATACAAAATCGGTCAACAAAAGTCAACTGTGGGATTTGGATTTGATTTCTGGGATTCAGAGTTGATTTGGAAGCACAAGAAAGCTTTAGATTATGGTTTAGATCCTCAGGGAGGAATTAGGTTCTTGGTTCTTGGTATTTGATACTCACAGTCCTTAAGTTGTAAGCCTTATTTTCATTTTCAAGCTCATTTTCTATAATAATAGTTGTAATTGCTTATCTTTGTGTTATTGTTGTTTAATTAAAGTTATTTAGTGATAATATAACCTAAAAAATAATAGTTGTTAATCAGATTTAATAGTTGCTTAGTATTTCATATTTTAGTAATTTATAGCTTAATTTTGATTTTTGAGTTGTAGTTGTTGTATGTTGGTATATTTGGGCTTAAACAGTTTCATTTTATCATAATAAATTGTTTTGTGTTAATTGTATGGTTTAACTCAATTGTTTGCTTTGAAAAATCCCACATCAGACAGTTAAGGGAGTGTTTGGAACAAGCTTGTGAGCTAAGCTCTTGTTGTTGTTTGGTGTTCATTTGTGTTTCACTAGATTGCAGTAGTGAGATTTAGGTCAATTAAGGCATAAAATCTTGGTCTCATACACCAAAAGTCAAAATCATCATCTATACCTCTTAACAGTTAACTGTTATAGGAATTGAGGTCCAAATCTCGCCATACCATCACATAAGTTAATCACCTAGCTTAATTTAGCTTAATCTTAGCTTATAACAACTTATTTAGTAAGTAGGATCAATCAAAAGTTCACATAAGTCAAAGTTAGTTCATAAATTAAAAAGTCAAAAAGTTGTATGATCAGAAATCCTCAAAATGGCATGAATTACTATGATTTTTGTGTAAGGTTTTAGGGTCTGAAACTTATTGTGTGTATACTCTATCACCTGAACTTGAGTTTCCTACATCTAATTTATTTTTGTGATTTTATCTATGCAAGTTACAACCATCCAAAAACACTTGCAGGGGAAGAAGCTCCCCTGCTACACAGACCATCATCTCACCACCACCACTTTGGTGGTAGTTTGTGGCCAACCCAGTGGGTCCCACACTCAACTCTTGGGTTTTCCCAACCCCCTCCTACCAGGGTTCAAGAATTGACCCTTTGTTTGACCTAGGGACCAGTGGACCCCACTTGGAATTGCCCTCAATTCATGTCTCATTTCTGACCCAGAACCCAAATAAGCAATTGCTTATTGTGGCTTTTTAGCTTATCCCATGAGCTAATTTTATCAACTCTTGCTTATAATTGTCCACATAACTCATTTGTACCGGGTTTTACCCTTGTGGACCCCACATAAGTCCATTTGTGTTCAATTCCTTCTTTGGTCAAACTTGGTCAACTGTTTGGTCTAATAAGCACTCACAGTGCTTATTCTTGGTTTCCAAACTAGTTTTCTTTGTAAAAGTTTCATAATTTAAGTATTTTAATAGTTTTGTAAAAGAAAAAACAGAAAAAGCCAAACTTAATTATAGTGATAGCTTCTATTTAATAGAAATTATCTATTTAATTTTCTTTTTAGCTTATTTATAAGCACTTCTACATTTTTATATTTTTATTAAATATATTTTATATTAAAGTATTTTTATAAATTTTTCCAGATTTTTCCTTTGTTATTTAGTAATATTTAGATTTAATATTAGTTTAATTAATTATTAATTAATAAATAAGAATTAAATAGCATAATTATATTTAATAAAGTACCACCTAGTTTTTATAATTTTTCTAGCTTTTATATAAGGTAGAATATTTTTTAAATTTTTCTAGAATTTATACTGTTCATTTTCTATTTCTTATAATACAATTAGTTTATTTGGTAATTAATTAATAAATAGAATAGTAATTAGTAAATTAGTTTAAAAATACATAAAATAAACTTTTTATAATTTTTTAGGATTCCTGTGATGATTAATTAGATTTATAAAAAATTTCTTAATTATCTAAGTCTTTTTAGTATTTTTAATAATTTAAATCAATATAATTAGTTAAATAATAATTAAATAATAACTAATTAATAATAAATAGATAAATAGTGTGAAAAATATAATTTTAGTCTTAAAATAAGTTTTATAATATTTTAGACTTTTAGAAAGTTTAATTTTATATTTCTAGACTTATTTTACATTTTCTTATTTATTAGTGAATTATTAAATAATTAAAAATAGTTATTAAATAATAATAATTAATTAAATAGTTATAAAAATAATTTTAATTTTCTAATAATTTTCTAATAAGTTTAGAATTCCAAAAATATAATTTTCATATTTGTGGGAGTTTTATTTGACAGAATTCACATTTAGTTTCGTACGTTTACGTTTATTTAAATATAAACGTACATTTTTAGATTTTCTTAAATAATTTAGTAAGTATAAAATAATTATTTTAAGTTTATTTAATTTGCATTTAAGCCCCTAAGGCATACAAATTGCTACTATTGTTAAAATCGTTTTTGTTGTTTGCGTTTAAATATTAAACGTATACGTTTTCCAGTCCCTTTCCATTTGTACTTATCTGATTTTATGTATTAGTTGATATAGCTTATCAAAGCTATTCATACTTATATTTTAGTAGTACAATCACTTAAACCCTTTTCTTGTTCAAATCACCTGATCTCGAAATCATTTTATTTTAGATTTCACGCCTCGTTAGGATTTAATGATCCGGGGAAACACTACACTCCACGGAGTATTGGTTTAGACTGTTTGACTTGTTGACCATTACTTGGTTAATAAATTCTGACCGTTTCACACCAATCACCTTCCAATAAGCGCTTGTTTTTGTTCAAGTCACGAGCCTGACTCTACCCTTATTTCACGGATAAAGGTTAGGTTTTCCCTACACTTAGGATTAAGTGCGGGTGATAGTAGCGATACACACCCTTAGGGTTGAAATATGCTACGTAAGGAAAGTGTGGTGGATGAATTATATGCTCAAAGGGGTGTGCTCCTATCATCATAACCTTACCTAATTCAATCGGGTTAATGGGTGGATTAATATTTTCTCCAAGAAAGGGATCATTTTCAATCAACTTCAAGAGATTACTAGTTGGGGATCCATCTTGACCTAATAAACCCGGTTTAAACCCATAATGTTTCTTGTGATCAATCATAAATGGGTGATGTAAGCATGTAAGGTCATTTTCCACTCCTATAGTGGCTTCCTCTCTACAAGGCTTAGAGTCCACTACCTTTATCCTAAGACTACCCGGACTATATGGTTTGATGGGTGGATCGGAACCTATCTCAACTCCTAAATTTTCATCCAAGGATGGAAGATTAGGCAACGGTTTTGGTTGAGGCTCCAGTTCATCAAAACTAGGAACTTCCCTAGAACTAAGAGTAAGGTTATCATTATAAGTATTCAAACCTATATCCTCTAGTTGTGTTTGGTTCAAAGGTTCTACCTCAATTGGGATTCCTAAAGTCTTTTCAACTTCATCCGAATAAGTCACGGGCGGTATGTGTGCCTCAAATGATGGTAGGACTTGTGGGGTACTTTGTGGGCTCATGTCATTTACTTCATCATTCCTTGTGTCCAAATCACCTATATCCTCAACATGTGTTTTATTATATTCTAACCCTAACATTTTTCCAAGTATCACATGTGCTTCCCTAGGCATCTCAACTTCTATGTCCGAATCATAAGGATCATCCTCAATATTCTGACTGCTATATACAAATTGCCCAAAAGATTCATCATATGTTTCTTGAGATTCATCATCATCGATCATAAAACCTAGGTCTTTTTGATCAATGTGATCATGTTCGGCTACATCCTCCATCACATCAAGGTCATCTATGGGTTCAGCTTGTATTGTGGTGAAATCAAACCACTCCGTATGCCCAGTTATCTCATCTATAGTTTTATCCCCAAACAAACTTCTTGCTTGTTCCCACAAACTTGCTATCAATTGATCCGTAACAACGTTTTTTGGGTTGTCCATTTTTTTGGCAAGTATGGCACAATTCTCTATGGCTTCCCATGATTCATCAGCACTTAATCCCCAAAGGTCCCTATCTGTGGCATGGTCAATGTCCATTTTGGTATATTGGTCGACACGATGGTAAAATATTTCAATTTGGGACCACAGATCGAAATTATGATGAGGGACTTTTCGGAGTAAATATTTAAAACAAGCCCATGCATCATAGATAGGTTCATCCTCATGTTGTTTAAACATCAAGATGTCATTAGGAGTGGGTGAATTTTGTGGTCGGTAATATGGTGGATTCGCGTTCTCCATAATGGTGAACGGAATAGTCAATGAAAATTACGAACAAACACACAAATAAGAAGATAGACTAAAGAAAACCTAAAAATAAAAATAAAATCTTACTAGAATGGAATCTAGCAAGTAGACCTAATAAAAAGAGATTCTAACCTAGACAATAACTATTACCCCGGCAACGGCGCCAAAAACTTGATACGTAGGGATCGCACCAGGCTTTACCTCTCAAGGGATCTTGAGAAGCTTACAACCCCCACCAGGCAGTGTACCTGATCGTTGTAGTATAGTATAGTAACAAGTACCGGGGGATTGATCGTTCAGCTAGGAATAGTGTCGCTAGGATTAGAAAACCTAAATATTAGTTCTAGAGATGAAGGATGATTCTTTTTGTATTTTTATATTTTTTAGAAAGCAAATTAAAATCTCGGGTTTGAAGGATTTGGGCGGAATTAGTTGCTAGTCAACTAACCCAATACTAAGATGCAATCAAAATAAAATACTAAAGAAAATAAAACTAAATTAAACTAAGGTTGTGAACAATATATGGGAGAAATGTGTTTACTTAGATTTCACTACTCCCTAGATATCTTTTACTCGTTAATTACTTGATATAGTTGCGTAAATGACGGATTGTATTCCTTAATACCATTCATGGGGTGGCGTACTTACTTCCCCAATCCTATGAGTGCCTACTTCACTCCTATGTCGAGCCTGTAAGAAGCTCCTAACATGAGATCATTAGAATTTACTCATGCATTAAATACAACCAATAAAACCTAGTACACATCGGTTCATATTTCCTAAGACGTTCAAGCATGTTACCATTTGGAGATCTGCCAGTTTTCTTAAGCCTAACATTGAAATCATTCATCCAATACAACCATAAACAAGTAATCAACACATAATCAACATCTAGGTTTCATTAGATCTAAGCAAACACAAGATAAATCTAGCCTAGCATGGTGGAATCAAGACAAGCACAAGATATAGACAACCAACACATAGACATATTGATTGAATTAAGAAAAGGCTTATCTCAATAACACATGTAAGGATTCAAGGGTTGAAAACCCTTGAAAAGCTGTAAAATTCGTATATGGTTCGGCCTTAGGGTTTCTCCAAATTTCTTCCTCTCTAATGAATGAAAATTAAAAAACTATATATAGATATTAGAGGCTGACGGCGTCAAGAACGAACTTGTGACGTCGTCATCTCGCAGCCAAAATAATCCTCGGACTGCCTTGATCTACATCTGACGCCGTCATGTTGTCCATTTTTGCAGGCCGTCACACTTTTAACTCTTGACGCTCTACTTGTGACGCCTTCATTTCTGTACTGGGTCGTCATGGTATTTACTATTGACGCCGTCAGGAAAGTCTTCTTGACGCCGTCACACACTGTTCCCAGCATAGAAAATTAAGTCTTTGGCGTTTTCTTCACTTTTATGCTCCAAAAACGTCCGAATTGCTTCCTTTTCCAGATTTCACTCCCAAAGTACCTAAAATCACAAAAGGAATGATTTAGGGTAATATTTGATCAAATAAATTCAATTCCAGGCTTAAATGACCCCCTAAAAACAGATCATTTTTCGCCTCATCAGATGTTCAATTCCCACTTTCTCAAAATACGACCTTAGAGTCTGATTCTTAAATTTTGTGCCATTGTCAGTTCTAACAATTCTGACTGTGTTGCGTAGCTGAACTTGTATTTTGGTGAGAAAGGTGATGATCATTTGAGGAGCTTGATCTTTACTTCGAAGAAAATAAACCCAAGTCCAACGAGAGTAATCATCAACAATTACTAAAATGTAGCTTTTACCGTTGATCATTTGAACACGCATCGGACCACACAAATCCATATGAAGCATTTGTAAAACATGATTAGTACTGTGTTCAGGTTTTGAGGGAAAATGAGCACGGGTACTTTTTCCTTGTTCACAGGCTGGACATAGGTGATCTTTGGCATAGCGGAATCTTGGAAAGCCTTCAACTAATTTATGACGAGCGAGATCAGTCATCATTTTGAAATTCAAATAAGAAAGGCGTTTGTGCCATAACCAGGATTTAGTCGTTTCAGCTTTGGATAGAAGACAGATAGGAGATGAAGCGATCATGTCAGACATTGAGATTGTATAAAGGTTAGTGCCACGTTTGCCTGACATTAAATCATTTCCTTGTAGATCACGAACAAAACAGGTTTTCTCTCGAAATGATACTTCTAAATCCCCATCACAAAATTGACCGACTGAAAAGAGGTTGTGACCCAAGCCTTCAACATAATAAACTCTGCTAATTTCAATATTCCCATTCACATAGTCTCCGTAACCCATGATTAAAGCGTATTGATCATTCCCGAATCTGACAGTTCCAATAAACTTTGAGACAAAGTTAGTTAACAGTTTGAGATTGCCTGTCATATGTCGGGTGCAGCCGCTATCAACAATCTAGAGAATGATCTGAACCACCTGCATCATAAGTAGACGACAGAGATGGAACAGAAGTAAGGGTGGAACCCAAAGAAATAGTGGGTTCCTGTTGGTTAGAAACACAAGTAGTTAACAGTTTAGGAATCCATTGAAAATTTGGTTTGTATTGTAACCAACGTTGCCAATTCCAACTAGTTTTTGCTTTGTTTTTAGTGAATGCACTAGCTTTTGGTGTGTTCCTAGATTTGTTGATTTCTGCTCTTGGGTTGACTACAACATCATTTGAAATGGTAGTTGGCGTTTTTCCTAAGGTAGACTTAGAGGCAGTAGTGGGCCTCGAAGTAAAGCCGGATCTACGTTTCTTTTTATGATGTAAGAGATTATTAGCTACACATTTAGTATGATCACCAGATAACACACTTTGACGACAAAACACACAAGATGCATTAATATTCAAAACATTTGAAGGTTCAGCATTCGTTACATTAAGATTTTGATTACAATTTGCCAGATTAGAATCTAAATCAGATGCAACATGAGTTTTATTCAAGTTCCTAAGGTGATCTTCTACTTCTTGCACTTCTAGTGTTCCTCTTCTACGTTGCCAGAGCCTAGTCTTTTTAGTCTTCTTAACGCTTTTTGGCTTTGGGCTGCTAACGCTCTTAGGGGAAACTAGTCATGTAGAAGTGGAAGAACTAACATTAGAACTCTTAGCATGATTACCCTTATCTGTTATGTCTATTTGAAACATTCCTGGTGCTAACACTGTGGTGTCAACAAACTTTCCTTTTTGAAGTAGCTTAATTTTCTCTTTTAAATCAATGATGATGTGATTTTTTTCCTGAATATCAGACTCAAGTAAACCATTGCAATAACGAATGTCATCGCGGTTTTGTTGCCATTCGACGTTTTCAATTTGTAACTCCGCAATTTCTTTTTCATATTGAAGACATTGGTTTTTGAGAAAAGCATTTTTACTTCGTAGTTGCAATTCAGTTTCAATACTTTGAGCTTGACACCAATCAAGTTTTTGTTTGAGTTGACAAATTTCGTTTGAAAGTTTATTTTTCACATCATCACTGTTTTGACGCAACGTTTCATATTTATGTTTCAATGTTTCAGCTTCTGATTTCAGCACATCAATATCAGCACAGTAACTTTCAAATACCGTAGCATTGCTGGAATAATAGAGATCATTCATGATGAGAGCATGAATATCAGCTGTGAGGAGTTTTACCAAGAGTCGATCAGAATCCGTTTTCAAAAATCGATTTTTGCGTTGTTGAACCAAAATTGCATTTTCATTAAGAGCGAAAATATTTTTTCATTTCTGTAACTTCTTTTTGGAGTTCCTGTTCCTAATGAGTAGCACAATAACGCAAATTTTGAACTAAAGGCAGAATTTGTTTTTGAAAAATGTCTCACTTTTCCCGCTCATAAGCTGATTGAAAAGTAGCAATTTTAATTTCTGAATGATGTTCAGTTACGTTTTCCAAGTTTTCGATGCCTTTCATGAATGTTTGAAAATAGTCTAAAACTTTACAACGTGTTGGTAATGGTGTCACAGTACCAGAAGATGGTAATGGACCATTTACTTGTGCCACGGGTTTGACAGGAGCCCCATTGGAAGATGAAACATAAGACTCAGTTACATACCATGATTTCTCAGGTATTTCTTTTGATGGAACAAAAGATTTTGAAATGTGAGGAGCTTTTGAGTAATCATATGGTTTGCAATATTCAACTTGACTCATTTTTGATCGACTCTTTTCTTCAAGTTTGTATTCTTCCTCAATATTATGTACAATAACACGCACAACATTATTATCCATCAATTGGTCCATACTGTAAAGCTTAGGAATTGTTTTGAATGCAGTGCGAAGAAAAGTGGATCTGTAATCGCCAATGGCAAAACCTTTATCGTGTCTTGGTTTTAAAGTAAACTTTTGAATTGTCGTTATAGATTCTCCATGTTTATAAACGATATTTTGAAAAGCTTTAATTTGACGTTCGAGAGCGATATTTTCTTCAATTAAAGTATTTTCTTTCTCTCGTTTTTGCACTTTGTGTTCTGATGAGGCGAAAAATGATCCGTTTTTAGGGGGTCATTTAAGCCCGAATCTGACTTTATTTGATCAAATATTGCCCTAAATCGTTCCTTTTGTGATTTTAGGTGTTTGGAGAGTGAATTCTGGAAAAGAAGCCATTTTGGACGTTTTTGGAGCATAAAAGAGAAGAAAACGGCAAAGTACCAAATTTCCATGCTGAAGATACAAGGTGACGGCGTCAAGACCACCATCCTGACGGCGTCAGACATGAGGAATTAAACATCGTAGGTGGTGACGGCGTCAGAAGGCTTCATGACGGCGTCAAAGTGGCAAGAATAAAATACCGTGGGTGGTGACGGCGTCACATAGGCCGTCATAAGTGGATCAAGGCCGTCCGAGGAAGTATATGGCGGCGAGGTGACGGCGTCACAAGTAACTCTTGACGCCGTCAGCCTGTTTTTCCTATATATAGTTTTCTAGTTTTTTCATTAAAAGAGAGAAGTTTTGGTGAAACCCTAAAGACGATTTTGGTGCCTCTTTTACAGGTTTTTCAAGGGTTCCAAACCCTTGAGACCTTGCATTGTAATTGAGATAAGTGTACTTTCAATTCAATCAATATGTCTATGTGTTGGTTGTTTATATCTTGTTCTTGTCTCAATTCCATTATGCTAGGCTAGATCTCTTTTGTGTTTGCTTAGATCTAATGAAACCTAGATGTTGATTATGTGTTGATTACTTCTCTATTCTTGTTTTGAATGAATGATTTATATGTTAGGCTTAAGAAAACTGGCAGATCTCCAAATGGTAACATGCTTGAACGTCTTAAGAAACATGAACCGAGGCGTACTAGGTCTTTATTGGTTGTATTTAATGCATGAGCCACTGTTTACAATCCCTATAGTTGTGCTGGGTCATGGTGTAGGAGGAGATAAGAGCTCATAGAGTTGGGGAGTTATGTATGCCACCCCACGAATGGTATTAAGGAATACAATCCGTCATTCATGCAAGTGTAACAAGTAATTAACATGTAAAAGATATCTAGGGAGTAATGAAGTCTAAGTAAACACAATTTCTCCAATTACTGCTCACAACTTTAGTATAATTTAGTTTAATTTCATTTTCATTATTTTATTTTAATTATATAATAGCTTTGGGTTAGTTGAATAGCAACTAATTCCGCCCACTCTTCCAAAACCCGAGATTTTACTTGCTTTCATAAAAATATAAAAATACAAAAATAATCATCCCTCACCTCTAGAACTATTAATTAGGTTTTCTAATCCTAGCGACACTATTCCTAAGCTGAACGATCAATCCCCCGGTACTTGTCACTATACTATACTACAACGATCAGGTACACTGCCTGGTGGGGGTTGTAAGCTTCTCGAGATCCCTCGAGAGGTAAAGCAAGGTGCGATTCCCACGCATCAAGTTCATAAAATTCCTGTTTGCAAGTTGTTACCTCTGTTTGTGTTTTTGAAAGTTCCTTTTGAAGTTGTACAACTTGTTTTTGAAGATCATGTTTTTCATTTTCCAGTTTGGAAACCAATTTACCGTTTGACTCAATTATGTCATATATTTGCTTTTGAAGATTTTGTTCTTTGACATATGATTCCTGAAATGACTTTTCAAAGCACTTTTCACGTTGAACGGCATTTTGAAAATGTGAAAGTTGTATTTTGTAACATTCAATGTCCCTTTTCACCACTCGTTTCCTTGCTCAATTTTTCCCACCGGGGAGAACTACTAAACTTAGGAATGACATCTTGATGTTCCAACAACGTCAAAATGAAACCTTTTATGAAGCATGGAGCCGATATAAAGACCTACTCCGAAAGTTCCTCATCATGGGATCGAACCATGGCTGCTGATCCAAATCTTTTATGGTAAGGTTGACTATCAAACAAGGAAAGCCATTGATTACGCAGCCAAGGGTAGGCTAGATAGACTTAGCATTGACGAATGCTGGAAAGTTCTTGAGGAGTTGGCACAATACGAAGAGGAAGGATGGGAGGACCCAATGCTCCCGAGCAAAGCAAAGCTTGATTACGCACGTGCCACCCAAGAACAATTGTTGGGAAGCATCGAGAAACAGGTAAAAGAACTGATGAGTATTGAGAAACTGGCCGCTGAACCCGTGTGGAACCCTAATCCACATAGGAATACGGTTATCAGCCAAAATTTTCCTGAACGCTCACGGCAAGAGGAATTCGAAGGAATAATGGTAACCTTCATGGATAATCAGGAAAAGCAAATCCAGCACCTTGAGGCACGCATGGAAAGCACTCATAACGCCTTTATGAATTTCGCAGACCAATTCATATCAAGGGTCAAAGAAAAGATCAAAGAAAATTCTATACCTAAAAGAATTGAGAAAGTCTTCGAGGTGTCAACCTCTTTGGTATTTGACCAAGAGGACAGCGGGAGATTCTCCTCAAAAGCTTTACCATTAACTACCCCCCATTCTCATAAACACCCCCATACGGAGAAAAGCTCGCAAATAAATAGCATTTTCATTGGATGCTTGCGAACTACATTCCCGATCTCATCCGAAAAACGTTCTTTTGGTTTTAAACCCGGTGTAAAGAGGTCACACCTCATAAATACCATTGATTTGAAACCTCCTATTGAACAACGTCTTTCTTCTCGCGCCAATGACCCGTGCATAAGGATCAACTTGGCCAAAACATTACCCGACCCCCGATGCTACCTCACCTCTTTCCGCGACAGTAACGAGACATTCGACCCTGGTGGACCTCGTTAACAAAATAGCTACTCATGGGTTTTACTTGTGTTTAGTTATTCACGCAAAGGGCAGGGACTAAACTTGAAACTACTCCAAACGTCACCCCACACGGGTATCTGACGGCGTCAGATTTAACTCTTGACGCCGTCAGCTCGACGGATCAGCAATATTAACCCAAAACCAATCACTTTCCAACCATACCCACAAATCTCACCCAAGTGTTGCTACTACTCCGACTCTCAAACCCCCAATTCGACATCTTCCGCCTCCGATCTCTACTTTGTAAGTAAGTTTTCCTCATCTTTTCTCGGTTAATTATCCTTAGGACCCGTCAATTTGAAAAACCCCTTTCGCCCGAAACCCCATTCTTGACCCACCATTAACAAATCGTAATGCCATCCAATTGGTGATTCGTAATCGTGGGGTTACCATTTGATGATGTTGTCTCACCCAAATCATGCATTAATTTAGGGAAAAACCATCATGCCTCAGATTCTTTGACCCCCCACCCCTGTTTCCTGATTTAAGGAGCGTTTGGGTAATGGGTTAAGAGTTTGAAAATTGATTTTTCCCTCGCATTTGCATGGCTATAATTCTGATCCATCTGACGGCGTCAAAAATTACTCTTGACGGCGTCAGATGTGTCTGACTGCATAAAGTTCGTATAAATTTCGCGTTCTAACCGTTTCCATTCACTCCACCTTTTTTCCAGGAAAATGAGCAAAAGGTCTCGCCAACAAAAGGGTAGTTCTTCTAGATCTCAAGGGGTCAACTATGGGGAATTAGTGCACAGTTGGGGGGAATTCAATGATGTGGATACTAGTACCAAGTATGAGGAGTTGTGCAACCACCATATCGATGCTGGGGCGGTGGTTGACTGGGATTTTCTGAGAACCAATGGGTTGGAGGCTGCATTTGTAGGGAGGTTCCGCACAGATGGGTTTGCGGGACCGCAGTGGGAGAGATTGTTTAGGTTGAGAGAGACAGTATATAGTGAGTTAGTACGGGAGTTCTTTGCGACCTTCCGTTTTGATCAAGCTGAGGCTAGGGGAGATATGGGGGGCACCACGATATATTTTAGGCTAGGGGGAGAGTTGAGGTCTTGTTCTGTGGCTGAGTTTGGTTGGAGGCTTGGGCTATATACTAGTGAGGAGGTTGATGGGGCTTTTCTGCTGAATTTGTTACATGGAGAGACTCAGCGGAATGAGATGAGGTGTTTTACCTTTTGGCCAAACATAGGGAATGGGGCTTATACCTCGACTACTGGGGCTGCATCGATCAGGGACCCCATTGTTAGGCTAGTTCACAGGTGCATCACATACAGCTTGTCTGCACGTCATGGCACCACTCACCGTATCACTGCTTCGGACTTATTCTACTTGTACACCATCTTTTCTGAGGATGTCTACTGCAACATCCCGTTTTGGGTGGCCAGTTACTTGAGGACCAGTGTGGGTGAGAGGGATATCGACAAGGTTTATGGGGGGATGTTCGTCACACGGTTGGCTCGTTCCTATGGTCTTCTTACTCCTCAGATCATAGGGTACTTGAGCGACTGTGGGAACTGCAGGGTAGTGAGGGCGAAATCCCTTAGGCAGATGAGCATTGTGATGCAGATGGGGGATGGTACCTACATATGGTACGTAGGGGCTGATAATGAGGATGATGACGGTGATGATGAGGGAGTGCCCCAGCAGCATCAGTTTGACGAGTATGAGGAGGGGACGGTTGATTACTACCGACACATGAGTCGGGGAGACTGGCAGGCACACCAGGGTGCCTGGATGGGTCAGATGGACACATGGCGAGCTGCTACTGACCAGCGCTTTGACTGGATGTATGATCATACCGTCCGCCAGATGCAGCACCTCTCCACCCGAGATCAGCTTGAGCCTCACCTGCAGATTGACCCCTTCCCAGGCCGAGAGACTGACTACCCTCCCTATGGGTACACTGGACACCTCCCACCAGGCTATGATTATCGTTTTGGTCCTCCCCCTCAGTGATCCATCTTGATATCTGTGATTCTTGAACAATTTATTTTTGGTTGTACGATTTGAAACATTTGGTTTGTAATAGTTTAGGATTCGGCCTTTGTTGGCTTTGAACAATTTTCATTTCTGTTCTTTTAATTAGTATTATGCACGATTAGCTTTTAATTTTTATTGATGATTTATCTTTGCAACCCATGTTTTGTGTGATTTTTATTTGTTTGATTGTTATTTGCTTCCGTATGCATGTTTTATTTTTATTGTTGGTTGATCATGTTTCTCTACTAAAACGTGAAAATACTTTACTATGTTGTTTGGCCTAGTCTTAACTTCAACCTAAAGGTATTTTTGCAAAAGATAAGTGTAAGGGGAAACCACAAATATGTTTTTAAGAAACAAACCGATCATGATTCTCCACAATATTTAATGAACATGTATATTCGTATTTGTTAGGGTCAAATGCTTGTATTGAGTCATAATGAAGTTTTGCAGGATTTCCCAGGAAGTAGGACGAAGTTTTTCCAGAAATTTTCCGGAAACTTAACATAAGAATTTCTGCAGGTCCATTCTGACGGCGTCAGGGTATTGCTCTTGACGGCGTCAGGAGTTAAAATCTGGAAATTTTACCGGTTTTGTTTTTCTAACGGAGTCTTATGGTTTTTGTGAATTATTAAGTTTTATAATCTCCAGGAAATCTGCAAACTTCATTCCACAAGCATTATATCTTACTTTGTTTTCTAGGATTTAGTAACTTATATAGGATGCCGCCGATTTTACGCGAGGTTGCCTTGTATATTGTTGTCAGGATTTACAGGTTATTTGTGACAAGAAGATGATTTATATTCTGGAAGGGAAGCTTTGATTGTTCATTTTCTTGGAGGAAGATCTAACCTGGCCAACCTAAAATCCATACCGAGCGAATCAGGGGAGTATTTGATTTCATTCTTTTTACTTATTTTACTTTTACATTCTTTACTTGAATATTGGGGACAATGTTCATCTTAAGTGTAAGGGGAGGGTAAAAAGATGATACCTTACATATGCACTTTCGCTTGAGTTTGTTTTGTTTGATAGTAGATGAGTAATAAAACTATGAGAAATACTTGTTAGTGTAATTTTAGCGCCAAATTTAAAATTTTTTACAACATTTAGAAGTGAAACTTTAGCCATAGCAAGCGTCTCATGGATAGGAGATTGTATGACTAGCACATAACCGTATATTCAGAAAAATTTTCCACCCAAAAATGTGAGGTTTGCCTTTAGATTTGATAGGAAAAGCATTTACTATTAGTGCTTATGAGTGTACCGGTAGCATTTAGATTCTAGAACTCGCGTTAGTGATGCATCCCGAGACCGCGAGTGAGACTACATTCGTGTAGTAGGATTTACTACATGATAAGAGGCATTAGGATCACCCTTGTGTTAAACCCGTGTTATAATTACTTGACCATTTAAGTCATATTACTTGACTAGTTAAGTCAACTAATTTTTCCCACACCTTTAGCGTTGTACTCATTTTTAGTACACGAAACCCCTAGTACACCCCTCCGAGCCTATCTTTTCGTTTCTAACTTTAAGCATTTTACTTAAAGGAAGAATTTGTTACACCCCACTTAAATGTACACCCAAATCGCCTTAGCCTTCCGTGTATGCGCTCATTTTTAGTGCATTATTGTTATTTGTTAAACCCTAAGTTAACTTTCTAATTGATTACATGGTTGCTAAGTCGAGTCATATCCTTGTACATATTGTTTCGGGACGATTGGGACTCATGGGTAAGTACTTATTTTATGGAGTAATGGGGAAGAACATCATTTATTACCCCCATATGAACATTAATCTTAAAAGTGCTCAAAGTGTTTTAATTTTCTTAATTCGAGTCATTAGTTTAGTTTATTGTAAAGTATGTAAAGATTCAAGTGTAAGGGGAATTCTCATCCCCTATGATGTATTATTTCGGATGGTAGGGTAAGAGTGTATGCAAAAAATAAATAAATAAATAAATAAAAATCGAAAAATCAAGAAAAAGAAAAAAAAATAGAAAAAGGAAAAAGAAAAAAAAAACATACGGACTACCATCCCGTTTTCATTCTATGTTCATTTTATGTTTTTGTTATTTTTCATTTATTAGCTTAAGTCGAGTCTAGTCTTGGCTTAGCAACGCCATCTTGTACATGTAATTAACCGAGATTGTTAACTCGCCACCAGTAAAAATTCCTTTATCCAACAAAACCGTGTAATTCATATCCCTACACCTAATGTTATAACCCTTTAAAAGACCTCTTTGATAGTTTATCCTAGGTGCTTACGCCATGTGGTGGAGGTTTGATCCTTTCCCAAGCCTATGGTAATCTATTTTGCTATGACAGGTAGTGAGAGATATCTTCCATTTCCATAATGTTATATTACTTTATTACACCCGAGAGATGTGAGTATCTAAACACTATTTGTGAGGTGCTTGTGTATGACCTCCGTGCTTGTCTATTGGTCTTTAGTGGAACGATTATTTGTTGTAATTACTTTTATATTAGTGTTAAATGACCCCTAACTTGTCTTTTGAGTAGAATAAAAGCTCATTTGCTTGAGGACAAGCAAATCTCAAGTGTAAGGGTATATGATGAGGCGAAAAATGATCCGTTTTTAGGGGGTCATTTAAGCCCGAATCCGACTTTATTTGATCAAATATTGCCCTAAATCGTTCCTTTTGTGATTTTAGGTGTTTGGAGAGTGAATTCTAGAAAAGAAGCCATTTTGGACGTTTTTGGAGCATAAAAGTGAAGAAAACGGCAAAGTACCAAATTTCCATGCTGAAGATACAAGGTGACGGCATCAAGACCACCATCCTGATGGCGTCAGACATGAGGAATTAAACATCGTAGGTGGTGACGGCGTCAGAAGGCTTCATGACGGCGTCAAAGTGGCAAGAATAAAATACCGTGGGTGGTGACGGCGTCACATAGGCCGTCATAAGTGGATCAAGGCCGTCCGAGGAAGTATATGGCGGCGAGGTGACGGTGTCACAAGTAACTCTTGACGCCGTCAGCCTGTTTTTCCTATATATAGTTTTCTAGTTTTTTCATTAAAAGAGAGAAGTTTTGGTGAAACCCTAAAGACGATTTTGGTGCCTCTTTTACAGGTTTTTCAAGGGTTCCAAACCCTTGAGACTTTGCATTGTAATTGAGATAAGTGTACTTTCAATTCAATCAATATGTCTATGTGTTGGTTGTTTATATCTTGTTCTTGTCTCAATTCCATTATGCTAGGCTAGATCTCTTTTGTGTTTGCTTAGATCTAATGAAACCTAGATGTTGATTATGTGTTGATTACTTGTCTATTCTTGTTTTGAATGAATGATTTATATGTTTGGCTTAAGAAAACTGGTAGATCTCCAAATGGTAACATGCTTGAACGTCTTAAGAAACATGAACCGAGGCGTACTAGGTCTTTATTGGTTGTATTTAATGCATGAGCCACTGTTTACAATCCCTATAGTTGTGCTGGGTCATGGTGTAGGAGGAGATAAGAGCTCATAGAGTTGGGGAGTTATGTATGCCACCCCACGAATGGTATTAAGGAATACAATCCATCATTCATGCAAGTGTAACAAGTAATTAACATGTAAAAGATATCTAGGGAGTAATGAAGTCTAAGTAAACACAATTTCTCCAATTACTGCTCACAACTTTAGTATAATTTAGTTTAATTTCATTTTCATTATTTTATTTTAATTATATAATAGCTTTGGGTTAGTTGAATAGCAACTAATTCCGCCCACTCTTCCAAAACCCGAGATTTTACTTGCTTTCATAAAAATATAAAAATACAAAAATAATCATCCCTCACCTCTAGAACTATTAATTAGGTTTTCTAATCCTAGCGACACTATTCCTAAGCTGAACGATCAATCCCCCGGTACTTGTCACTATACTATACTACAACGATCAGGTACACTGCCTGGTGGGGGTTGTAAGCTTCTCGAGATCCCTCGAGAGGTAAAGCAAGGTGCGATTCCCACGCATCATGTTCATAAAATTCCTGTTTGCAAGTTGTTACCTCTGTTTGTGTTTTTGAAAGTTCCTTTTGAAGTTGTACAACTTGTTTTTGAAGATCATGTTTTTCATTTTCCAGTTTGGAAACTAATTTACCGTTTGACTCAATTATGTCATATATTTGCTTTTTGAAGATTTTGTTCTTTGACATATGATTCCTGAAATGACTTTTCAAAGCACTTTTCACGTTGAACGGCATTTTGAAAATGTGAAAGTTGTATTTTGTAACATTCAATGTCCTTTTTCAACTCGGCATTTGTTTCTTTCAAAACTTTAGTTTACTCGTCCATTATGTGAGTAGTGAGAAGTTGTTCTTTAAGTTGTTTGGCCATGTGATGCGTGGGAATCGCAACAGGCTTTACCTCTCGAGGGATCTCGAGAAGCTTACAACCCCCACCAGGCAGTGTACCTGATCGTTGTAGTATAGTATAGTGACAAGTACCGGGGGATTGATCGTTCAGCTTAGGAATAGTGTCGCTAGGATTAGAAAGCCTAAATACTAGTTCTAAAGGTGAGGGATAATTATTTTTGTGTTTTTATATTTTATGGAAAATAAATTAAAATCTCGGGTTTGAAGGATTTGGGCGGAATTAGTTGCTAATCAACTAACCCAATACTAAGATGCAATCAAAATAAAATACTAAAAATGAAAATAAACTAATTTATACTAAAGTTGTGAGCAGTAATTGGAGAAAATGTGTTTACTTAGATTTCACTACTCCCTAGATATCTTTTACGCGTTAATTACTTGTTATAATTGCATGGATGACGGATCGTATTCCTTAATACCATTCATGGGGTGGCACACATAACTCCCCAATTCTATGAGCTCTTATCTCCTCCTACACCATGCCCAGCACAACTATAGGGATTGTAAACAGTGGCTCATGCATTAAATACAACCAATAAAGACCTAGTGCGCGTTGGTTCATGTTTCTTAAGACGTTCAAGCATGTTACCAATTGGAGATCTGCCAGTTTTCTTAAGCCTAACATATAAATCATTCATCCAAGACAAGAATAAACAAGTAATCAACACATAATCAATATCTAGGTTTCATTAGATCTAACCAAACACAAGATAGATCTAGCCTAGCATGATGGAATTAAGACAAGAACATGATATAGACAACCAACACATAGACATATTGATTGAATTAGAAGAACACTTATCTTGATTAATCATGCAAGGTATCAAGGGGTTGGAACCCTTGAAAAACCTGTAAAGTTACACCAAAATCGTACTTAGGGTTTCTCCCAAAACTTCTCTCTCTAAATGTGAAAAATTAGAAAACTATATATAGGAAAAGGGGTCTGACGGCGTCAAGACCAAATAGGTGACGCCGTCACCTCGCCGCCAAAACAATCCTCGGACTGCCTAGATCTACATTTGACGCCGTCAAGAACAATACATTTTCAGGCCGTCATGACATTAACTCTTGACGCCCTACCTTCATGACGCTGTCAAAACTCTTATGGGTCGTCATGGAATTTTACTCTTGACGCCGTCAGGGAATTACTCTTGACGCCGTCATGCACTGTTCCCAGCATGGAAAATTAAGACTTTGGCGTTTTCTTCACTTTTATGTTCCAAAAATGTCCGAATTGCTTCCTTTTCCAGATTTCACTCCCAAAGTACCTAAAATCACAAAAGGAACGATTTAGGGCAATATTTGATCAAATAAATTCGGATTCGGGCTTAAATGACACCCTAAAAACGGATCATTTTTCGCCTCATCATATACCCTTACACTTGAGATTTGCTTGTCCTCAAGCAAATGCGCTTTTATTCTACTCAAAAGACAAGTTAGGGGTCATTCAACACTAATATAAAAGTAATTACAATAAATAATCATTCCACTAAAGACCAATAGACAAGCACGGAGGTCATACACAAGCACCTCACAAATAGTGTTTAGATACTCACATCTCTCGGGTGTAATAAAGTGTAAATTACAATATGGAAACGGAAGATATCTCTCACTACTTGTCATAGCAAAATAGATTACCATAGGCTTGGGAAAGGATCAAACCTCCACCACATGGCGTAAGCACCTAGGATAAACTATCAAAGAGGTCTTTTAAAGGGTTGTAACATTAGGTGTAGGGATATGAAATACTCGGTTTTGTTGGATAAAGGAAGTTTTACTGGTGGCGAGTTAACAATCTTTGTTAATTACATGTACAATATGGTGTTGCTAAGCCAAGACTAGACTCGACTTAAGCTAATAAATGAAAAATAACAAAAACATAAAAATGAACATAGAATAAAAACGGGATGGTAGTCCGTATGTTTTTTCTCTTTTTCCTTTTTTTTCTATTTTTTTTTCATACACTCTTACCCTACCATCCAAAATAATACATCATAGGGAATTGAGCATTCCCCTTACACTTGAATCTTTACATACTTTACAATTAATTAATCTAATGACTCGAATTAAGAAAATCAAAACACTTGGAGCACTTTTAAGATTAACGTACGTATGGGGGTAATATATGATGTTCTTCCCCATTACTCCATAAATAAGTACTTACCCATGAGTCCCAATCGTCCCAAAACAATATGTACAAGGATATGACTCGACTTAGCAACCATGTAATCAATTAGAAAGTTAACTTCGGGTTTAACAAATAACAATAATGCACTAAAAATGAGCGCATACACGGAAGGCTAAGGCGATTTGGTTGTACATTTAAGTGAGGTGTAACAAATTCTTCCTTTAAGTAAAATGCTTAATGTTAGAAACTAAAAGATAGGCTCGGAGGGGTGTACTAGGGGTTTTGTGTACTAAAAATGAGTACAACGCTAAGGGTGTGGGAAAAATTAGTTGACTTAACTAGCCAAGTAATATGACTTAAATGGTCAAGTAATTATAATACGGGTTTAACACAAGGGTGATCCTAATGCCTCTTATCATGTAGTAAATCCTACCACACGAATGTAGTCTCACTAGCGGTCTCGGGATGCATCACTAACGCAAGTTCTAGAATCTAAATGCTACCGGTACACTCATAAGCACTAATAGTAAATGCTTTTCCTATCAAATCTAAAGGCGAGCCTCACATATTTGGGTGGAAAATTTTTCTGAATATACAGTTATGTGCTAGTCATACAATCTCCTATCCATGAGACGCTTGCTATGGCTAAAGTTTCACTCCTAAATATTGTAAAAAAATTTAAATTTGGCGCTAAAATTACACTAACAAGTATTTCTCATAGTTTTATTACACATCTACCATCAAACAAAACAAACTCAAGCGAAAGTGCATATGTAAGGTATCATCTTTTTACCCTCCCCTTACACTTAAGATGAACATTGTCCCCAATGTTCAAGTAAAGAATGTAAAAGTGAAATAAGTAAAAAGAATGAAATCAAATACTCTCCTGATTCGCTCGGTATGGATAATAGGATGGCCAGGTTAAATCTTCCTCCAAGAAAATGAACGATCAAAGCTTCCCTTCCAGAATATAAATCATCTTCTTGTCATACATAACCTGTAAAACCTGACAAAATAGACAAGACAACCTCGCGTAAAATCGGCGGCATCCTATATAAGTTTCTAAATCCTAGAAAACAAGGTAAGATATAATGCTTGTGGAATGAAGTTTGCAGATCTCCTGGAGATTATAAAACTTAATAATTCACAAAAACCATAAGACTCCGTTAGAAAAACAAAACCGGTAAAATTTCCAGATTTTAACTCCTGACGCCGTCAAGAGTAAACTCCTGACGCCGTCAGAATTGACCTGCAGAAATTCTTATGTTAAGTTTCCGGAAAATTTCTAGAAAAACTTGGTCCTACTTCCTGGAAAATCCTGCAAAACTTCATTATGACTCAATACAAGCATTTGACTCTAATAAATACGAATATACATGTTCATTTAATATTGTGGAGAATCATGATCGGTTTGTTTCTTAAAAACATATTTGGGGTTTCCCCTTACACTTATCTTTTGCAAAAATACCTTTAGGTGGAGTTAAGACTAGGCCAAAACAACAAAGTAAAGTATTTCCACATTTAGTTTAGAAACATGATCTACCAACAATAAAAATAAAGCATGCATATGGAAGCAAATAACAAACAAACAAATAAAATCACACAAAACATGGGTTGCCTCCCAAGAAGCGCTTTTCTTTATTTACGAGTCTTGTAGCTAGACTCAAGGTCATGGGTTACTACGTGATACGGGTGAGTTCCTCGTTGAGGACATCTTTGGGATCAAACTTAGGTTTCAACTTCCTATCGGTTTCCTTAGTATGGTATGACCTTTCAAACTTCTCTCCATCCGGATCATACAAAGTCATTCTAATATGCCATGACCCGTCACCTTCTTTAGGTGGTTTGTCCCACCTCCATTTACACTTGTCTCCCTCTCTTTTCCATTTATTCCTTTCTATGTTGATAGGCATTACGCTTAATAACTCAATCATCTTCCTAAAGACTAAGGGGTCCTCAAAGGGGTCTAGCTCTTCATCTCTAGCTATGAGTTGTTCTACCGAATGTGTCTTTTCAACAAAATCTTTTTCTAGATAGAATGGGCATTGAGGTCCTATAAAGTTCCTCTCTATCCAAGGTCCATATCTAAACGGTCTCCTATTCATCTCTACCCAATGCGGTGTTGGTTCATCATCACAATCATAACTATGCTTCTTTACATCGTACACCGACCAAGTATCGCCTTCACCTACCGTTATCTTGGATTCCTTGCAATCTATCATGGCACTAGCGGTTGCTAAAAATCCTCTTCCTACCAATAATGGGCATGTAGTGTCACTAACCATGTCTAGGACGTGAAAATCCGCTAATATAGTTAACTTTCCTACGTGAACAACTACATCCTTAATCATTCCAACCGGGTGGGCAATGCTCCCATCCGCTAGCCCTATCAATACCTCCGTTTCTTCTAACTTTCCTAGCTTAAGAGCGGTGAATAAGGATAAGGGAATCAAGTTGAGGCTTGACCCTAAATCGGCTAGTGTGTCGAAAGCTTTGGATCTTCCTATCTTACAAGGCAAAACAAATATACCCGGATCATCAAGCTTTTTAGGCAACTTGTTTTGAACGAAGGCGGTCCCATTTTTACCTAGCTTACACTTCTCATATTTTTCTAGGAGGGCACTATAGTAAGGAGCACGCGCTAAGACATCAATGACGGGGCGTTCAAGGTGAAGTTCTTTGAATTCATCGTCAAGGCCTTGCGTAAGAGGTGTTTCAACTATGCTTTTGACCGGCTCTATAGTGGGTGTTTTATTTGATTGGTCCTTTTGGAGAATTTGGTTTTGTTTGAAACACGTGCTCGTTGATTTAACCGAGTAGTATTGTGGACACGAAGTGGGTGACGAAACTGAGGATATGGAATTAACGGTTAGTTTCAAATTCTTGACCGTGTCGCTTGGGAGTGCTCCCATTTCTCGATCGTTGAGAACTTTCAACAATGCATCAATTCTAGTGGTCATCTCGCTTTGCTTTTGTTTGAAATCGGCTTCAAACTTAGATATGCGAGCTTCTTGAGATGCCATGAACTTTGACATCAATCCTTCAAGATTGTTGGTACTACCATAGTTGTTAGAAGGATTGTTGTTGAAAGTACGGTTGGATGGTGGACCGTTTGGTTGGTAACGATTAGGCGGATTGGAAGAATTGGGTTGATTTTGTTTCCACCTAAGGTTTGGGTGATTTTTCCAAGAGGGGTTGTATGAATCACCGTAAGTGTTTGGCTCGGGTTTGAAAGTGTACCACTTATCTCCCGCTTCGTCGGTACGCGTGGATGCGTAGTCCGCAAAAGCTGTTCCGGGGAGTTCCACACAATCACGAGTGTCATGGGGACCACTACATAATTCGCATGAAGAAGTGATTTTGTTCACTTGGCTTGAAGGCTTCGGAGCTTCATAAGATTTCATGAGAAACTTGACTTGGTCCTCAAGTTCCATGATCCTACGGTCGGGAGTGCTAGAATTGTTCGAAGGCAAAGATATTGCCTTGACCGTTTTGTTCAAATCACGGGGATCATTCCAACTTTCGTTGTCATAGAGAGCAAGATCTTCTATGAGTTCCTATGATTGTTCCGCACTAAGATTATGTAGCTTACCACCGGCCGATTGGTCAATGGCTCGCCTCGTGGAAATGTCGATATGGTCATAAAAAATTTGGACTTGGAGCCAAAGATCTATGCCATGATGAGGGACTTTTTGGAGTAAGTCCTTGAAACGAGTCCATGCTTCATAAAGAGATTCATTTTGACGTTGTTGGAACATCAAGATGTCATTTCTAAGCTTAGTAGTTCTCCCCGGTTGGAAAAATTGAGCAAGGAAACGAGTGGTGAGATCATCCCATGTGGTGATGGATCCCGCGGGTAAACGCTCAAGCCATTGACTAGCTTGATCCCGTAGAGAGAATTGGAATAGGCGTAATTGGGTAGTCTCTCTAGTTTCAACACCTAGGTCTATGGAATCTACGATTTTGAGAAAGTCCTTAAGATGTTGGTTTGGATCTTCGGAACGAAGTCCATGGAATGCACATCCGCTTTGCACCAACCGGATGGTGTCAGATCGCAAGGGGGTCACATTGGCTCCGGTGAGCTCAATGGTGTTTCGGTAGCCTTGGTGGCTAGGTCGGGAATACTCTCCTAAGGTTCGGGGCCTAAGGGGTTATAGTGGTGGGTTTTGTTGTGGTGGGATGACGGGTTCAAAGATGTTACCACCTTCCATGATGTCGGATGGTAAAAGAGTTACGAACAAAGGCACGAAGAAATGAGATAGACTAAAGAAGACCTAAAAATGAAAATAAAATCTTACTAGAAAGGAATCTAGCAAGTAGACCTAATAAAAAGAAATTCTAACCTAGACAATAACTATTCCCCGGGCTGCGGCGCCAAAAACTTGATGCGTGGGAATCGCAACAGGCTTTACCTCTCGAGGGATCTCGAGAAGCTTACAACCCCCACCAGGCAGTGTACCTGATCGTTGTAGTATAGTATAGTGACAAGTACCGGGGGATTGATCGTTCAGCTTAGGAATAGTGTCGCTAGGATTAGAAAGCCTAAATACTAGTTCTAAAGGTGAGGGATGATTATTTTTGTGTTTTTATATTTTATGGAAAACAAATTAAAATCTCGGGTTTGAAGGATTTGGGCGGAATTAGTTGTTAATCAACTAACCCAATACTAAGATGCAATCAAAATAAAATACTAAAAATGAAAATAAACTAATTTATACTAAAGTTGTGAGCAGTAATTGGAGAAAATGTGTTTACTTAGATTTCACTACTCCCTAGATATCTTTTACGCGTTAATTACTTGTTATAATTGCATGGATGACGGATCGTATTCCTTAATACCATTCATGGGGTGGCACACATAACTCCCCAATTCTATGAGCTCTTATCTCCTCCTACACCATGCCCAGCACAACTATAGGGATTGTAAACAGTGGCTCATGCATTAAATACAACCAATAAAGACCTAGTGCGCGTTGGTTCATGTTTCTTAAGACGTTCAAGCATGTTACCAATTGGAGATCTGCCAGTTTTCTTAAGCCTAACATATAAATCATTCATCCAAGACAAGAATAAACAAGTAATCAACACATAATCAATATCTAGGTTTCATTAGATCTAAGCAAACACAAGATAGATCTAGCCTAGCATGATGGAATTAAGACAAGAACATGATATAGACAACCAACACATAGACATATTGATTGAATTAGAAGAACACTTATCTTGATTAATCATGCAAGGTATCAAGGGGTTGGAACCCTTGAAAAACCTGTAAAGTTACACCAAAATCGTACTTAGGGTTTCTCCCAAAACTTCTCTCTCTAAATGTGAAAAATTAGAAAACTATATATAGGAAAAGGGGTCTGACGGCGTCAAGACCAAATAGGTGACGCCGTCACCTCGCCGCCAAAACAATCCTCGGACTGCCTAGATCTACATTTGGCGCCGTCAAGAACAATACATTTCCAGGCCGTCATGACTTTAACTCTTGACGCCCTACCTTCATGACGCCGTCAAAACTCTTCTGGGTCGTCATGGAATTTTACTCTTGATGTCGTCAGGGAATTACTCTTGACGCCGTCATGCACTGTTCCCAGCATGGAAAATTAAGACTTTGGCGTTTTCTTCACTTTTATGCTCCAAAAACGTCCGAATTGCTTCCTTTTCCAGATTTCACTCCCAAAGTACCTGAAATCACAAAAGGAACGATTTAGGGCAATATTTGATCAAATAAATTCGGATTCGGGCTTAAATGACCCCCTAAAAACGGATCATTTTTTGCCTCATCACCATGACAGTACAGTCAGGATCTGGATCAGAAGAAGGTCCATGTTGTTCAATATTATCATTTTTGTCTTGCTCAATAGGATCATCAAATGAAACGACAGTGTCATCATCAAATATAACAACTGTGTCTAATTGTTCATCCTATTGAGAAGATAAAAATGATTCAAATGGACTAACTTGCGCCTGATCTGATTTAGAAGCAGAGGGTGATGCATTAAATTCTATGGAGTATGTGGTTAGGTCATTTACCTGAGACAAACCATCAGTGGTGAACACTGGGCCTGAATCATTCAACTGATGTTCCTGCATGTTGGCCATAAGCATCACAGCTGCATTGGCTTCAAGATCTTCCATATCATCATCGTTGTAAGCATTAGCAAAGAAATTGTTCTCTTGAGCATTGAAAGTTCCTTCCTTTTCATCTTTGAGAGCCATAAGTAATGCCTACTTGTGAAACTGACTGCCGCGGGTTCTTGGTTTAGGACATGTTGTTGCAATATGACCTTTTTCGTTGCAGTTGTAGCACCATATCGCATTCCCAGACATTGTATTGCTATTAGCCACATTGTCATTACTTCTCTGAGGAGCACCTGAATTGTTTCTGAATCCCCCATTGTTGTTGAATCTTTGTCCATTCCCAGAATTTCCAGAATACCCTCCTGAGCCTGAACGTCCAGGATTACGGTTCTGAATCTCAAATCAACCATCTTGGATGACAACTTGATTCCTTGTATTTGATGAAGAACGAAGACGGTTGTTGGTTTTGTTAGAGAATTTGCTAAAAGCACGAGCAATAAGAGCAAGTCCTTTATTCAACGTATTGACGTCATCATCATCATCTTCAATCTGATTTGAATAATACATGCTATCATGGTTGTCATATGGAGGAGGTTGAGGAGAAGCGTGTTGCGAGGATGATTCATATGGGACCATTTTGTGTGAAGTAGCAGGTTGTTGATAACTGAGATAATTATGTTCCTGATCATAAGTATGATTAGACATCGGAGGATGTGTAGCATGAGATTGAGCAACGAGTGCTAGGGGATTAGAAGTAGGTGGTGGTGTATATCCTCCTCGTGCGGCTTTATCTTTTTCAACTTCAGACTCATAGTGCTTGAGATAGTCGTACAACAAACCATATGGATCTCTATGAAGATTCTTAGCTTGTCTCACAAATGTCACATACTTTTGCCACTCAGAACCCAGACTACTAACAAACTTAGTATTGACAGCGATCCTTGGAAGGTGTACTTCATGTCTCTCTAAATCGTTGACGACATTGGTGAAACGATGAAAGTAAGATTCAAGTGATTCCCCTGGTTCGATCATGATATTAGTGTATTCCAAGTAAAGTTTAGATTTCATGTCTTCCTTGTTCAGTTGTGTACCTTGCATAAGTATATGGACGTGTTCCCACATAGCTTTTGCAGTTGTCTGAGCATCAACACTTCTGAATATGATATTTGGTATTCCCTGAAGTATGTAAGATGTAACAACTCGCATTTTCGGATTACTATTCATTTTTACTATTCACTATTATTATTCACTTTTTACTATTCACTTTCACTATTCACTCTCAAAATTTTTATTTCATATTCTCGTAAGTTAAACTATTTTAATGATAATCCGAGAGTTTGACACTCGTCGGATCATTTCTGCAAAAATCACGAAACCGTGTCCGAGATTTACTTTTAGGTTTAAACGTCATTCCAGCATCCCGATATGTTCATAAAACACTATAAACAATAGAAATATGATTTTTCTCTCATTTTACGACAATTCCAAAAGTTTTGGAATTTTACGTTTTTCAGTTCAGCGTTTTACGCGAATTACGCATTTTAGACTCGCGTTTCCAGTTTTAGCAGCGTTTAAGCAACCCGATAGAACTTATCACTCATTAAATATGCTAAAATAGGTTATATTAATAAGTTCTAACATATTTATTAGTTTCATATTTTTAGGATACCCGATTTTAAGTTTCATGACTTAACGACTTACCGTTAGCGATTACCGGGACAAAACTCACTCCATAAAAGCAAGATATTATCAAAACACATATCTAGTCATCCAAGATAGGCATTGAACGAAATTTTAGACCACATGGGGCATTTTCTTGGTCATTAAGTCTAAGATAGGAAGCTAAACATTTTGCAAGTAAACTTGGCCACTAAGTCTTGGAAAATATCCTAAGTCTCTAACCTCCTCCAAGGAAACTTCCTAGGCACCTTCCTAACCTCCTCATCTTCCTATAAATAGCAAGCTCATCCTCTTCCTTTTATCATCACCATAAACAACACACACTTAAATCACACAACCTTTCATCGTTGATTTCCAAGTTATAAGTTACACACCAAAGTTAAAGGCATAATTAGTCTCTACATGAATCAAGAGTTTGATTGGTGATTCCATGGTTGAATTAGGAGCTACACAAGATGTTAGGGGCTGAGGGTAATTGGTTTTCACAAGGTTTATGTAAAGGCTAGCAAGGGTTTCAAGAGTTGTGGTGAAGGGTTTGCAAGCATAGGTTTAGTGTCCTAGTTTCATACTTGACTTCCTTTCTTTAGAAAGCCAAAAGTTGTAAGAAACCCTATTACACTTTCTTGCTCAATATCATTTTCATGCTTATTATGTTTCATTCATTCTATATATGGTCTTTGTGTTATGTTCATGATGTATAAAAAAAAAATTGGTAAAACAAGTTATGGAAACTATATATTAACTTATGTTAAGTAAACAAGGAAACTAGTGACTTATATTGAGAACCACGACTAAAATAGAGTAACCATGATATGAAACATTTAGCTACTGTTATAGAGGGCTTTAAAAGGAAAACATAGCAATTTGAATCACCTAAAACGAGTACGCGAGTCAAAAGTTATGGCCAAAAGAAGTTAGCGAACCTAAAAACCCGAAACTGCCTAATAGCATTCTGATCAAAATTTGGATTTTTTTCGAGGCCTTCTGGTCCGATTCATCAAAAAGTTAAAACACGAAAGTTTTCCGGAACGACGTTTTCGTTCAGGAACAAAGAAGATCGAACCCTGAAAACGCATAACGAGTGATATTTTTCTTCAAATTCTTAACAGCCCATTTTAATACCCTATTGACCATTTATTGGTTATGGCTAAGTAAAACCAAGGGGTCTAATGACCTTAAAGCCGAGACCAAAACCATGGCTAAGGCCAAGGATGAGTCTCAAGACCATGGTAGCCATGACCAAAGCCACGGCAAAGCCACGGCTAAAGACCTTATGGCTTTCTAAATCAAAAACTTATATATATTTTTTATCAAATACTGCAATAGTAGGGAGCCTCATGTGAGGGGTTCATTAAAGTAAACCGTCGAGATGAGTTGTGGATTTACGAATTAAAGTGTCCTGGCTCCTCGAACGTTTACTACATGGCCTCTGAATTATGTCGGTCCGAACGGTAGTAAGCGATATACAAACTATACATGTTTCATAAACCATTTTATTCAACAACTTACACTATATACTAAGTACTACATCATGAACTATATGCAAGACATATATAGGCAATTCTTCGTATTCTTAGACATTGTTTCAAACCTAAGACATATCATCATATTCTAGGTTGCGCTTAGAGACTTCATGGCTTATCCATCGATTCCGTTTTACGTTTTGAGATCATTAATTCAAGGTGAGTCATAGCCCCTACTCTTTTTATACTTGTTTTAACTCTTTGGGGGAGATACATGCTCAACTACTTGCTTACTTGTACAAATACTCAAAACATTTATACTTGATTGTTTTATACTTGATTGTTTTATACTTGATTGTCTTATACTTGATTGCATTATACTTGATTTCATACATACATGATTGTGTTATACTTAATTGCGTTATTCCATTTAGTGGCTAGTAGTTATCTTTGGGAATTGGCTCCCAGTTGTCTTTGGGAATTGGCTCCCAAGTGAGGTCTTCGGAGATGAAGTAGAGACTCGCGACTAATTGCTTAACTGTTGTGATGAACTTATACATGTCTTTATCATACTATATTTTAGCAGTGGGTTGTGAACATACAGGTTGCAAGTGTTGTTATGGGCGGGACTTGCAACTGAGTGGATTCACAATGCCTTTGCTGTGTGAACATTCTTTAAGGCTTTTCAACTGTTTTAAGACAAACTCTATGAACTCACCAACCATTGTGTTGACACGTTAGCATGTTTATCTCAGGTTAGTAAGGCGATAGCTAGTGCATGGAACATAGAGTCAAGCTGCATATTCTGAAGACTTACGCTTTTATTATTTACCATTCAAAATATTTTGTATACATTTATGTATCATACTTTGGAATCTCATGTTTGTAACTTTGATTTCATTAATCGAATGGTAACTTTTCAAAACGTCTCATTTAGAGGTCGTTTCCTATAACTTGTACTTTGTATTATGAAGTAGCACCCCAAGTGACACAGTCTTCCGCTGCGATATTTTGGGGGTGTTACATAAGACATAGCACACTCATCTGCTTCACGATGGTGGTGTTGTTCAGCAGTAAGTGAAGACTCAGGAACTAGCACAGCAGTTGGAGCTACTGGAGAATCAGCAGATGGGTCACCGCCAACGTAGTTAACAGGCCACTGAAACGGTCCTTCAAGGATAACTTGTTTCATGTACTTACCATTGGACATAATTACCCGGTGTTAGCATTGGTGGGGTGTCAATAGATCCTGCTTCATGTCTGGATGGTTGAGTTGAAATGACTTCACACATCCTGTCAAACCAGTGAGTAGGTTTTAATGGGAGTTGGCTTTGTTGTGGTGACATGGGATAGGATTGTTGCATTGGAATCATCTGATGTTGTTGCATGAAAATATGTTGTTGTGAGTAAACCGGTTGTTGATAATATTGTGGTGATTGTTGATACTGTTGCTGTTGCTGATGATACTGTTGATTCTGATGTTGCTGAGGATGGTTAAAGTTGTAGTACGGTGGTTGAGACATATTGAAACACTTGTGTGAAAAGATGGATCTTGTAGAATATTGAAATGTACGTTCCTTTAGTGAAGTTCAAAATCCTTGGGCAAAGTTGAAATCTTACGCGTAACAAAACTTATGCGTAAATTTAAAATTAAGCGTAGAAAGATGATGTTATGCGTAAACACAAGGTTTATGCGTAAGATTACCCTTTTACGCGTAAGTTTAAACCTTTTGCGTAAAGCAAGTTATGCGTAAGGAAAAAACCAAACAAATCTTTCAAACTTGTCCAAGCTTGAAAGATATCCTTAGTCGAAGTATTCACTAACTTGTCTAAGCTAGGGAAGTACTGAGTCACCTTTGCTAGAAGAGAGAACCTTAGAAGAGACTTATGCGTAGAAATCAGAAACTTACGCGTAAGAAGAATCTTATGCGTAAGAAATGTCTTCTGCGTAGAACTTAGGCGTAGACAGTTGCTTCTGCGTAGAACTTAGGCGTAGATAATATCTTCAGCGTAGATCTAAGGCGTAGATTGCTCACTTACGCGTAGGAATGGGGTTTTAGACCAAAACTCACGCGTAAGAAGTTGTCTTATGCGTAGGGAGACCAAAAGTACTGTTGACAGCTTTCAAAATGTACTATTCCACTAATTCTTATGCGTAGAGTGACCAGAATCAATGAAAAATCACAACTTTTTGAAGAAAAATGCTTAGAATAGAGTAACTTTTGATCAAATAACTTTCCCAACACTTAGAAAACACAAAATATGAAAGTTTTAGGTACCAAAGACTAGTTTTCTAATATCAAAGAAGCTATAATACTTAAGAAACAATGATAAAAAGTACTAAAAACTATGAAAGATCAAAACTTTATGCAAAATCTAAGCTTCTAATCACTATATCAATCTTGAAACTTGTCCAAGCTTCAAGATTAAGTGATAGAAAAAAAAAAAAAAAAAAAAAAAAAAAAAAAAAAAAAAAAAAGAATAAAAAAAGCAAAAATTAAAGGAAAATACACCTAAATCCCACGTAAACCAAATAAACACCACTTCAATCTCTATTAGGCGAATGGTATCACTTGTTAGGTGCCCATATTGATATCACACAAGTAAAGAATGAGATAGATATAAGGATTGGTTGATTATAAGATATGAGAGAATTATAAAAGCAAGAGTTTAATTAGAATATCAAAATAACCAACAAGTGTTAAGGCTACATAAGCCTTGTATTTATAGGAGGGAAGCTAGGGCAACATTCCCTAGTCCCTTTCATCATGTAAACGTTGGCTTGTAAGCCTTATGGGCTTTTATATGTTGCCCATTTACTAAAACATAAACATAAATAATACTTAAGCAACCTATTACAAAATGTAATGATCGAGACTTGATTAAATACTAAAGTATGATCCCAACAATATATGAAAAGATTGAGTTTTAAATGTATTTTTATTAGTATAATTTTCACCGATTATTATATAACATAAAATGAAATACGTAAGGTTAAGGTTAAAGTTTAAAAAAAAAACAAAAACAAAAAAAAAAAAAAAAAAAAAAAAACTGGACTAATAAATTAAGAGAAAATGAGTATTGTTTACCACATTTCAAATAATAGAGTAAATTGCAAAATTCATCCTTGTGATTTGGTCAAATTGCATTTTTTGTCCCTATCTTTTTGAAAGCGCAGTTGTCCTTGTGAGAAACTTAAGAGTGCAAATTTCGACCCTGACCAAAATAAAATAACTAAAATGTCCATCATCTTTATTTTATTAAAGAGAAAGAAGAAAAGAGTAGTTTAGTCATTCACTTTCGACAAGTACTAAAATTACTCTCGTAAATTTCTCACAGAGACAGTGTCTGCACTTTCGGAAAGATAGGGACAAAACATGTAATTTGGCCTAGGGATTGATTTTTGCAATTTACACTCAATAATAAGTGATCCTAACAAGTTTCTCTAAGTTTCTTTCATTATGAATCATGAAATAGCTCTCATTTGTAAACCTTGTGCTTCAATGAAGTTTGATCCACATAAACTTTGCGTAGGCTACATCTCACTATGAGTACGTGTAATAAACATCTCAGCTCCGGTAAAGCTAGCAAACACTCAAGGTAACAAAATCAAAACGCCATCACACGTGTATCTCACATAAGCGTATGAACTATTACCCTTTTGAGTTGACTGGATCGCGAATTCGAAATCTTTTTCTTCTGAAATTGTCGTGAACTCTATGATTTTATCTTACGGCTGCATTTTCTAAATCCTACCTCAACTGAACCATGACCACAAAGTCATACTCATTCTTGAATGTTCAGGATTATAACAAAATATATAAATAAAGCTACTGCATTAAGATATTGCATCGGATCCTTGGAATTTGGTGTTTTATTATAAATGTGAAGATTTTACTAGCTAGAGACATTAAATCTGTGGGTTTTAAGTCAAACATAAATCTTCAACTTATTTTCATCCAATAAGATGTACGTACTGATGCAGTAGTTATATAGCTTGAACGATGACAAGTAAAGGTTTATATAGTTTTTAAAAAAATACTATCTTTTTGTGTCTTGCCTTCTCCGAAAAATGTTTAATGTGTACTACATGATCGAAGTTAGACGTTCAAATCAGTATACTGTCGTACATGACGAATATATATGATGGAGCTTTTTCGTTTGAGAGGGTGTTTAAATGTGTATTGGCCGGAATTCTGTTTTCTTTAATGTATGCACGCATGATGTATCTGTAGGTAAGTATGAAAAGGTATTTGAGGTATAGAAGTTGATTGGAAAAAAGAAGCGGTATTCAGCGTGTAAGGCGGAGCACATGATTTTGATCCAATGCACACTGCATGAGGGTTGTTTAGTACTCTATGTCATTGAAGAACCATAATTTATTCAACTGATATTTAATGATGAATATAATATCATCTTTTCGTACCGGGTGTTTAAGAATACAATATAACCGGCATGTGTTTGAATGTTCCTTTTTTTTTTTTTTTTTTTTTTTTTTTTTTTTTTTTTTTTTGTTAAGTGCAATTTTTATTAGACTCTAGCAAGTCTACACAAGCCGTTGAATCAAATCACTCCACGATGAACCGCTCTTTTAAGCCTATAACTAATCCAACAAAAGAAAAGAACCTTGTTTTTTTCTTTCAAGATGTCCTCACGCGGAGGTTTGTAGAAATAAGAAAGAGACAATAAATTTAACAAACAAGAATAGATAGGCACCTAACAAACATGACCCTATGTGCTAAACGATCCTAAACTAGTATATGCCTACGCAGGGGCGGTATCAAAAAAAAAATTTTCAAGAGGGGGCAAAATCAAACGTGTGTACCAGGTCGGGTCATGTTAGTAACTCGACGTTTGTTGCTATAATGAAATTGATTTTATTTTTAATGAAAATGAACTTTTTAGGTATATATTTGCATGTGAAAACCAGAATTAAAAATTGGTGATGATATGCCCGACATTTAGGATGCACTTACTTTTTCGGATAGATATATATTAAAACAAGTGTTGAAGCAAAAATAAAAAGTTGTATAACAAAAATTCACAAAAATCTATAGAGAAACATAAGAATTGAATATTACTCCGTATATCTTTACAAAATTGCAAATGTCCTTAACTACTTGAGTATGATACAACTATTGGATAATTTTTCACCATTATAATATTTACCCATTTATGAGGGCAAAATCAAATCACTTATCATCTTAAGAAAATCAACATTACTCGAGTGAACTTTGTGGGGGCAGTTGCCTACACTGCCCCCATTGTGGTACCACCCGGTATTTATTAAGCTAACATTCCTCCTAAACTCACAATGCTATTTTGGAATGCGTTAAGAGTTTGAAAAATAAAATTGAAACATAAATGCTAAATGGAGTGTCCTTAAGTGTGAACTCGGTGCTAAACAGAGTCCCAATCTGAATCCAAACCACAAACAGAACAAGATGCGAAACCACGGCAAAAACAGACGGAGCTATATGAAAAACCAGAAACATATAGAGCGGAATCAGACATATACGCAGATGCAGAACCAGGGTGGAATCAAATAAGACCAGATGCATATATAACATGATCCACATGCAAGACACCAGACAGAAGAATCAGATGTGAAAACATACAATTCAGAATCACACGGATCTAAATGCAGATAGAACCAACCTGAATAATACGATCGAACCAAATTTTCCAAACACCAGAAGAGTGGATGCATAATACCTAGTCACGACGATTGACTTAGACAAACTAACAAAATGAACATCGATGGTATTGTCACAACTACTATACATGGCACAAATCCAAGAATTAAACACTAGTTAAGTCAACGATGGTCTATTGATGCAAGAAAAAATAGAAATGATGGTATTGCAACAACAACCATCGAGGTTACACCTGCACACAACTTAGAATTAAACACTAGTTATATCAACGACAGTGTGCTTACTAGGGATTTAGTCATTTGGCATTATAACCTTTGTGTCTGTGGAGTTGTTCCTCTATTGGAACTTTAGGTGCCTTTTAGTTTGCCGGGTAGTGGTTTATGTTTAGCCTTGATTAGGGCTTTAGGTGTTATCTTGGTTCTCTATTAGGGTTTAGTTATTTTGTTAGTGTAGCGAGGTTGTAAGTCTATTATTCAATGGGATATTTTTCAGGCCTTTTTTAAGGCGTTTTGGCATTTGTTTCTTCTAGCGCCTTGCTAGTTTATTTTAATACAATTTTTCGTTCCAAAAAAATATGAAATTAACAAACATTACACTAAGTGCTTAACGATCCTAAAGTGGTACGGGGTCTATGACCTTTGTTATCGTAATATCATGATAAAAAATAATAATAATTGGGTAAGTTGTTCTTTACTTTGAGCACTTAGAAACTATGATTGTTTAAGATTTTGAAATGTAAAATGCTCAAAAGTTCTTGTGAATATGTTTGTAGCTCTCAAACTGTCAAGAAATGAACTAAACTCTTAACTCTCATACCATTCTGTATGAATTTTATAAGTGATTCCGTGCAACAAACCAACGGCATTTTTGTTTTAATTTCTTCAACGAAAATCATGTGTATCAAAACGAAACAAGCACCTAAACTAGTATATTACTAGTAATTACCAAGCAATTTGGAATGCTCCTTTAGCATATGCTAGCCTAATACAATGATACTCTTCTATTCTCAAGAAACAATTTGATATTTTAACAAAATATTAAAATCATCAATGCATAGATGATATATAAATATTGCATGAACGTGCTCCATATATTTTGTTTCAGTTTTAATCTTTAATCTAGCTTATATTCTAACTGTCACGATCAGTGATGAATATAAAACTAGTGGAATCAAATTTAGTGATTTTATGCTAATTGTAATAGCTTATATTCTAACTGTCACGATCAGTGATGAATATAAAACTAGTGGAATCAAATTTAGTGATTTTATGCTAATTGTAATAGTAGATTAAAAAATAAGTATACTGTGTTTGATACGCCCCAACTGTCAAGTTTTTGTAACCCCAAGTTTTGATTAATATGTTAATTAGTTGTACGATTGACCGACCGATTTCTAAATGCATGCTAAATTCCAAACATTATCATCATTATTAATCGAAAAGAAAAGGAGTTGGAAAGTGTATGCACGTGTGTAGTCATTTAATCAAATATCACCACCATCTTTACTCCATAAACTTATGAGTTAGACATTGATTTTTGGTGCGTGTAAGAAGATGTTACACTTTTGTTAGGTTGCAAATGCAAATGATCTATAAAGAAATGATTTTTTTTTTGAACGGCAACTTTATTAGAACCTAGCAAGGAGCTAGGACAATTACAAAGAAATTAAATAAGGATGTTGTAACCAACTATTCCAATTAAAAGTTCGACTACATCTAGAATGACAAAACGTGAACGAACGAGAAACAATGTCATCAAAAATAATATCCTTACGAGGGGTGTGTGCCGAGAATAGCAATTGGTTACGAAATTTCCAAACACTCCACCACGAGACATAAAACACACCCTCCAGTAAACCTTTAGCAAAAGAATTGAGCCTGATAGAATTAAACCAAGAAAGCCACTCGGCGTACGAACCCAGGGAAGACCAAGTCACGTTCCACCAACGACAAACAAGTCTAATACAATGATTATGCAGCTTAACAAGTGTTTGATGATATGCTTAAGTTAAATATGCATGACAACATTTTATGAGTTAGACATCGAATTTTGGTGCGTGTAAAAAGATGCAATTACATTTTAGTTAGGTTGCAAGTGCAAATGATCTATAAATAAATGATTATGTGGCTTAAACACGTGTCTAATGATATGTTTAAATATGCATGACAACATTTTATTGATTGTAGTTAAAGAATTCACTTTTCACAAACGGATAAATTAATGACACATAAGTTTGGATACAAATTTAAAGCCATCGTTATGCTTCCCAATCAATTCTTTTCAAAAAATTAAGAATATGATACATATGATTATTTTTTTATTTTTTTTTGAACATAGACATATGATTAATTTCTGTCTAAATTTTATCTGCAATATTTGTTACTATTTTGTTTCTTCTCATACAGTAATAAATTTTGTTTTTGATGTTACAATTTTTCTATTTGAATATACAGTTATGCATGTTGATTATTTTTTATTTATTTTTTTAGAACGGTGATTTTATAAAAGAAAACAAAAACTAGCAAGATGCTAGAAATTAAAAGGAAATAAGATTAGGGTTCTTAATCCAAGAGATCCAATCGATCTTGGATTTACAACGATTCAAAATCCAAAGAAAAGACATGTGAATGATGTCATCAAAAATAAAATCTCTTCTTGACCGACTTGAACAGAATAAAAACTGATTTCTAAACTTCCAAATAAACATCCCCCAACCCCGTCTTGTAATCATAGAGTGCTGGGTCATAGGTGTGGTGACAGTTATAGAGTTTTTATACACCCCATCATGTTAGCTTTTACATTACAATATCCCATTAACACATAACTAAAAGGACACTCTTAGTCGATGGTAGTATGGTATTATAACGCCCGAGGATGGTGCGGGTATAGTGCCTCTATAGGATCAAAAAATTGTGACGGTGGAGCTATTTCAACTCGCAACGAACACTCTTTAAAAGTTTGCATTTTGAGTACATTTTAATTTTGTTACACATGCATTGAGCTAGAAGGACTTTGCAAAAGCGTTGCCCCTTGAAGCCTTGATACCTCAGCCGAGGCACTTGGATGCCCTCAGACTCCCACTCAATCGATGGCAACAAATCTTTTATACTGCCATATCTCAAAAGTACTACTGAATTTACCTATTCATGATAATTATCAAGCTTACTATTTTAAACACATACATTTTTAAAATTACAAGTAACTTATAGAAACAAGGCGGGCCGAGGAGGTTCTCGTGCATCCCAGAGAACCCTATAAAATTTTCTTGCTTAGTGTAAAAACTATATCAAATATATCGATGTTTTGTAAAATAAACTTAGTTTACTTTCAGTATTCTCCATAAAATGAACTTGGTAACTCTTCTACTTGAGTTTGTCAAAAGACAGGGGCGAATGTATGCAGATGTTATCTCTGTGTTTGTGGGTGGGGGCTCCATGGCTAGCGTAAAAAGATGAAATTTTAGTGTTAGTTTTGAGCTCTTTTCGAAAAGTGTCCTTCACCTGAAATTGAAACTGCCCCCACCTCATACTAAAACTCAATATTCAACACTTTAAAATCTTATAAATCATTCATCTCTAGGGCAAATTGCACAAAAATGTATCCAACTTAGCCTCAATTTCAATTTAAGGTACTCTACTTTTTTTTCTTAAATTTAGTGTACTCAACTTATTTTTGATTGCAATGTAAGATATATAACGGGTTTTCCAGTTATCTTATAACGAAAAAATTACATGTTTCGTCCCTATGGTTTATCCCAAATAACACTCATAGTCCCTATTTCATTTTAATTACGTCAGACATACATTTTAGTCCGTTTTTATACATTTTCGTATGTTTTTTCATTCTTTTTACATTTTCATCAGTTTTTTTTTACGTTTTTGACCGTTTTACAACGTTTTCGCCCGTTTTCTTAAGTTTTCGTCCACTTTTTTACGTTTCCGTCTATTTTTTTACGTTTTCGTCTTTTTTTTTTTACGGTTTCGTTCCATTTTTTATGTTCTTTTTCTGGTTTTTAAAGTTTTCGTCCATTTTTTACGTTTCTGTCCGTTTTCTTACGTTTTCGGCCGCTTTTTTTATGATTTCATTCGTTTTTTTACGTTTTCGCCCATTTTTTTAACGTTTTCATATGATTTTTTACGTTTTCGACCGTTATTTTACGTTTTCATCCATTTTTTTACGTTTTTGTCCATTTTTTTACGTTTTCGTCTGTTTTTTTACGTTTTCGCCCACTTTTTCCGTTTTCGTCCGTTTTTTTTACGTATTCGTCCATTTTTTACGTTTTGTTCATTTTTTTACGTTTTCGTCTGTTTGTTTACCTTTTCGTCCATTTTCTGGTGTTTTCGACCTATATTTACATTTTCGTCCTTTTTTTTTTACCTATAACGACTAAAAGATATAGGTCGAAAAAAAGGACGAAAATGTAAATATAGGTCGAAAATGCCAGAAAATGGACGAAAACGTAAAAAATGACGAAAACAGAAAAAGTGGGCGAAAACGTCAAAAAACAAACGAAAACGTAAAAAAAGAATCTGTGGGAAACTAGAAGGGGGGTTGAATAGTTTACCGAATTGTTTTCTTTAGTTATAAAAATTTCTTTGTGAAAAACTTAGATTCAAATGTGGATGGGATCAATCAACACCAATATGAACACAATACTATGCTAATACAATCAAACAATAAGTATGTAAAGAAAAGAGATGGAAAGATTAAACCGAGACAACAAGATTTATAGTGGTTCGGTCCCGAAGCTCTTCTTCGCCCTACTCCACTCCTCAAGTATCCGACTCGAGAGTTCTAAGCACTATGTCAACAAAGCTCCCTTCCGGCGGAGAAAACCGTACAACATCGCTTACGTTATTTTTCGACACTAAGCTAGATGTCGAGTACTAATCTTAGCTAGTACTCATCTACCACGATCCACACGATCCTAACTTTTCACACGATCCACACGATCCTCACAAGATCCACACAATCCTCACAATCTACTCTTGATCCACTTGATCAATACTTAATCACTCAACACTCAAGAGATCCTCAAGATATCAACAAGATCACAATGATCAACATAATAACTAAGAAATACTAAGACACTTGATTTATATCAAGATACAATCAAGTAGACAACTAGTAATGCAAGTGAACTACTTTATGACACCAACACTTTGTATCTTCTTGATACTTTATGTTCTTCTCTTGACTAGTAGAGGTATGTAGATGATTCTTGGTTGGATGAAAGAATTAGTCTTGACTACTAGAGGTATGTAGATGATTCTTGGTTGGATGAAACAATCACTTTTTAAACAAAAGAAAACTAACTAATGATCAAAAGAGAGTTTAGGTGATTAAGGATATGACTACAGAAAGTTGAGTGTGTGAAATGATAGCCAAAATCTGAGAAATGAAGTGGTATTTATAGAATCTGGAAATTTGACCATTTTAAGAGGACGACACCACTAATTGTCATAAGGTACCACTATATTTAGTGGTACTATGGTACCGTGCCAGACAAAAACGCTCCAATTTTTGTCTTTAGTGTTGAAAGTTTATTTAGGGGAGTTTGAAGCTGGTTTGGGTAAAATATAGCTGTTAGGAATATTTTTGAAATGATTTTCCTAAATAAAACATTTCTTTATAATTCAAAAATAATTTGTGAAATGTATTTTTGAAAAGAAAGTTTTGTCAAGCTAAAAATGTGAAGTTCAAAACACAAATTCATTTCTTTGATCATTTGTCAAGTTATAAATTTGTTTGTTCATACCTAGAGTGATTGACGTAGAAATCTGATATTTCGACTAAAAACTTGTTTACGTTAATTTTGACGTAAGATGCTTTCACATTTTGTTATTATCAAAACATAGAGATATCGAAAGATGAGAATAACGTTTTTAGACATTATTTACATCAACACAGTCGAAAACGTAAAAAGCAGACGAAAACGTAAAAAAATGGGTGAAAACGTAGAAAACGAATGAATACTTAAAAAAAAAAAAAAGCGGGCGAAAACGTAAGAAAACGTTAAAAAACAGGAAAAAAAAAAAAAAAAAAAAAAAAAAAAAAAAAAAAAAAAAAACCATAAAAAATGGAACAAAATCTAAAAAAAATAATAATAAAAATAAAAAAAGAAAATTAAAAAAGATGAAAATGTAAAAAAAGGACAGAAACCTAAAAAAGGGAACGAATACTTAAGAAAATGGGCGAAAACGGATGATAACGTAAAAACGTAAAAAAAGGTCGAAAACATAAAAAGAGGGTCAAAAACGTTTAAAAAAAGAAAAAGGAAAAAAAGAAAAAAAAAAAAAAAAAAAAAAAAAAAACTGATGAAAATGTAAAAAGAATGGAAAAATATATGAAAACATATAAAAACATACTAAAATGTATGTCTTGCGTAATTAAAATGCAATGGAGATTACGAGTGTTATTTGGGATAAATCGTATGGATGAAACATGTAATTTTTTCGTTATAAGATAACTGGGAAACCCGTTATATGTCTTACATTGCAATCAAAAATAAGTTGAGTACACTAAATTTAAGGGGAAAAAAAAAAGTAGAGTACTTTAAATTGAAATTGATGATAAGTTTGATACACTTTTGTGCAATTTGCCATTTTTCTCTAAGTAACAATACTCGATTTAATCATTGCGATATTGTTGTTTTTTCTTATGTATTTTGTTGCTATTGCAAAAAAAAAAAAAAAATATATATATATATATATATATATATATATATATATATATATATATATATATATATATATATATATATATATATATATATATATATATATATATATATATATATATGTTGCCGTCACAACCTATTTTTCCTAGTTGCGCCACTGCCGACAAACATGGTACACTTCTTCGTAAACCAAGTATAAAAGGTTTGTCAATATCCAATATTTAATTTCTGCCATATATTTTTATATTGTTAGAAGCAGGAATCGATCGAGGTGAGGTGAGGGAGGTGGATTCCTTTTGTCCGTCTATTTATTAAGAAATCTTTCACACACCCATAGGGTTTTCGATAACTACTCCTCATGTACACATATAAATATCATTTTAACTTTAATTATATATAATCATGACGTGGTTTATTATTAACTTTGTATTCATATTACATGTCTGACTTACGCAATAAACAAATTCAAATTTGTTTTGTTTACGTCTTTCACCTGGTACCTTGGATGCTTGGTTCTCAATTTTTTTATTTAATGGATTGTATAAAGATATTGATACTTTATAGTTGATCGGGAGTATGGAATCCCATGTGAAAGTATGTGTAGTTTGACCGTTGCTATTAATGTTGAGGTATGTCATTAAATGTTAAAAGGACAAAATGAAATATCGCAATTAATCGACATTGGCCATTATGATCCAATGTTGCATAGTGTGATCGGATTTCGGATGCTATGATACAAGAACACATAGGACACGAATTAACTTAAAAGTTCTAACTGAAATCATTATGTTTGTTTCTCGTTTACCACAAAATTCGACGCAGTTGCTAATTAGTTAAAGATCGTCATTTATGCAGTACAATGAGAAAAACAACGAGTATACAAAATATAGTTAGGTTGTTGGTACTAGTTCAACATCATCGATTTGCAGTGAAAAACAACTGTGAATCACAACATTATCTCTTACCGACTCTATGACCATTCGATACAATTTTGAGTTTCTTACGTGCCACTCTTGACATGACAAAATTACATATCCTTACTAAGTTCGAGGGTGATTTTGACTTTAAGAGGGGAGGGAGTCATAACACGAAATAATACCAACACCACTGCCACGTCAGCGCCACATCAATTTAACACCAAATAACATAACATCAAATAACATAACACCAAAAACACCAGAAAATCATAACACCAAATAACACTACTTTTTACATATTTATAAATTCTACCCTCAACAAATTCATTTATTAAACATTCAACCATTTTATTAATAAAACTAAACATTACATTAGGAAATAAAAATATTACAACCAAAAAAAAAAAAAAAAAAAAAAAAAAAAAAAACACATACATAATAAAAAAAAAAAAAAAAAAAAAAAAAAAAAAAAAAAAAAACTAGTTGTTTGACGGACCGGTTGGCGGATGTTGCGGATGTTGCAAATTATATTTTTGTTTGATTCTTTGTTTTTCCATTTTGATAAAATACGCCTCCTCCGGATCTACGTCACTCATTTACATACTAAGAAATTTAAATTCCTCCAAACGCGTAGTCGTCTCATCTTTCATTCTAGCCGCCTCGTACGCCATTTGGGCCGCTTCCCGTCTAAGTCGAAGCTTGTTTGTCAAAGAATCCAAGTTGCTTGACGCACTTCCCCCGGTACTAGTCGATGTATCGGACTTTTGTTTTTTCCCGGTGCGTGCTTTCCCGGGCGGACGTGGTCGTGCATCATGACCGAATAGCTCTTCGTTGCTTTGACCGGGACATCTCCGGTTAAATCAATCGGTTCCGGCGCGTCCCATTTTGGACATCCCCTCAAAATCAACCACGTTTCCTCTTGAGCAAACGAAATACCTTTGTGTTCGTCATGGTAGAATTCTCTAGCATGCCTCATATCATCATTATCACCTTCACGACATTTTGTCAAACGTTTAGCACATTTGTAACACGCTTCGAACTTTTGGCAATTTGCGTTCAACGTATACCACTTGCTTGATAGCATATCTTTGTTACGATTTTGAAATTTTTTCCTGTTGAACTCATTCATCACTCGATACCAAAACGTAATCGACTTTTGAGAAACCCCAACATTCTTATCCTCGGAAACGGCCACCCAACACACGGCAAGTAAACATTCTTCTTCCGATGTCCAACGTAACGTAGTATTACTCACGTCGGGATTTTTTTCATCATATACTTGTGTGGTTTCTTTGGCTTTTTTTTACATCCGTTTACCTCCACGTTTTTGCTTTCGTGCAGTTATATCTTCGGGCTCCACGGATGCCGCTTGTGAGGATTGGGTTTGTGGTGTTGGCGGTGTATGTTGCTCGGTTTGGGTTTGTGCGAAACTTTGTTGCCACATTAACATAAATTGTTGTTGTTGTTCGGGAGTGAAATTAAGTGGGTTAGGCATTGACGAAGATCCGGCATTGTTCGAGTTAGGATTTCCAAAACCCATCATCAAGTTCATGAAACTTTGATCGTCACGTCCCGACATTTTTTTGGATCGAATTGTTTATTTTTGGATCGGATCCTTTTTTTTTTTGATCGGATGTTTTTTTTTTTTTTTTTTTTTTTTTTTTTTTTTTTTTTTTGGTTTTAGCAAATGTATCCGTTGCAATGCAACGGTCTAAAATTCAAACGGTAATAGTTGGGGGCCTTTATTGAACCACTTGAAAACTTCCATAACGCGCGTTACTATGGCAACGCGAAATGAAACGCAGGGCAAAAAACACGAAGCTGGAAATGGTCTTAACGCCGTTATTAGCATGCCACATAGGCTATAACGCGTCTCCGGCGTTATTACTCCCTCATCTCTAACTAGATTAGCAATTCCGTGACTTTTGTTTTGGGTGTCAAAATTACTAGAACCTGGTTAGGCTGACCCTACCCAAAAATAAGTTGTTTTTTTATTAATTTTTATTAATTCTTTTTCTTCTTCTTCTTCTTCCTTCTCCTCCCCCTCCTCTTCTTCTTCTTCTTCTTCTTCTTCTTTTTTTTTTCTTCTTCTTCCCAGGTACGGGTTGAAAAAAACTCATTAAGGTGTTAACTCGACTCTGGTTGAAACCCGAATAATTGGTATCTAATTAGGGTCGGGTATAAATAATGTTTTTCTACCCAAAACAGATTTACTCAACTATAATAAGAGTTATACAGGTCAGGTTTGCCCAAATATTATGCCACTCTTGTGTTTACCAAAACTCAAAATTATACACACTTATATTTGTTATGTCATTTTACATCTTAATTGAGGTATAAATAAAATGTGACTTACACAAAGAAACAGTAATACTTTCATAGTTGAGATCAATATAGATCTCATATTTGTCATATATCAAATAAATCAATCTTAGCTATCCATTTTTTTTATCAAAATTAATAAAAAATCATTTTTCACATTTTTTTTAAAACAACATATATTGCAAACGGTAAATCTTCAAGCTACAAAAAATACATTATCGCGACGAGAATTAAATTATCTTTGTATAGATATGCATTTCTATATACTTTCAACGAATTTTGAAAAAAAAAATTCGTTGAAAGTATATAGAAATGTATATTTATAAAAAGATAATTTAATTCTCGTCGCGATGATATGATTTTTTTTCGTGTAACGATTAACAGTTTGCGAGATATTTAATTTTTAAAAAAAAGAGTGAAATATAATTTTTATTTTTTTTAATCAAAAAATGAATAGTCAGAATTGATTTATTAGATCTATTACAAATATGAGATATATATTAAACATTTTTCAATATTTTTATGCATTTTTATTATTCATTACATCAAAATATATGATTGATGATACCAAAGATAGATAACAAAGCCTTAAGAATTATGATGTATGGGTTTTACACCAACTTTATGGGCCAAATTGGATCTTATATGCTTTGGGCCTTTCAACCAGCCAACCAGGGTCCTTGGATCTTATCTATGGACTATGGGTATTATACGCAAGTTTTCAAGATTCCTTAGACAAATATAGTTGCCTAGCCGAGGACATGAGTGTTTTCGGGATAAATTAGACGAATACATGCGCAAAACAACGATGTATAGTGACAAATAATTATATTTGTGAACTCATGATGTTAGTTTGACCTTTAACTTATGGTTTTAATTTGTAGTCATTGCAAGAAATAAGTTTACGAGTTAGAAACAAAATATTACAAAAGTTTACGGATTAAACAATATTTAAAATAATAATTTAGTGTTATATGTCGTTACCATTTATAATAAAAGGTATAATAGTCCACTAATATTAATCAATTTTAAATTATTTTAGGTTTCAAAAATGAAAATACAATCTTTAAAATAGTAGAGACGGCTTAAATTGTGTTTAAGTTGAAACTTACTCTATGTATAAAATAATCTATTGGATCTGTAAACTTAAAATTTATCAGTATCTTTATGGGTATAGTTCAAGACATTTTGAATGAATAATTATTTAAAAGTGTTCATGCAAACATAATAAACAGTTAATTCACATAAGCGAATAACTACAATACTCAAATTTGTCGTTACACACGGTAACATCAGATTTGTGATTAAAACAATACACTTAATGTAACAGATTCATGATCACATTGAATATATGCAAAAGAAAATTATATATATATTCATGTACCTTAAGGAAAGAATATTTTAAGTACCTTGTAATTTGAAATATGAAATTGAGAATAGATGAAGACAAATACATGGTGGTGCAATATTAGGGCGGTCTTGGTATAATATATCGACACTAGACATTTAAAACAAGTTACTATTTCATATTCGTTTTCTTATTTGATCCATATAGAGATGAAATTTTTTTGATGTTGTGCTAAAGATCATAAAAGATTTTGGATTTGAAGTTAATGATCAAAGCCACAATGAAGGACTTTTTAAAGTAAGTTCTTGAAACGAGTTCACGCATCGTATAGATATTCATCATGATGTTGTTGGAACATCAAGTCAAGAGTCATTAATTTCTAAGCTTAGTAATTCTCTCCGGTGGGAAAAATTGTACAAGGAGGATCATCCCAAGTTGAGATGGGTCTCGCGGGTAGACGTTCAAGGCAGTTGCTAGCTTGATCGCAAAGAGGCGTGCTGGTTCAGGGCATGTATCCTATTACCAACCCGAAACGCTTTATCCGCTATTTTTTTGTTATGGTACCTATCACCTTTAGGTCGGGTACCAGTTAGTAGTCATAATTATATGCGCCGTGAACATGCATGGTTACACTATCTAAATCTATTTGAACCGTCAACACCATTGATAATCATGATCAAAATAATAGGGCGTTTTAGGTAATAGATAAAAGCGTTAACCAAATTAGTTAAGTGTTTTACTTAGAAAGTTAAATGTCAAACAAAGTTAAGTGTTAAAGCACTACTAGAAAAAGTCAAATGTTAAACTATAAATTAACCAAACGTTAAGGGATTAAACTAATTTACCTTCTTTTTATCATTAACTTTGATAAAAAAAAAAAAAAGAGGCAATTGCATATATACCCACTAAAACTTGCATATTTGCATATATACCCAAAACATGCTTAACTTGCATTGTACATTATGCATTGAAAACTTGAATTTTGGAAAAATATGCAAGTTTTTAAGTTTTAGTGGGTATATATACAATTCTCCAAAAAAAAAAAAAGACTTTATGCGAGACTCTTCTTACAAGACTATACTAACGAAACCAGTTACAAGAGCTCGTACAAGACTTTGTTACGAAACCTCTTACAAGCCTTTATGCGAGACTTTTTCTCGTGAGACTGTTTTGCAAGACTTGATACTATGTCTCTCAACAATCCAAATTTGGTATTATTTACGAACCCGAAATCGTTGCCACAAGATACCCAAGAGACAAGTGTTTGACCATTAACCAAGACTAACAGCCTTTTATTAGTCCAACAAAAGTTTTCTCTATCGCATGACGGGCAGGGAGCGATTCCGGGAAGGCCAATGGTACGATGTTCCAACACGACAAGACAGAAGAAGATCGAATCAGGAAGGAGAGCGACAACCACCAAAGATCACTAAGATCTTCGTTTCTAACCTACCGCCTAGATGCTCATCGGCAGATCTGATACAAGTTTTGAAAGGGTATGGGGATATTCAAGGGACTTACATAGCGAGAAAATACGATAAACTAGGGAAACGGTTCGGGTTTGTATCCTTTGCTAATGTTAAAGATCCAGTTCGATTGGAGAATGAATTGAAAGATGTATGGATTGGATCATATAAGTTATTCATAGTCCTTGCTAGATTTGTGGATGGTTCAAAAGTGCATGGGAAGAATGAAAAAGTATGGAGACCTACGCAGAAGAACGATTTAGAGAAGAATGATCACGTTGATCCAGATCCAAAGGTGACGATGGAGAATGCAGGTCCGAGTTTTACGGGGGAAAGGACGTTTAAAGACACGCTGTTAAACATTGAGACGCCGTCAACGGTTCTGAAGATTAATGTACCGGAGGATGTTCAGGGTTGTTCTAAATGGTTTGATTGTGGACTACTGGGCAGATGCTTGGATTTTCAGTCCCTATCAAATCTGAGAATCTGGTTCTCTGCAAGTATCAATAAGCCTGTTTCGTTTAAGTATTTGGGAGGATTAAATGTCATAGTGGTTTTCGAAGCCGTTGAAGATAAACTTTGGTTCCTTGAGAAAAAGAATCTATGGGAATCAGTTTTTAGTTCGTTAGTTGAATGGGAAGGTCAGATCATTGATTTTGAACGTATCGCATGGATTAAAGTGTATGGTATTCCATTATGTTTATCGACTGAATCGGTGATTAAGGAGATTGGAGCTGCAGTCGGAGAGGTCATTCAATGTCCGAGTGTGGAGGATAGTGATGATTTATCGTACGTTTTAATTGGTGTTTTATGTAAGTCAGTTAACAGGATTCGTAATTTTGTTCAATTATCGTGGAAGAATAGTGTTTTCTCGTTAGTCCTTGAAGAAGATCATGGAGATTGGGTTCCGGACTGCTTAGTAGAATACGAAGAAGATGAACCGTCTGTAGATTTCTCAGCCGAAAAACTAGACGAGGAGGATACGTGCATGGCGGAGGATCATGTCAGCGGAAAAATTCAAAACAATGTTGTTGGTAGCGATAATATGGAAGGAACGGGTATCAAGGAACAAAATCAACAATCTAATCTCTCTCCTCATAATGAGCGAATTAATGACATTAATAGGGGTGAGGAAGTTTCTATCCCTGAGAATATTTCAAATGATGTGACAGTTGGCATATGTGAGGAGAATATTCGTAAAGGTAAGAAAAACAAAGGTTTTAGAAAGAAGGCCAGGAAGAAGCAATCTATTTCCCCTGTGGGCCATGACAGGCCCAAGAAGCGGCCCAGAGGGGGTGAAGACTTATTTGACCTTGATAGGTTCATTAGTAATGTGTATGGTAGCCCAGCCCAAGAGTCAGTCGAAAGAGAACCAGCCCAACACTTGTTTTGTACTCCTGACTTGAATGCAATTTCGGTAAATGGAAACCTGGGCATGGAGTCCACAGAAGAGACTGGTATAGGTACTTCGGTGGATCCGATAGATGAAATCGTGGATGTAAACAAGGAAGTCATTGAAACAGTCAAGTTAGGCGTGGCCTTGGGTGTGAACAACATTGGATTATTCGAAGATTCGGTAGCTAACATGGTTCGGGAAGAAGGTTCTCAAGTGGTTATCCAATGAATGTTTTAAGTCTTAATACTCGAGGGTTGGGGGACGAAGAGAAATGGGATTGGGTCAGGAATGTGCGTAGAGAAAACGAAGCACAGGTTATTTTGATTCAAGAGACTCAATTGACTTCAATGGAGGAGGTAAACATCAGTAGGTTATGGGGAAATGATGATTTCGGTTTTGATTGGACACCATCTAATGGTAGATCCGGGGGGCTGTTAACGATATGGGATAATAAGGTGATTGTTACTTCTTCGGTTGTGAAACACCAAAACTTTCTCATAATCATGGGTACTCTAAAAGATAATGGGAAAGGTTTTGTTTGTGGGAATGTCTATATTCCTCACAAACTGGTTGATAAGCGACGGGTATGGGATGATTTAAAGACGGCTTTTCGATACGATGATAACTATGGGATCTTGGGAGGAGATTTTAATTGTGTGCGTAACAAAGACGAGAGGAGAAATTCAAAATTTAATGCCTTAGCGTCTCGGGAATTCAATGATTTTATTGAAGATATGGGATTAAGTGAATTTAGTCTTAGAGGCCGGAAATTTACGTATTGTGTTGGTGATAAACAAAGCAGGATAGATCGTATTTTGGTTTCTATGAACGTTATTGTGGAGTGGCCCAATGCGGAATATCGTGCTCATTTTCGAGATCTCTCCGATCATAGTCCGTTGACTCTTAAGGTGGCATCTCGTAACTTCGGTTCAAAACCATTTCGTTTTTATAATTCTTGGCTCTTTAGAGAAGGAATTGATGACATAGTTTCAAGAGCGGTTGCATCATGTGTCGAGATAGAAGCTCCTCCAAATTTGTGACTTATGGCTAAAATGAAAAGGATCAAAAATGAGCTCAAAAGGTGGATAGAGGATGTTAAAAGAAAAGAGAATGAAGAGGAATCGTTTGTCAGACAGGAACTCGATGATTTGCAAAGAACTTTGGAAGAAAGATCTTTGTCGGAGGAGGAGTCTTGGGTGTTTGAAGAAGGGTCGCTCCGGTTGCGGGAATTGGATATGTGGAAACTGAAAGATGTTAAACAAAAAGCTCGAGCTAAGTGGGCTAAAGAAGGAGACGAGAATTCCGCGTTTTTCCACGGTTGTATTAATAAGAGGAAGGCAAACAACGCTATTCCTGGATTGTTGATTAATGGTGTGTGGGAGACGCGGCCGACTCTGATTAAATGTGAGGTGCTTCGTTTTTTTCGAAACAAGTTTGCTGAAAATTTGGTTCATAGGCCTACGTTTATATGTTATGGGCTACAGCAGCTTCCGGCGACCGATTCGGAGAACTTGGTGCTTCCTTTTTCAGAATTGGAGATTAAGGAGGCTACTTTTAGTTGTGGGAGTGATAAAGCCCCGGGTCCTGACGGTTTTAATTTTCGTTTTATAAAAAAATTTTGGGCGTTTTTTGTTCAGGACTTTAAAGATATATTTCAAGACTTCTACGAGAATGCTTCGATTAGACGTGGAGCCGGTTCATCCTTCATAACCTTGATTCCTAAAAATCAAGACCCGGTGTCATTGGGAGAATATCGTCCAATCAATTTAATCGGGATGATAAGCAAAGTCGTTTCTAAAGTTCTTGTTAGGAGACTGAAGAAGGTTATGGACAGGATGATTAACGAGTCTCAATCGGCTTTTATAGCCGGTAGATATATCCTTGATGGCCCACTTGTGGTGAGTGAGATTATGGCTTGGGCAAAACGCAGTGGTAAAGAATTTTTCATGTTCAAAATCGACTTTGAGAAAGCCTTTGATAATGTTAATTGGGGATTCATGTTGATGGTCATGCGGCAAATGGGCTTCCCGGATGTTTGGTGTCGTTGGATGTATGGGGTGGTTTCTTCGGCTAGACCATCCGTGCTAGTTAATGGTTCACCTACTTATGAGTTTTCTTGTGAGAAAGGCGTTCGTCAAGGTGACCCAATTTCTCCCTTTCTATTTATTATCGTTATGGAAGCACTTTCGGGTCTTATCAAAAAGGCTTGTGATGATGGTCTTTTTGTGGGAGTTCAACTCCCGAATGATGGTCCGTGTTTGTCTCACTTGTTGTTTGCGGATGACGCTATGATTATGGGTGAATGGTCGGATAATAACTTCAAGGTTCTAAAAAGAATTTTGAGGATTTTTCACCTTTGCTCGGGGCTTCGAATTAATATAACTAAATCTACTTTATATGGGATTGGGATAGACGGAGAAGGTTTGAACCGAAAGGCCAAAGAAATGGGTTGTGCCACAGGTATGTTTCCATTTAAGTATCTCGGTATTCAAATAGGTGCCAACATGAACCGGATTGCTAGTTGGGACCCAGTGGTAGAAATCTTTAAGAAGAGGCTCTCTAAGTGGAAATCTAAGGTGTTGTCCATTGCCGGTAGAGTCACGCTTATTAAATCCGTTTTGGAAAGTCTCCCCACTTATTACTTTTCGCTATTTAAAGCCCCGGTGGGGGTTAAAAATAAGCTTGAGGTGTTGATAAAGAAATTTTTGTGGGGAGGAAATGAGGATGTCAATAAGATTCACTGGGTCGGGTGGGAGACTGTGACTAGATCGAGAAAGAATGGCGGTCTCGGATTAACTAAACTGGATCATTCTAATAATGCGTTGCTGCTCAAATGGATCTGGAGGTATAAAGAAGAAGCCAACAGTATGTGGCGTCGAGTCATCGATGCAATTCATGGGTCTAGAAGACGTTTTCAATCGGTCCCTTTTAATCAGACGGTGAGAGGAGCTTGGGCTGTTATTGTCAAGTGCAGCAACAGATTGATGGTAAACGGGTCGGCCTTTAGTAGTTTAATTCAAGGCAAGGTTGGTAATGGCTCGGACATTAAGTTTTGGATTGACCCGTGGATTGATCGGATCCCGCTTCGTTTCCTATTTCCTGATTTATTCTCTTTAGAAAGGAACAAGTGGGCTCTTGTGTCGGATAGGTTGGGACAACATAATTTTGCTGGAGTTATGCAGTGGGATTGGAAGACTTATCCAGCGACAACTCAAGAGGTTCAACAGCTTGTTCTATGCGCTAGAATGGTCGCTGGAATTAGCCTTACTACAACGAAAGATACATGGACCTGGAACATGTGTTTATTGCAGAATGTTGGTGTCAAGGATACAAAAGATTGGTGCAAAAGTGATGAGCAGCTCGGGAACCCAGACGTTATCAGCTGGTGCAAATGGATCCCGGCTAAATGTGGTATTTTTATGTGGCGGGCGTATTTAGACCGTATTCCTACGAAAATAGCCTTATCGAAGAGACATGTTGGGGTGGACGATAATATGTGTGGCTTATGTGGTGATGCGGAGGAAACGGTTGATCACTTATTCTCGGCATGTATGTTCGCGAATGGGATTTGGGCTGGGATTGCTCGTTGGTGTCGCATTCCGCCGATTATCTTATTCTCTATCAAGGATGTTAAAGAAGTGGTCGATCAATTGAGGTACTCGATTGTTAAGAAAGATATCGTGCTTGGTATTATGATTATAACGTGTTGGCAAATATGGAAGATGAGAAACGACAAGATCTTCAAGGCGAAAAGTGCATCAACTACCCAAGCTATTTCGGATATCAAATCGCTTAGTTTCTTATGGTATAACAATAGGGGCAATCGAAACCGGGTGGGATGGAAGGAATGGCAATTTTTCAATTTTGATGTAATGTAATTTGTATTTGTATTGGTTGTTCCGGTAATCTCTTCCTTGGAGATTTCCGGTTGTGTTTTTAATGAAAGTAGCCCTTCAAAAAAAAAATTAGTCCAACAAGAAAAAGTCAAACAAAATGTAAAAGTCAACATCACCACGTCAACAACAAACTATTAACACAATCCTAACTCAAGTCCGAACAACTCAATCCTATAAACAAAACACAAACTACTCTATCATTGTTCTATCCCATCCAAAAAAAAAAAAAAAAAAAAAAAAAAAAAAAAAAAAAAAAAAAAAAAAACCTATACTCTGTTTAATAGAGCATAAAAACGACGTAGTTTTGCAGATGACTTTTCCTGCCAAACATCTTGGGCTCCCATGGTCCGGTTTTCTGGCCCAATCCCGACCTTTTTTATTTATTCGTTTGTTAACAAACTTCACACACCTGTAACAGAGTCATCGTCTAGCTTCATTTTCCGGTGAACGAGATCTATGCGGTACGCTTTTTGTCCCAGTTACGAGATATTCATTCTTATCATTTCAGATACCTGTCAACTTTAGTTTAATTATTTTTTTATGATTTAATTTAATTGACAACAGATAGATATCTTACTAGTTTGATTGAAAATTTTAGCTATTAGGGTTTATTAGATCGTGTTTTAGCGATTTGGTTTCATGAGTTGCATAAGTTAATAATTTGGAATGTTTTTAGAATCTTTTCGGTTTCTCGTAGGATTAATCAGTCAGTTTTAGACGATTGGGAGTGCGTTTGGTTGCGTTTGTTTGTTTGGTTGGGTATGGGAATGAAGGAATGTATATGGTTACCAATACTGTGTTTGGTTGATCGGCTCGACATAGGTTTTAGAATTTGGATGAGCATGGTACCGTATTGGCACCGTTTTTGGTGTATAGGATTTTTTCCCTGACATAAATTCAAAGCCCCGGTCCTGGAACCATATCTTATACCGGTACCGGTATCGGTTCCGGACGGTACTAAAACAGGTAGTGACCGTCTAACTTTTTAAAAAATATGTTTTTCCCATATTTGACCATTTACGTGTATGCAAATAAGCTTCTTATCTAAATGTAGTTCACTTTTAACAAAATAATGATATTCTTTTTAATCTCCTATTTGTATCATTAACTTTGAAGAATTATCTAGAGAATAGAGACAAAACACCTAAACGGATATACTATCATCTCTGTATAACAACTTTTATTGATTTTTGGTTTTTACTCAAAACTATTTATGTATCTCCTCGAATTGAAATTGGGCTGAAGAAAGCCAATTTTATCAATCAGCCCATTAACTTCTCACACTCTTTGGGGGCGTTTCTTTTTTGCTTTTTTGGGCTGGTTGCTAACAGTTTTGGGCCCAACCAGACACAAATTGTGTTTCTTTTTTATTCCCATATGTAAAAAGGCTCTCACTGGGGAGGGGCTGCTAAGAAACCCCCCTCTTTCAAACCAGATTTACCCATTTTCAACAAAATAATGAGATCTGTGCGGTATGATTTTTTTCACAATCACGTGATTATTAGGTTTAATTTTGATTGAATTGAATTGCTATGAGTAGTTAAACTGTATGTGATTAATTCAGGTCAATTGTTTTTTTTTTTGTGCGATATTTCATGAGTGTGATTGAGAAATTTTAGTTTTTAGGGTATAATGATGTTAGAGTTACCATGTTTGATCACAAGTTGTCGAATTCTACGTTGTTTATTTGTATGTTTTATCTAAAATTAAGATGTAACTTTGTATAACTTCGATGAATTTACCTCAATGGATGCTTTTTAGATTTAAGTTGTATTTAACTAGCTATTGTTTCAGACTAATTAATCCCTAACACGCCTCCTTAATGATATAGCGTTTACTTTGAAGTCTCAATCATATCAGCTATTAGTTATTTTCTCGAGTTTTTTTAAATCTATCAAGAAGTCGCTGTATTTATTTCGCACATATATATCGTTATAAATCTTTATATAAAGTGTTTGTCGAATTATGATCCCTACTTGTGTAGCTGTGTTTCGTATTACCACCATCATGAGATTTATTTTGCTTTGGTTAAGTTTTCTACATTTGGTTTGCTGGTGTACAATGGTGATATTCTTCATGATACCCGGTGATGAAATATTTAGTAATCTGAATATGTACTTGTAACCTTGAAACCTGGTGCTCCCTTATGCTTTCAATAAGCGTGAGGTAGAGGAACCACGGTCCACGGGTACATGTCAAGCTGATACTAGGCACTCTGAGGGATATATGATTTCTCGCCATTTGAAATTTTTACCTTATTCTTTGTTTATGATTTCCACATTATTGCTTTAACATGAACATGGTTTATCTAAATATTTATTAGTTCAGTTTTTTAGTTAAAAGATTTGATGATACTAAATATTGGGGCGTTTGATACCATATTTTATCTTATGTTCCTTGTTTGTTGGTTCCCTGCGTTTCTGTTTTGTTCGCTTGTCTTTTCCCTTTTGTCTTCTATATGCTTTTACTTTGTTGCTCTCTTGTTCCTAGCACTTATTTCTCTTATATATCACTCGCACATTTGCACATGCCGGAGGTCTACTGGAAGCAGTCTCTCTACTCCCAGATTTTCCCTGGGGTAGGGGTAGGATATGTCTACATTCTACCTCCCCCATACCTCGCTCTCGCGGGATTGGGTATGTTGTTGTTGTTGATACCACATTTTGAAAGTGAGTATGTGGTAAGAAATGGTCAAAATCAGTTAATAAGGATATGGCATTTCGTTCTGCTCATACCGTTTGAAGCAGTAATAGTTCTTGATTGTTTGACATATCTTGATACAAGGATTTACTTGTAATATAACCCCATCATCATATTGTTGAATCGTTTAAAGCTATATATAAACTGTTTATTGTTTAATTAATCAGATTGTCAAATTGGTTTTACCTTGTTCAAACACTAAAACCGTATTATATGCAACATGGATATGCAATGTGCAGATTGTCACTTTTAAAATGTAACCCAGACATTCGGTTGTTGACTATTGCATATGATTTTCACAACTGGGGTTATTAGCTGTACATTCAAAAGCTAACATTGTGACCATCTTTCATTTACTTGAAGAATAATATTTCTGTCGTGGTTTGTTTAATACCCTTTGAAGATAAAAAGTTTAAATTCATATTAAACATACTGTATTTCGATTATCGTTTTGCAGGAGTATAGTTGTCAATATCTATATATCTTAAGCAAATCTGGTAAAAAGAGGAGGAGGAGCAGTGTCATCTGCTTATCTTAAGCTTATTCCGGGAGCATCCGCGCCAGTATTTGAGCAAAGTGGTTGTATATTATCTACTAGTTCTCGACTATTCTAGTTACTCCCTTTTTTGTGTCCTTTAGTCATCAAGTCTAACAGACAGACGATGATTGAACCTCTACCTCTAGTGTCGTCTCTTTCCCCATCAGTTCTCTCCTTCCTTGACAGCGAACTACACAGTGCTGACGATCTTCAACAAGCTCCTAAACTTGTCTCCGAGTTGCAGAGTGATTGTCATATCTTGGAACAGAGTCTCACAGATCTGAACCAAAGGCTTGGTACATGTTTGCTTGCTTACTCGACATACTCAGATCAAGTGGGTGTCCTCTTCGGCGACATAAATGCCAGGATAAGCAGTTTTCAATCTTCTATATCAGGTCAGTTTTCCTTGTGTACCTATTGAATATATGATGAGCAATATTCATGTAAATTTGTTAATTGTTCTGTTATTTATTTACCTGTTATCGATGACCAGATGGAGTGGGTGGTGAGCAAAGGGAAAGATCAGAAACTTTTTTGGGAAAGGAGTTGCCAGCGCTTGCTCGTGAAGTGGCTAGGGTTGAGGCAGTTCGAGTGTATGCTGGTGAGTTTTTAAAAATCCATTTATCTACAGTGTACATGTTATTTTAATTCTAGTTTTTTACTAACTTAGATCTGGTTTAACTCTGCTGAGATAATATACAAAATGTAGACATTTGTATTGGTGTTCATTTTTAGTAAGCATTAAGAAGCTATTACGCCTCGACTGAGAAGATGGTGCTCATAGTCTAATATTCACATCTACTGTTGCAAAATTGACATAGGATTCTTTAATATATAGCTCAAACATAAATATAGTGCAGGAAACCTTGGGGGCATCATCTCCACGGTATCTGTGTATTGCGTCTTTGATTTAAAAAAAAAAAAAAAATGCCTATTAAAGACGGTGTAATTCCTCACTTTCTAATCCAAGATGGCAAAACGTCGACTAGTCCAACACCATTTAAGCTAATGAAATAATTTCCATCTTGAAGTAGTTAGTTGCTGGTTTGAACCCATACCCCTATGAAGGGGTTAAATAGTCATTCTGTGTTTTTTTATTTTTTTATCTTTTTCACCTCAAACGTCAAGTAGTGTCAACACTTTGGTCCATATTTAGCCTAAGATCAATCAACCTTCTAGATATCTAAACACTACTAACACTGCATCATAGAACTATGGATTTATAAATAAGTTAAGAGTAGAGTGGTGGTTACATTGATCTTGGAAGATGTTGGTTTCACACTTTCACATGGTTCGTACAGATACGATTTGTAGGTGGAATATTGTGTTGAGTTAGTTTTTGGACATGAAGGATGAATGGGACACTCTTGCTTTTTGGCTTTTTAGTTATTCACTCTTTTAAGTGCTTGTTTACTGTTCATAATATTATGAATAGATTTGACAGAGAGTTACATTTTATTTTGAGCTATAAAACCTTTTTATGAATCCAAAACAGTTGAGTTTGTTTTCATGTATTTATGGTCGCATGCGACTTACTCAACTATATGTTCAAGGCTATGACTAACTCTCTTAGGGGTTGTTTGTTTAAGCTTATATGTGGGCTTATGAGCTTCTTTGATTTCGACTTATATTTCATAAGCCCCAATTTTCTGGCTTATTTTGAGACTTATGGGCTTATATGAATTTATCATATCATAATAAAGTTATTTAAGTCCACAAGTCTCAAAATAAGTCGGAAAATTGGGGCTTATGAAATATAAGCCAAAAAACAAATAATCTGATAAGCCACATAACAAAACCTTCCACCGCTAATATTTTATACTTTTTATCAGTTACTTCTATATTAAATTTCTTTTTGTTTTTCTTATGTTTTTGCAGAAACAGCATTGAAACTTGACACCTTGGTCGGAGACATTGAAGATGCTGTTTCTTCCAATGTAAATAGAAATTTAAGAAAGCAGACATCTTCCCTAAAGTCAGAGGTTAGTAAGTTAAAAATCGCGGTTAAATACTGCTTCGGGTATAATCAAAGTTTTAACCTTCTTTCTTGTAACAGGAAGTTCATTTTCCTGCTATTAATGCTCTAAAACTGGCAGAAGACGTTCTAACTAATGTTTCAAGAACACGTCCTCAATGGTCTCGCCTTGTTTCAGCCGTTGATGACAGAGTGGATCAACAATTTGGCAAACTAAGATCTCAAACAATTGCTGATTATCGATCCCTTCTTAATTCCCTCAAATGGCCCCCACCTCTTTCCACATCAAATCCCTCTAATACACCAGAAAATAAATCACCAGAATCAATAAATCCCCTTTTTTCAATGCGAGGTGACCTTAAACACCAGTATTGTAGCAGTTTTCTTGCACTATGCAAACTACAGAAACTGCAAACGCAAAGAAAATCCCGGCAGATGCAGCATAATGGTCAATTTACTCTGCATGAATCGCTTTGGGCCATTGAAGAGCTTGTGAATCCTATATCAATTGCATCTGAACGCCATTTTGCAAAGTGGGCTGATAAACCTGAGCTTGTATTTGCTTTAGTATATAAAATAACTCGGGATTATGTTGATTCAATGGATGAATTATTACAGCCACTCGTTGACGAAGCAATGCTTTCTGGTTACTCTTGTAGGGAAGAATGGATTTCAGCTATGGTTAAATCCTTATCGGATTATCTGGCAAAAGAAATTCTCCCTGTGTATATAAGGCAGCTGGATGAAGACACTATCACTGAAAACCGTTCACAAGCTAAAATATCTTGGTTACATTTTATTGACTTGATGATTTCTTTTGATAAAAAGGTCAAAACTCTTGTAGCACAATCGGGAATCACTCTATCCCTTGAGGAAGATGGGAACATGCGAAATATTTCTTGTTTATCAGTTTTTTGTGATCGGCCCGATTGGCTAGAATTATGGGCTGAAATAGAACTCAGTGATGCAATCGAAAAGTTAAGACCTGAAATTGAGGATGAGAAAAAATGGTTAATGGAAGCTCAACAACCGGGACTCATTTTAGGTTCTGAAGATTGCAGGTCACCCGTGATTTCGAGCGCTTTTCTTAGGCGGTTATCGTCTATCATTGAACGGTGCCGATCAATCCCGGGTGTCACATTAAGAGCAAGATTTATTAGATTGGCTGGTGCACCAATTATACACAAGTTTTTGGATTCCGTGCTTCTTAGATGCCAAGAAGCCGAAGGGTTGACTGCTTTGACCGACGACAATGCTTTTATTAAAGTGACGAAATCGGTCAATGCTTCTCGATATATCGAGTCTGTTTTGAAGGAATGGTGTGAAGAGGTGTTTTTCTTGGAGATGGGATTTGATCAGGATCAACAGCCGGGTGGCATAATTGATGAAGAAGTTAATAAGCTTGTGAAGTTTAGAATTGAATGGGTTGAAAAATTAACAACAGTTGTTTTAAGGGGCTTTGATGCTTGCAGTCGTGAATATATAAAAAACAGGAAACAATGGATGGAAAAAACTGAAGAAGGTTGGGCAGTGTCGAAATCCTTCATTGGGGCCCTTGATTATTTGCAAGCAAAGATGTCGATATTAGAATTAAATTTGAATAAAATTGACTTTGTTGGAATTTGGAGAAACTTAGCAACTGCTATAGATTCTCTTATTTTCAGTGGTATTTTTATGAGTTACGCAAAGTTTTATGATGTTGGTGTTGAGAGACTTGCTAATGATTTGACAGTTCTGTTTGGGGTTTTTAAAGCTTGGTGTTTGAGACCTGAAGGATTCTTCCCGAAATCAAGCGAAGGTTTGAAAATATTGAAAATGGAGGATAAGCAACTTCGTGGCAGTGTAGAAGGAGGTGACAGGTGGCTCAATCAGAATGTGATAAGACATTTGACTGTGAGTGAGGTGGAAAGAATCGTGAAGAGTAGGGTATATGGATGATGAGTGTTTAAAGTTTTCCAGGTGATGCTAACTTAGGATTATTAAAGGGTACATTTGGGTATGTTCTTTTGTCTTAATTTTCAGATTTGAAGGATTATGTTGTGCTAGTTATTTTGTCAGAGTTTAGCTCTGCTTGGTCGTTTTTCTTTGTTACATGACAAGATTTTCATTTTAGTTATAATACATGTATTTTCTTATAATTATTGGTTTATCAAGTATCATATAATAATGTGTACGCAAGCACTGAAATATTAGAATGACGAAATGCTTTGATATATGTTATCATTTTAGATCACCTTTTGTGGTGTTTTAGAAAATGGTAAGTTCATAGTTCTGTGATTATGTTTGATCGAGGAGACAAAGAAAAGATTGGTGTATAAGTGAAACTCATTATTTGAGGGAAGTTCTATAGCAGTTCAAGAGATGAAGAATCTACAAGCAAGTCAGGTTAGGTCATGTACTGATTTTAAAATCTAAAATGCATGTGAAGCTTGCTTTGAAAGTTTGAAGTTTGAAATATATGTATATGTCTAAGGGCTTGCATTGATCTACTAACCATTAACTAATTATCAATTACTATTACTGTTAATTAGATTAGGAACTCTCATAGTGTTTAGCCAAAAATCAATATTGTTTATTTACTTCTTCCCTTAAGAAACACCAGAAAATTTAATAATAATAACTGGGAGTCCAACAGGCAACAACCTATATTCAAAGATACAACCATATAATACGATAAATACAATGTGTAAATTTGGCCAACTGATAATTGTCAAGTTTGTAAACTACACTTCATAGTGAAGGAATTATGAACCAAAATCAATGTCATTGATTTTGGAACAATGGCAAATAGGTGTTTCAGTATTTGCGACTTGACAACTTCCCAAAAATGGTACTATGTAATAGTAAATTATAAATTATAAATGTATCCTTGTCTTACTACGGCTAGAACTTGAAGCAGGTGACAGTGCTTATAGTTTCGACACAAGATTATCGAGCTCGTCTTTACTTTTTCGGCTAGACATGATTGATTTCAGGTGTGTCTTTCTTTCACACTGTTATAACCAGTTTTAGCTTATAAAGACGGTGGAACTTGAGTTTGGACAAACTTAATCAGAAAGATGCTATAATTTTACCAGCATTTTTGTCTGCTGCTGATAATATAATAGTGACCTGGGTCCGTATGTTCCACTATACTGCACTTTATGGACCCACAACATGAATGGATTGTTCCAATTAAGCGCCTTTAGGGACCTACTTCGGGTTTAACCAATTCTGATTTAGGGACCCACTTAAGTGACTGCAGATAGTTAATTGCCGCCTAGAAAGATACATTGTTTCCGGTGTGTCGGTGTCTTGCCTTCTCTTTGTCAACTGTGTTTTAAATCTAGGCTTTAGTTATTCCAATCTACCATAGAATAACTAAGATAGGTGTTCATATTTGAGCAATTTTATATAATAATCTGGTTTCCATTTGCTTGACTTTTGGTGGTTTAATTAAAATAATTGTTTCTGTTGAGTTTGTACGACATACCAAACCACCAGTCCTGGATTGCTGTAACCTATTTCACATTGTGTATGAATAGATTTTGGGTTCCACTTAAGTCCTTGATAGCAAGGTATTGATAAGTTTCACTATTGTTTTAAGCTGTTTTGGATGTTATTAGATGGCTTAGGCTCGGGGAGATACTTCAAAGTTTGATGATTTTGAGCGTATGAGAAACAAAACTTATTCAACAGAATAGTTGTGACAAGTTATTTCATTTGGCTTAATTCTGATATCTAAACATGATTGTGTGTAGATTTAGGATTTTATGAGTTGAACAACTCATCTAACAACAAGGTAAGAAATTAATAATGGAATGTTTATAAGCTGCGTGTAATGGGTTTGGAGGAACAATGGAGATCAGAAATTGCTAGAGGTGACAATATGTATCCATTTACATCTGAATGGGCGGATATTTTTAACGCATCAAACAAGTAATATTAAAAATTATCTAAAATGGCCGCTGTCTTTTGATGTGTATTTTTTTTAACAAGATATAAAACCTTTTTATATCAATTTATTGTGTAATGTTAAAGTTTTTGTAACAACGCTTGACGCAACTTGTTATTTTCTGTAAACTATTCATATGTTATGTGATTTTCCAACAGAAACTTTCTACCTTATGGGAAGGTATCTTTGTATCTCATATGACAGATTCCTGTTGAAACTCAATTGAATAGACTCCTTTCAGCTTTTATTCTTTTGCCATCCGCTCTGTCCTTGATTAGTAGGAATATTAAGTCTTTTGCCAGCTACATTTTTCAATTCCTATTTGGACCCAGATTAATATTATGTTATGCACTTTTTCCATTAAGAAAGACAAAAGAAACACCAAACAGATATTATATTAATAACTGAAGTATTTAAATAGCCTAATATCTGTCTAAGTGAGTCCAACAACAGACACAAAAATTAACCATACAACCAGATAATAAGACAAGTCCTGTATGCATCTGCATGTCTCTGTGACCTCCACATACACTGGCACCCTATTGTTGCAGAAGATCTCTGATGATGTTCACATCAACCCCATTGTTTTCCATAGAATCCAGTAGGTGAGATAGTTTTTCTCCTAGATCATCTCCTTTTGTTCTCAGGCTCTTTATGTAATTGCATGTCTCTTGAAGAATCTTTGATGCTGGTACCTTTTCATCATATCAATACAAGTCATTTTAATCATATTACTTGCATAGTACCATAATTGGGTAAGATTATAAAGTTGTAATCTAGATATGTAGTTTCCGGGAAGTGTCTGAGGTTTGTTAACTTTATATTATATCATAATACCAATTGATATAGCTTCGTAAAGGAATTTGCCTACACAAATTAATTTTAGTATCATTTATTTCTTTTGTGACAATAACAATACATTTCTACTCATATAATGAAGTCTAAGTGACTTAAATAGCAGAAAAGTATATCTGTTGTATAAGGAATTGTTATATTTCGAAGGCTAAGTGTGAACTATGCTTTTTAAAGACCTAGTGCTCAATAGATTTGTAGTAAATCTGGAGGACCATTCTAAGGTACAGAGATGGTTAAGTTGATAAAAATGATTAACGAATAAATAGTTACAACTTGAAAACTTCCCAATAATAAGCACCATGCATGCGATCATATAAATTTCCAACATACCCTTGTTTTATTGGAGCTACAACTTGTAGCAGGTAGCAATGCTTGTAATTTTAGCACAAGATTGTTGAGCTCGCCATCTCTGTTCTTTGCAGTTCTCGTTCTTCGGCTAGACATGATTGACTTCAAATATGTCTCTCTTTCCTACTCTTGGAACTAGTGTGAGCTTAAAAGGGCACAATTTAATGATTTATAGCTTGGAGACAAATCTAGTTAGAGGAACACCATAATCATACCAGCATTTTTGTCTGCTGCTGATAATATAATATTTGCCTGGGTCCACATGTTTCACTCAACTGCACTTAATGGACCTACAACATAAATGGTTCTTTCCGATTAAGGGTTTTTTTGGACCTGTTCTGGTTTAGCCATTCCTGATGTAGTTAGCCTGATTGGAAATATATGCAATTTAGGTTCTTCATAAGTAAGTGCAGGATGGTTAAGTGCCACCTAAAAGATACTTTGTTTTCGGTGTGGATTCGCTTACCCTCTTTATGTCTACACTTCTTTTTGTTATTCCAATTAATCATTAAATAAAGGTTAGATTGATGTTCATATGTGAGCAAGTTGATATATTAATCTGGTTTTTATTTGCTTGATTTTGGTGGAATACATGCTCCCAATTTCTAGTTTAATTGTTTTAATTGTTTCTGCCGAGTTTATTATATAACAAGCCAAACCACCAATCCTAGGTTGTTATAACTCATTTCACACAGTTTGTGAATAGATTTTTTGGATCCCTCTTAAGTTCATATCTCTTAAACGTGTTTTTTCAAAATTTTATAATATCAAAATTTAATCTTCCAAAACACACTCTTTTATTTAACTACTTAGTTATTAGTCTCATTATTTTAAAAAAATAATAATAATGATAATAATAAATAAATAAATTACACCGTTCGTTCCCGTGATTTAGCTTAAATCCCTATCACAATCCCTTATCTTTATTTTTTGCATGGCTTATCCTTGCAATGACACCTTTGCACACTATTCATCCTATCTCTAACGGCCATTAATTATGTCCGTTAACCTTCTCACGCGCTTCTCACATGAGGGTAATTTGGTCCTTCACTTTTCCCCTTTAATTGTGCTACTGCACACTCTTTCTCTTTTATAAAATTACTGTAACTTCTTTCTTTTCATTTTATTTCTCCTTTTCTTATTTGTTTATAACATGTATGCCCACTCATCCCCACCAACATGTCTACCTATTTCTTTTCCTTCCCTGCATCTTTTCTACCCTGTTAATTTGTATCTAAATATGCATTTCATCACAAGAGGGAGGTGATTTAACGGGATAAGTACGGATCAACGGCATTACATAGTTTCGAGATAAGAATCGTTCATGTAGTACAACAAGCAGCAGCAGCAGCAAAAATAAATAAATAAATAATCTGTTGTAGAGATTTGGGCTAAACCACATGAATTTAACTTTGACAATCAAAAGTTTGATTATCAATGATGGAACTTGTAGTTGAGTGAACTTTCGTGTTGGGCTCTTTGCCATAGTTCCGCTCGTTTATTTTGTAAATGTTGTGATTTCGACATGTATTGCCATGCCCAATATGATCGTAGAATATGAGTGTAACACCCGAACACCAAATCCGAAGTTGATATTGTGCAAGAGCATGCAACTATATTTCAAGTATGGTGAAAATTGGGCACTTATTGGCTAAAATCTCAACCATCTCCTCTTTACTTCTTTAAGTTTTTTCCTATAGAACTCTGAGTCTTTTTAATTGCTAAATTTGCTTTAGTAAATATGCAAAACTCAAACCAAAACTATTTGCATTTCAAGTTTTAATATTTAATCGAAAAACTGGTTAGATGTGAGGAAAGTAGATACATGCTATGTTTGGTGTGTGAAATCAAGTTCTTTCAATTCTCCCCTCTGGTTTACTATTTGGTATTTTGTGGGTTGATGCAGTCTATGGTTATTGGCTATGTCTGTTGCATCTTCCAGGATTTTCTTATTTTTTTTGTTATTGTGGATCCTGGTTTTGGGCTGCCTTGTTTTGGTTGCCTGTTGGGTATCGCCTTCTTTTGTTTGGTATTGTTTTAGTTTTCTTGTCTCTTTTTTATTTAGTTTAGTATAGGTTTTTTGTATTAGCCCACCTATACGCCATGAGTATGTTCATGGTTTGCCATGAGTTGATTTTGTTTATTATTTGGTGGCAATAAAATTTACCTTTTTTTATTAAAAAAAAAAAAAAAAAAAAAAAAAAAGCTCAACTATATGTCAACTTTGGATTGAATCTGTACGCCCAAGAATTCATTCCTCAAACCTAAATCAACTGGGTCCAATCGAACGAACACCATCCACATCACCAATGGGCCTAAGATAGCTCGTATATCACTTGTCATAATAACCACGGTCCATATAATAACCGCCGTAAGCCATTTAGCTTGTTTCGGAATAGATGTCTTAAAATGTTAAACGGGTGTTTGGTTTATATTAGGAATCACTATTGGTATGGTAATTGGAATGGGTTTTGAAACCCACCACCTTTGGTGGGTATAGAAAATTGAGAAAAGTTCAAAATACATCCCTGAGGTATGCCAAATGACCGGTTTACATCCTTTTTCTTTTTTCGTCTCAAATATCATCCCTCTGTTAGTAACTTTGGAACAAATACATCCCTCTGGACTAACGATGCAAAATTTTGCCCGTTAAATACCCCACGTGTTAGTCACGTGAGGGGTATTTTTGTCTTTTTACATACCCCTGGTATAAACCACGCCTCTTTTTAGAGTAGGATCATTTTCATTCTTCCCCAAAAAAAAAAAAAAAAAAAAAAAAAAAAAAAAAAAACCCTAATCCCCAAATCATAAACCTAATTCCAACATTGTTCCCTAATTCAAAACAAAACCTATCCAAAATCAGGAAACCCTAAGCATGTCCCACACTATGATTTGTAGATGTGGGCTACCAACTATTATTCGAACTACATGGAGACCAGCCAACCCTGGAAGATGATTTTATTGTTGTCCAAAACCTGTAAATTGTTAACACTTTGTTAAATTTGAAAGTGGATGTGTAAGTTTAATTGTTTATTTAATTATTTACAATTGTTTGTTGTAAGGAACCTAATGATGGGTTTCAAGACTGGGTGGATCCTCCTATGTGTGCAAGATCCGTCATGATTATTCCTGGATTATTAAACAACATGAATCAGCTTCAAGAAACAGTTAGAGAAACTGCTGCAATAGCAAGAGAAAATGCTTCAAAAGCTAGAAGATTGAAGATCATGTTAGGATTAAGTTGGTTGTTCTTTGTTATGTATTTGATGATGAAATGAAATGAAATGTACTAATGTAATGTTTCCAGTTATCAATGAAATATGTATGGTTTTTTTTGTCAATTTACTGTGTTAAGGTTGAAATGGGTTAAATTGGTACAAGTGCAAACAATGTGGCTGACTTTCAATGGGTTGAATTAGTTTGACTGATCAATAGGGTGTTAGAAGGTGTGAAATGTTAGCAAGTAATTGATTTTTACCACAAATTGGACTATTCTTTTCCAACCATAGCTGTAGATGTTTGATAGCTTCATAGTTGCACAAAATAAAGAGAAACAGACATGCTTGTTTAAAGACTGCATGCATAGTCATAGAGTGCATGAATAAAGTAGTTTGCACATGGGAAATATGGAAGAGAATCTCATTTCACTATTTTTTTCTACCCATTCTGCACATTGGGACTGCACTTGGACCAATTTGCCTTGAAGGGACTGCACATTGACCCTTTTGGCCTTGAATAAAGAGATTCCATGTCTTTATATACCTGCATACCACCCCAAATCACCATTGCATCACATTTGTATCAAAACATACACATGAAAAAAATGAATTCCAACAAGAACAAGAAACCATGTAGTGATTCATCTTTATGTGAATCAATATGGGCCATTTCAAGCAGAAATTATTAACAGAAATTATTTATTTTGAAATTTAATTGTTTTTGGGTTTTTTTTTTATGCAGAAATTATTAACATTTCAAGCAGTGATTCATCTTCATGTGATTCAGGATGGGCCAACTATTTTCCAAAAGTTGCAGAGGAAAGCTCTGTTTCATTGAGTGAGCAGTTTCCTAATTATGGATCAAAAATTGGCACAAGTTCAAACATTGTTGATGCAAGGCAAGCTTTTAAGGAGAGGCTTAAGGTTCTTGGACTTGCAAGCAAGGAATTTTGTCAAGAACATGGTATCAAGTCTTTTGAAGTGAAAAAGCCCACAGATGGAAAAGGCAAGGGGAAAAAAAGGCTTTTAGTGTGTTTGGTTTGGACTGAAGATGTTGTATGGTTGCTTTAGGATCATGGCTTAAATGCTTTTCAATAAAACTGTTGTATTCTGATTATGAATGCCAAAACTATGAAATTTACAGCATTTTCATAAGCATTCTGATATAATTCTTCATCCAAATAAACCAACAACATTGATCCAAACAGTGAGGCATACAGAGTTTCAAAAGATCCAAACACTGATCTTAACCTTCATACAGTCTAACCATAACCAAAAGACTTAAACATTGACCTTAAAAACATTAGAAATTATGCAAGTGTTCAAAAGACATTAACTAACACCTAATTCAGATTTTGGCTTTTCCCTTTGATACTTTTTTAGCTCTTGCAGAAGTTTGAGATCCACCAACATCTGAACATTGTGTTCCAGGAACATTTGAATTCTGTGATCCAGCAAAAGAAGTAGCTTGTGATCCAGCAACCTTCATCTTACATGTTCTTCTGTTGTGTCCTGTGTTGTGGCATTTAAGGCATGTGACTGTTTTCCCAATCTTAGACAGCTTACCTCTTTTAGACATCCTTTTGTTTGATATCTCATCTGCAGTCTTTCTCCTCTTTTTTGGTGGCCTTCCAATCTGTTGGTGAACCTTTGGGGGAAGGATAATGTATGGGCTAGGATGTTTCTTCCACAATGGTCTTCCAGTACAAGGTTTGATGGTGTAAGTGTACTGCTTCTTCCAAGTTGTGAGCCAATAGCATCTATGCACCCATGTCTCTGGCAACCCAATTTCAAAACTGTTTGCATCCATGTCATTGATGACTGCAACTGCATGTTTACAAGGCATTCCAGTGAGCTCCCATTTTCTACAACTGCATGTCTTCTCTTGGACATCAACCACACACTGGTCTTGCCATGTCCCACTAACTTGGTACTGTGTACCACAACCAAAAAGAACCTAGCATTATACCATAACAGTTGAATTAATAAGCAATACATTACAAATTTAGCAAGCTTTTAAAAAGATAACAGTTTACCGTGTAGAATGTGGCATCATGCTTTATTGCATCAAACAATTTTGTTGCAGCTGGTGTTAAAGGTCCTTGAGTCTTTGCTATGACTTTTTGAACATTAACTATTCTTTTCATCAAGTATTCCCTAACAAATTCTAGTGCTGTCAAAATTGGAGCATCTCTCCCATCCAACAACTGTCTATTAAAGACTTCACACAGATTGTTTAATAAAACATCACAGTGTGCTCTACCTACATTAAGCAATACAATGGGTACTAGTAATAAGCATTTTGCATGATAAGTATTGAAAGCAAATCAAGCAATAGAATATAACATAACATTACCACTGAAATGGGATCTTGACCAGTGCTGTGCATGTATCATCCTCAAATAGTCATAGGCTTCTTCATCCAACTTTTTTAACTTGTCCATTGCCCTATCAAAATATTGAACAGTTGTAGCTGATGCACATTTCCAAACTAATTTTTTTTTATTCTTCACCTTTCCATTTTTGCTTCATATTCTCATAAATATGTCTTACACAAAATCTATGCTCAGCACATGGGAATACTTTTGCAATTGCAGGTATAAGGCCCTACAATAGCATAAATTAGAATTAGTAATTATTACACACATTTAATAAATAGATAGGAATTAAGGAAGTTTACCTTTTGTCTATCACTTATAAAAGTGAAATTGGACATGGGTCCCAAATCCAAGTCATCACCCAAACAAGTCAGAAACCAAGACCAAGCACTCATATTTTCTGCTTCCACAATGGCATAGGCAAGTGGATATGTCCCATGGTTTTCATCTATCCCAACAGCAGTGAGTAATTGACCTGGGTACTTTCCTTTCATAAAACAACCATCTAGCCCAAGCAAATCTCTTAACCCTGCTTTAAACCCTCTTTTCAAAGCTCCAATACACACATATATCCTTTTGAACTGTCTTTTTGTATCATTGGGATTATAGTCTCTTTCTAGATCTAGCTTAACAGTTGTGTCTTCATTTCTCCTTTGCAGCTCTAAGACATTATCTCTTATACCACCATACTGTTCTTTAAAATCACCCTTAACCTTCATCACTGCTTGACCCTTTGCTCTTTTGATCTTGCTTGTAGAGATATTAAGTTGATATTTCTGTTGAAGTTGTTCCTTTAAGGCTTTAATTGGGATTTCAGGGTTTGGTTTGATGACTTCTTCAATATCCTTGGAAAGAAACTTGTTTGTGCACTTTTTCACATCTCTTGTTTGCAGACAATCATGTGAATCATTTAGGGTTTGCACAGTCCATGTGCCTTGATTGTCATTTGAAATGTGCAAAGTCCATGGACATGTAATATGTTCATAAATATAAGAGCCCTTTTTCCCATTGATGAGTGCTCAAACACTTATCATTTTTATCGTATCTGGACTGCCAAAACATCCAAAAACACCCAAAAACGCATCAAAATACACAATTTATCCCAAAAGTATGTTTTATATGCAAAATGTTTAAAAACAAATGAAAAACGAACAAAGTTTGCACAATTGGCAGTTTCAGTCCCTCAAGTTTCAAAATTTGGCAAAACTAGTCCCTGGAAGTTTAAAATGAAAGAAAAGTCAACCCAAGGCAAAAAAAAGTCAAAAATTATCAAAATAAGTCCTTGGGTGATAAAGTTTGAGAAAATTACACTTTAACCCCTCAAAATCCAAAATTGACACAAATGGTCCCTGGAATTTCAGAAAATGGCAGAATTGGTCCCTGGTGGGATAATTTTGAAAGAAAAAATCATTTTTATCCTTGGAAAGTCAAAATGTGTTAAAAATGGTCCTTGGGTAAAATATTTGTGGAAATTACATGTTTGGTCCCCGAAGTTTGGCAACTTGTAAATTTTAGTCCCCGGGAATTTGAAAAAAAAAATGGAAAAATGCAATATTTGATCCTTGGAATATTTTAACTTGGCAAAAGTGGTCATTTGAATAAAGTTTGGGAAATGGCAGTTTTGGTCCCTTATGTTTCGGATAATTACAAAGTGGTCCTTGTGTTTAAATTTCAACCAACCAAACGGATCCCTTAAATTATCATTAGCCCACCTTATTTCAACCAGGCCTGATCCAACACAGCCCACACCCTTTCCACCTTATTACCCCAGGCCCACTTCATAGCCCAATTCACACCCTAACCGTTTTAAATAATCCCTACTCCCCGCTGACCTGGTCAACCTCCCACCATCTCCACACCCCCACTCAACCCTGCTACAAACCAAACTCCCATCATCACCCCTACCCTCTTATCACTCCTGCAACACTCCAACCCCCCCCCCCCTTGGTACTCCAAACCAAAAGCTAAACTCCAAAATCCACCCCACTGGCCTCAATAATCAATAAAACGGCCAAAAGCAATTTGGCGCCAAAACCATTTAAAGGCCAAGATTGCTTCTACACATCCAATGGCTCCAATTGTTGCTGGGAAAAGACAAATGGGTACCCTAAACCCTAATTTTGGACTATAAAAAAGAAAGAGATGCAATGGAGCAGCAGTCGAGTTTTTTTTAGTTAAATTTTAATGTATTTCTTTTATTGTAACTTTAAATGTATTCAAATTCTCAGTTGTAATTGATCTCTTTCAGTTTTAATAGAAGTATTGTTTCAGAAATTTAAGTTGTTTTTACATTTTCAGTCTCCTCAATTAATAACCATAAAAAAAAATAAAAAAAAAATAAATAAATATATATATATATATATATATATATATATATATATATATATATATATATATATATATATATATATATATATATATATATATATGAAAATGAAGAAGTTGCAAGGAGCAGGGTAGCTTAAGGATGGCCCTGGTTTAGAGCTCATGGGAGCACTTAGGTGGTGATTGTGGTTCTTGGTTTACTTGTTCTAAGCTGGAAAGCACTAGTAAGTTTTAACTCCATTTCTTGGCATTTTACTGTAGAAATAATTATTAGCTGATTATCTTTGATTCCTTATGCTTCTTTAGTGATTTTTAGTCATAGTATTACCAATAATCTTATTCTTGCTCAGTAGTTTCATTCAGTATTTCATTTTTAGAATGTCACTGTTAATAGTATAACTTAGGACCATGAGAATTTGTTACTATTGATGAGGGTTCTATGTTTAGTTAAGCTCACAATATCTAAATAAGAGCTTATGAATCTAAATCATGGACTGAATCACTCATAAGCTTTGAAAAACATCAAAACTGTTAAGACTAGGGGTGTTTGGTTTAAGCTTTTCTGAGTTGCTATTGTGGTTTATTGAGGTAGCTTCTGTTTCAAACATCTCACCCAGGTTCTAAATTACTCAGTTCTAAAGCTACTTTGTCAATTTCATAAAGAAAGTCAAAATAAACTTTATCCTCACCCAATGGGTCATCTGTTGGATTTTTGTGTTCTTTGTTCATGCTACTGAGTTCATATTGTGTTATTATTGATCAATTCAACCTTAAGTCAGTCTAATACATCATGATCAGTAAGTAGGTTTGATCCAAAGATCATATAAGTCAACTGTGGTGTGTACATTAAAAAGTCAAATAGTTGTTTCAGTCATTTTGCTCTAACTTTGGAGGCCTGTAATTTGCTTAAAATAAGGAGTTAGCACTTGAGATTTTACAAGCTTAATCTCTACCAGCTTGTTGATTTTTAAGATTTTTCTTGGAATTTATGGAATTTGTTTAGTGGGTCCCACCAAGCTTCAAAGAGACCTGCAAGGCAACACAACTGCCCTGTCTCAGCAGACCAGTCCACACCACCACCTTTGTGGTGGTTTTCTGACCACTTGAGTGGGTCCCACATCCCATAAGCTGGTTCTCCCAACCCCCTCCTACCAGGGAGTGGCTTTTGACAATTGCTTTGACCCTTAGACCACTGGGCCCCACCTGCAATTGGCCTTAAACTTTGTCTCAAACTGCGTTTGTGGCTTATTCAGGCCACCTTATTGCTTGAAACTTGCTTGTCCTTGTTCCTTGAACTCAGAGAAACCATAAGTTGTCATTGTGGACCCCACACTTTCCCATTTGAGCTATAAAACCTCCACAGTCAACAAAAGTCAACTGTGGGAGTATTAAGCACTTCAAGTGCTTATTCCTTGGGTTAAAATAAAAGTGTTTTTATTAAAAGTAGTTGTTTTTAGTTTATAATCAGTTTAGAAAAAGAAAAAAACCAAAAAACCAACTTTAATATTAGTGATAGCTTCTATTTAATAGGATTTATCAATTTATTTTTCTTTTTAATTTATTTCTAAGTAATATATCACTTTTATATTTTTAGAAATTCTATTTTAGGTTAAAATAATTTTAGAAATTTTTCCAAATTTTTATTTTGTCTTTTAGTGGTTTTTCTAATTAATTTTAGTTTAATTTAGTTTTAATTAATATTAATCAATTAAATAGCATAATTAGATTTTATATAGTATAACCTAGTTTTTATAATTTTTCTAGCTTTTATTTTAGTTAAAACATTTTTATAAATTTTTCTAGAATTTTTACTGTTCATTTTCTATTTTTTATAATATAATTAGTTTAATTAGAAATTAATAAGTAATTAGATTAATAATTAGTTAATTAGCTTAAAAATACATAAAATTAACTTTTTATAATTTTTTAGGATTCCCATGTTGGTTAGTTAGATTTGTAAAATTTTTCTTAATTTTCTAAGTCTTTTTAGTATTTTTAATAATTCTAATTAGTTTAATTAGTATTAAATAGATAATTAGTAATTAATTAATAATAAACAATTAAATAGTATAAAAATAGTTTTTATTTTTCTAAAAATTTTCTTTAATTATTAGGATTGTAAAAATATTAATTTTACACTTTTAACCCTTCCCGTCCATCAGTTGTACTTTTTGTTTTGATCGTCTGTATACGTTTTTTAATTAAAACGTACGTTTTTAGGTTTTAGCTCAAACCTTTGTAATCTAAATTCCCGTAATCACTCACGTAGCTTTCCTAAGCTATATTTGTTAATAATTTCCAAATAATTCTGATCATAACCCTTTTCTGTGAATAATCACCCGATCACAAAGCACGCTAAAGTTACATTTCACACCTCAACGGGATTTAACGACCCGGTGATACCTTATATTACCCGGAGTATTGATCTAGGCTGTTTGACTTCGTTGACCATTCTTTGGTTAATATAAGTTGGTGGTTTAGCGTCAATCAATTTATGGCGCCGCTGCCGGGGAGGTGTGCGCGTTTCTGTAGCGTCTTTTAAGATTAGTGTTATCTCACTTCACTCACTGTACAAATTCCATCACTTGTGAATATTTTCAAAATCAAAACACATAAAAAAGTCATTAACACTTTTCCTAAAGTGTTAAAACACCAAAAAAAGTAAAAAAACAACAAAACCATATCGTAACGTTTTCTGATTCGGTTTTCTTTTAAGGTGATTCTTAAAGAGAAACGATTCTGGATTACGGGACGATAACAAAAATATTGTCCAAAAAGTTTTTATCCCTAGTGCATGCGCACTCGTTCTTCAAGGTCCACTAGCCCATTACGTGAGCTGGTTCGGAAACCTCGAAGACCTCGTAGACGTTCTGCACCAACAGTCGGATCTGAGATCCGTACTGTTCCACCTCAAGCTGTCATCATGGCGGCGGAACCCACTATGAACGAGCTTCTCCAAGCACCCGTCGAGGGTTACGGAGATGCTATCGTTGTTCCGACAATCATGGCCGATAATTTTGAGCTTAAAACAGGATTGATAAATCTGGCCACATCACGTCAATTCTACGGTTATGAGAGGGACGATCCTCAAGATCACATTCGATGGTTCAATAAAATCACATACACCATCAAATGCAAAGATGTCCCCTGTGATGCAATCAAACTTCTTCTCTTCCCATTCTCCCTGGAGGGACAAGCCTGGATTTGGCTTGAAAAACAACCTCCACGATCTATTGAGACATGGGAAGATCTTGTGAAAAAGTTCGTGAATGAATTCTTTCCTCCTTCCAAAACCACAAGTCTCAAGAACGAGATCATGAAATTCACGCAGAAATTCGATGAATCCTTTAGTGAGGCATGGGATCGTTACAAGGAATTGCTCCGAAAATGCCCTCACCACGGTTTCTCTGATCTCATGACACTTGATACTTTCTACAATGGTGTAAGCCAATCCGATCAAGACTCTCTAAATGCCTCCGCTGAAGGTAACTTCTTGAATCGCACCACAAAGGAAGCTTTAGCGATCATTGAGAATAAATCTAAGGTCCGCATTCCCCGAAGCAGATCGGTTGTTTCCCAAAAGGATGTTGCTCCTTCTTCTTCATCGCCCGTGGCTCAGTCTAGCACCGATGCTAGACTTGACAAACTCACGGAAGCTGTCCATGCATTTGTTCTCGCCCAAAGCAAGAAAGATTCTTCTCCTTCTCCACAAGCTGAAATAAAAAAGATAGAAGTTTGTGTCACTTGTGGTGGTCCACATTCATATTATAATTGCACTGCCACCGAAGGCAATCCATTCGAAGTAAATGCAATAGCCGGCAATTCCAACCAAGGAGGTAACCAATACCGTCCTCAAGTGGAACCAAATTACCGGGCTAGCAATCAGGGTGGACCACCCGGGTTTCCTCAAAATCCAAATAGGTTTAATCCTAATCCACCAAGGGGGCCTAATATGCAAAATCAAAATCCTGCCCCCGTCAATCAGTACCCACCCCAAGGGGGTAATCAAGGGTATTCAGCTCCAAAATATCAAGATCCCCTCCCAAACGAGCTCAATAACTACATCAAAGTTAATGAGACCAAAATGAGGGCAATGCAAAATCAAATCTCAAATTTGAAAAATGATTTCCAATCATCAATAGCCAAACAGGGTCAAGAGCTGAAGAGTGAGTTGATGCAAACAAACAACAAAATTGATCAAAATCAAGGCAAGATTGAAAATATGCTTGCCAGTCTTATGAATCATCTCACTCCACCCTCTACATCAGGAGGTCTCCCGGCTAATACAGTTGTTAACCCCAAGGGTGAACTCAAAGCTATTACTACACGCAGTGGTAAAGCTTATGAAGAGCCGCCAGTTCCTCCTATTCCTCCTCCTCTTTATTCCGAGGAAGTTGAAATTGAGCCTGAGGCAACCACGGACAAGGTGCAATTTACTAGCCCACGAAGTACTGCACACGTCTACCCTCAGGTTGTTCCAGAAATTGTACCAAAATCTGGACTTGTACCAAAACCGGGAGTTGTATTTGAACCATCAACAACTCCTAGAGAGAACCCTAAATCCAAACCTTCACTACCATACCCGTCAAGACTTAATGAGCAAAAGCTCCGCGAAAAGGCTAGTCACCAAATGGATAAATTTTATCAAATCTTTCAAGATTTGCATTTTGACGTTAGCCTTGCGGATGCTATCATCCTGATGCCCAAATTCGCATCGATGATCAAGAACTTGTTAAGCAACAAGGAAAAATTGTACGAAATGGCAAAGACTCCATTGAACGAAAACTGCTCAGCAGTTATCTTAAAGAAGCTTCACAAGAAGCTTGGAGACCCTGGGAGATTTCTCATTCCATGTGTTTTCCCTGCGATGGTTGAATGCTTCACCTTAGCCGATCTTGGCGCTAGCATCAACCTGATGCCTTACTCAGTGTGGGAGAAACTCTCTCTTCCTCAACTTACTCCTACGTGCATGACTCTCGAGCTTGTCGACCGTTCAATCTCTCGTCCTCTCGGCATTGCCGAAGACGTATTCGTGAAAGTAGGAAAGTTCCATTTCCCCGCTGACTTCGTTGTTGTTAAGTTCGATGCTGACCCACGAGTTCCTCTCATTCTTGGGAGAGGATTCTTAAGGACGGGTCGTGCGTTAATTGATGTGCACGAAGAGGAAATAACTCTTCGTGTTGGTAATGAAGCTGTAACCTTTAACCTCGATCAAACTTCGAGGTACTCCTCTAATTATGACGCCGAAACGGTTAACCGAATTGATGTCATTGATGTTGCGTCTGGGGAGTACGCTCAAGAGGTTCTAGGTTTTGTCGATGATTCTCCGAGTGAAAACCTCACTCCATCTTCTCACCCCATTGTTGCCAATTCTTTTCCTTCCCTCACTCCGTTTGAGGGAAGTGACTTCATCTTAGAAGAAATTGAGGCCTTTCTCAAAAGTGATTCGATTCCCGATGGAATCGATAGCAAAGAGATTGACCTCGAGGGGGATATTCTCACGCTTGAAAAGTTATTAAACGAAGATCCCTCTCCTCTTCTTGTTCTACCACAAACACTTCATAAGGAGGAAGTCAAAAATGTTGAGAAAACTGATGACTTTCCCGCGGTTGAACTTAAGGACTTGTCGCCTCATCTTGAATATGCATTTCTGGAAGGTGATGATAAATTACCAGTCATAATTGCTAAAAACTTAAGTGTTGAGGAAAAGGCTGCTCTTATACAGGTTTTGAAGTCTCATAAACGAGCAATTGCTTGGCGTCTCTCCGATATCAAGGGCATCGACCCTGAGTTTTGTACTCACAAGATATTAATGGAGGATGACTTCAAACCTGCGGTCCAACATCAAAGAAGGGTGAATCCAAAAATTCACGAGGTTATCAAACAAGAGGTTTTAAAACTTCTTGATGCCGGATTGATTTACCCTATCTCGGACAGTCCTTGGGTCAGCCCAGTTCACTGTGTTCCAAAAAAGGGTGGCATTACTGTTGTCACAAATGAGGAGAATGAGTTAATTCCAACTCGTTTGGTTACGGGTTGGCGCGTCTGCATTGATTATCGTAAATTGAATGACGCCACCCATAAGGATCATTTTCCTCTGCCCTTTATGGATCAGATGCTCGAGAGATTAGCGGGGAATGAGTACTATTGCTTCCTCGATGGTTTCTCGGGTTACTTTCAGATTCCCATTGACCCGCAAGACCAAGAAAAGACCACTTTTACGTGCCCCTATGGAACTTTCACATATAAACGTATGCCATTTGGATTATGTAATGCTCCGGGCACGTTTCAAAGATGTATGATGGCCATTTTTTCCGACATGATCGGAAAAACTATGGAGGTCTTTATGGACGATTTTTCGGTCATTGGGGATTCGTTTAAATCATGTCTCTCCCATTTAGACATCATGCTCAAACGTTGTGAAGACACAAAGTTATGTCTAAATTGGGAGAAGAGTCACTTTATGGTCAAAGAGGGCATTGTCCTCGGCCATAAGATTTCAAAAAACGGGATTGAGGTTGACAGAGCCAAAGTGGACGTCATTGCAAAATTACCTCATCCCACGACTGTGAAAGGTGTTAGGAGCTTTTTGGGTCACGCCGGTTTTTACCGTAGGTTTATTCAAGATTTTTCTAAAATCGCCCGGCCTATGACCCATCTCCTCGAGAAGGATGCTCCTTTTATCTTCTCCCCTGAGTGCATCGAAGCCTTTGAAACATTAAAGAAAAGGCTTACCGAGGCACCGATTCTTGTTGCCCCCGATTGGGACTTGCCCTTCGAGCTCATGTGTGATGCTAGTGATTATGCTATAGGGGCAGTCTTGGGGCAACGCAAAACAAAACATTTTCAGCCTATACACTATGCCAGCAAGACTATGACCGAGGCTCAAAGTCATTACACCACCACTGAAAAAGAATTATTAGCCGTGGTGTATGCTTTTGAAAAATTCCGGCCATACTTGATTCTGACTAAAAGCATAGTGTATACGGATCATTCGGCTTTGAAGTATCTATTTGCAAAACAAGATGCAAAGCCGAGACTCCTCCGATGGGTTCTCCTCCTTCAGGAATTTGATATCATCATTCGTGATAAAAAAGGAGCTGAGAACCTAGCTGCTGATCATCTCTCCCGTCTTGAAAACCCTCACCAAAATGCTTTTGAGAAAAAGGAAATAAATGAAACATTTCCTCTCGAAACCCTCAATGTGGTTTCATTTCGTGGAGACTCGATTACCCCATGGTTTGCCGACTTTGCAAACTATCTTGCGGGTAACTTCATTGTGAAAGGGATGTCGTCCCAACAAAAAAATAAATTTTTCAAAGATGTCAAACATTACTTTTGGGACGACCCCTACTTGTTCAAGATATGCGCGGATCAAGTCATCCGGCGGTGTGTGTATGGTCAGGAAGCCACTGAAATTTTAAAGGCTTACCATGCTGGTCCCACGGGGGGCCACCACAATCCCAACTACACCGCCAAAAAGGTGTTCGATTCCGGCTTTTATTGGCCCTCGATCTACAAGGATGCCCAAGATTTGGTCAAGTCCTGTGACGCTTGTCAACGTCACGGGAATATTTCACAAAAGAATGAAATGCCTCAGAATGCAATTCAAGTTTGTGAAATCTTTGATATCTGGGGCATCGACTTTATGGGGCCATTTCCATCCTCTCACGGAAACAAATACATACTCGTGGCATTTGACTACTTGTCAAAATGGGTTGAAGCAAAAGCTTTACCCACAAATGATGCCCGAGTAGTTGTGAAATTTTTAAAAGCTCTTTTTGCCCGATTCGGAACTCCACGTGCTATTATTAGTGATCGTGGTACGCACTTCTGTAATGACAAATTTGACAAAGTCATGCAAAAGTACGGTGTGACTCACCGTCTTTCCACTGCGTACCACCCTCAAACGAGTGGACAAGTCGAAGTGTCCAATCGGGGCATTAAAAGAATCTTGGAAAGAACTGTAGGTGAAAATCGTGCATCATGGTCGGATAAATTAGATGATGCACTTTGGGCTTTCCGTACGGCGTATAAAACACCCATTGGGTGTACGCCATACAAGCTTGTGTACGGGAAAGCGTGCCATCTACCGATTGAGCTTGAGCATAAAGCCTATTGGGCTCTCAAGCATGCAAATTTTGACCTCAAAACTGCGGGTGATCATAGGAAAGTTCAACTGAATGAATTAAATGAACTTCGTGATCAAGCTTACGAGAACTCTTTGATCTATAAGGAAAAGACAAAGAAGATTCATGACTCAAAAATCAAAAACCGCGTTTTCAACATTGGTGATCGAGTCCTTCTTTTCAACTCTAGACTCAAGATCTTCTCGGGAAAGCTCAAAACCCGATGGACTGGTCCATTCACTATCGTTAAGGTTTATCCTTATGGCACCGTCGAGTTATCACAAAATGACGGACCTAATTTCAAAGTGAATGGACATCGTCTAAAGCACTACTTTGGAGAGGACATACCATCCATGGTTGTCCCGGATCTCCAAACTTTCCCCAAGGACAATTAAATTCGGGGATCGAGTCAAGCTAGCGACTCGGTGAACAAAAATTAGCAACATATATGGGTTTTCACCCATATTTCTGACTTCTTTCTACTTTCTACCACCCTAGTGTGGGGGAATGGCCAACCCCCCGCTAATTTGAAAATGTATATATGTATATAAGTTCAAAAAAAAAAAAAAAATGTGTGATTGTATGTACAGATAAATAAAGTGAAAAATACAAAACAAAATTCCACAGTTAGCTTCGAATATTATCTTTTTACGTTCATAGATTCGGCATAATAACCGGGACTGTGAATATTGAGGACAATATTCATTTCTAAGTGTGGGGGGGAAATTCTAGCGAATTTTATCGCAAAATACTTTTAAGTACCCCCATTTTGCCCCAAATTTTTCAAATTTTTTTCACTTTATTTCAAAATTTTTGTGGTAATCAGTCCGCCTTATCTAAGCGACAAAAGGGATTGGCTAGTCCAGGAGCAAACGGCTCTTGGTAAAGACAACTCAAATCCGTTTACGGCTTGCAATTTGCCCAAAATTGTATGGTTCATCAACTCCCCGGAAACAAATGAGTTGGCTAGCCCGCAAGATTATGGCTTGTGGTAAAGGCCGTGGAAAATCCATAATTGGTAATCAGCTCACCAAGATGTTGACTATTCCATCAAGAGTTGGCTAGTCCAGAAGCAAACGGCTTTTGGTAAAGACTAATCAAATCCGTTGACAGCTGGTGGTTTGCTCAAAATCACACGGTTATCAGGTGTGCCACAGTTCTTACACCTGGCTACTCCAGAAGTGATGGCTTTTGGTAAAGAGTTTCAAATCCATCAAGTTTTTCTCAAAAGATTGCTAGGGACTAGCAATAGCTTAGTGTGGGGGATTGATGAGTGCTCAAACACTCATCATTTTTATCGTATCTGGACTGCCAAAACATCCAAAAACACCCAAAAACGCATCAAAATACACAATTTATCCCAAAAGTGTGTTTTATATGTTTTAGATGCAAAATGTTTAAAAACAAATGAAAAACGAACAAAGTTTGCACAATTGGCAGTTTCAGTCCCTCAAGTTTCAAAATTTAGCAAAACTAGTCCCTGGAAGTTTAAAATGAAAGAAAAGTCAACCCAAGGCAAAGAAAAGTCAAAAATTATCAAAATAAGTCCTTGGGTGATAAAGTTTGAGAAAATTACACTTTAACCCCTCAAAATCCAAAATTGACACAAATGGTCCCTGGAATTTCAGAAAATGGCAGAATTGGTCCCTGGTGGGATAATTTTGAAAGAAAAAATCATTTTTATCCTTGGAAAGTCAAAATGTGTTAAAAATGGTCCTTGGGTAAAATATTTGTGGAAATTACATGTTTGGTCCCCGAAGTTTGGCAACTTGTAAATTTTAGTCCCCGGGAATTTGAAAAAAAAAATGGAAAAATGCAATATTTGATCCTTGGAATATTTTAACTTGGCAAAAGTGGTCATTTGAATAAAGTTTGGGAAATGGCAGTTTTGGTCCCTTATGTTTCGGATAATTACAAAGTGGTCCTTGTGTTTAAATTTCAACCAACCAAACGGATCCCTTAAATTATCATTAGCCCACCTTATTTCAACCAGGCCTGATCCAACACAGCCCACACCCTTTCCACCTTATTACCCCAGGCCCACTTCATAGCCCAATCCACACCCTAACCGTTTTAAATAATCCCTACTCCCCGCTGACCTGGTCAACCTCCCACCATCTCCACACCCCCACTCAACCCTGCTACAAACCAAACTCCCATCATCACCCCTACCCTCTTATCACTCCTGCAACACTCCAACCCCCCCCCCCCCCTTGGTACTCCAAACCAAAAGCTAAACTCCAAAATCCACCCCACTGGCCTCAATAATCAATAAAACGGCCAAAAGCAATTTGGCGCCAAAACCATTTAAAGGCCAAGATTGCTTCTACACATCCAATGGCTCCAATTGTTGCTGGGAAAAGACAAATGGGTACCCTAAACCCTAATTTTGGACTATAAAAAAGAAAGAGATGCAATGGAGCAGCAGTCGAGTTTTTTTTAGTTAAATTTTAATGTATTTCTTTTATTGTAACTTTAAATGTATTCAAATTCTCAGTTGTAATTGATCTCTTTCAGTTTTAATAGAAGTATTGTTTCAGAAATTTAAGTTGTTTTTACATTTTCAGTCTCCTCAATTAATAACCATAATATATATATATATATATATATATATATATATATATATATATATATATATATATATATGAAAATGAAGAAGTTGCAAGGAGCAGGGTAGCTTAAGTATGGCCCTGGTTTAGAGCTCATGGGAGCACTTAGGTGGTGATTGTGGTTCTTGGTTTACTTGTTCTAAGCTGGAAAGACTAGTAAGTTTTAACTGCATTTCTTGGCATTTTACTGTAGAAATAATTATTAGCTGATTATCTTTGATTCCTTATGCTTCTTTAGTGATTTTTAGTCATAGTATTACCAATAATCTTATTCTTGCTCAGTAGTTTCATTCAGTATTTCATTTTTAGAATGTCACTGTTAATAGCATAACTTAGGACCATGAGAATTTGTTACTATTGATGAGGGTTCTGTGTTTAGTTAAGCTCACAATATCTAAATAAGAGCTTATGAATCTAAATCATGGACTGAATCACTCATAAGCTTTGAAAAACATCAAAACAGTTAAGACTAGGGGTGTTTGGTTTAAGCTTTTCTGAGTTGCTATTGTGGTTTATTGAGGTAGCTTCTGTTTCAAACATCTCACCCAGGTTCTAAATTACTCAGTTCTAAAGCTACTTTGTCAATTTCATAAAGTCAAAATAAACTTTATCCTCACCCAATGGGTCATCTGTTGGATTTTTGTGTTCTTTGTTCATGCTATTGAGTTCATATTGTGTTATTATTGATCAATTCAACCTTAAGTCAGTCTAATACATCATGATCAGTAAGTAGGTTTGATCCAAAGATCATATAAGTCAACTGTGGTGTGTACATTAAAAAGTCAAATAGTTGTTTCAGTCATTTTGCTCTAACTTTGGAGGCCTGTAATTTGCTTAAAATAAGGAGTTAGCACTTGAGATTTTACAAGCTTAATCTCTACCAGCTTGTTGATTTTTAAGATTTTTCTTGGAATTTATGGAATTTTTTTAGTGGGTCCCACCAAGCTTCAAAGAAACCTGCAGGGCAACACAACTGCCCTGTCTCAGCAGACCAGTCCACACCACCACCTTTGTGGTGGTTTTCTGACCACTTGAGTGGGTCCCACATCCCATAAGCTGGTTCTCCCAACCCCCTTCTACCAGGGAGTGGCTTTTGACCATTGCTTTGACCCTTAGACCACTGGGCCCCACCTGCAATTGGTCCTAAACTTTGTCCCAAACTGCATCAGATTTCCAATAAGCAAGTGCTTATTTCTGAGTTTGTGGCTTATTCAGGCCACCTTATTGCTTGAAACTTGCTTGTCCTTGTTCCTTGAACTCAGAGAAACCATAAGTTGTCATTGTGGACCCCACACTTTCCCATTTGAGCTATAAAACCTCGATAGTCAACAAAAGTCAACTATGGGAGTATTAAGCACTTCAAGTGCTTATTCCTTGGGTTAAAATAAAAGTGTTTTTATTAAAAGTAGTTGTCTTTAGTTTATAATCAGTTTAGAAAAAGAAAAAAACCCAAAAACCAACTTTAATATTAGTGATAGCTTCTATTTAATAGGATTTATCAATTTATTTTTCTTTTTAATTTATTTCTAAGTAATATATCACTTTTATATTTTTAGAAATTCTATTTTAGGTTAAAATAATTTTAGAAATTTTTCCAAATTTTTATTTTGTCTTTTAGTGGTTTTTCTAATTAATTTTAGTTTAATTTAGTTTTAATTAATATTAATCAATTAAATAGCATAATTAGATTTTATATAGTATAACCTAGTTTTTATAATTTTTCTAGCTTTTATTTTAGTTAAAACATTTTTATAAATTTTCTAGAATTTTTACTGTTCATTTTCTATTTTTTATAATATAATTAGTTTAATTAGAAATTAATAAGTAATTAGATTAATAATTAGTTAATTAGCTTAAAAATACATAAAATTAACTTTTTATAATTTTTTAGGATTCCCATGTTGGTTAGTTAGATTTGTAAAATTTTTCTTAATTTTCTAAGTCTTTTTAGTATTTTTAATAATTCTAATTAGTTTAATTAGTATTAAATAGATAATTAGTAATTAATTAATAATAAACAATTAAATAGTATAAAAATAGTTTTTATTTTTCTAAAAATTTTCTTTAATTATTAGGATAAAAATATTAATTTTACACTTTTAACCCTTCCCGTCCATCAGTTGTACTTTTTGTTTTGATCGTCTGTATACGTTTTTTAATTAAAACGTACGTTTTTAGGTTTTAGCTCAAACCTTTGTAATCTAAATTCCCGTAATCACTCACGTAGCTTTCCTAAGCTATATTTGTTAATAATTTCCAAATAATTCTGATCATAACCCTTTTTTGTGAATAATCACCCGATCACAAAGCACGCTAAAGTTACATTTCACACATCAACGGGATTTAACGACCCGGTGATACCTTATATTACCCGGAGTATTGATCTAGGTTGTTTGACTTCGTTGACCATTCTTTGGTCAATATAAGTTGGTGGTTTAGCGTCAATCACCCACCTACCTTTATCCTCAATCCACCCACTTTATTTATTCCCTGCCCAACATCATTTGGCCCACTTGTATTTGACCCACTAGCTTTTGTTGGCCCAGTAGACTCTATAAACACAGGAAACTTTCCCCTGCATACTACTCTTACCCTTTGTTTGTCATTTTTCCAAGTGTACAACTGTCTTCTAGTAGCCACAGCAACTTCATTAACCATTACTGAAATTTCTTTTTCATTCCCAAACTGTCTTCCCACAAAGAATGACTCTTTACTTTGACCTACACTCCCACTATGATGAGCTTCTTCCTTTCTTAAATTTGCCATTGCTCTCTTTCTTCTATCAGTAGTTTTTTCATTAACACTTTCACTTTCAATGTACATAGGCATATCAAATTCATCTAGATCATATGCTTCTTCCTCTCCTAAGTCAACAGTCTCACTGGCATTGTCATTTCTAACTCCAGCCCATTCTGCATATGTATCAACATTTTTATAGAATTCTTCCATATCTACATCCACTTCATTTATCTCATGTTCCTCATCTGTTTGTATATAATCACTATCTTGGCTATCATCAGTCTCAAAACTAGTCTCATACTCTCCACTAAAACTCTCATAGTTACAATCATCACTAGTCTCATTCACACTTGCTGCCTCATTGAAAATAGGTGCATCTACATCCACAGGCACATTTGGTCCATCTACATTAGCATTCATAGGTGGTCCATCTACATTTGCATTCTCACTTGCTCCATCCTCAAGCAACAACATTAGCAATCTAGTTTCCTTCAAACCAGGCTTCTTAAAAGGCATCCTAACTAGACTTGAATTCAAACCAGGCTTCTTAATGGTCTTCTTAACTAAAGCACTAGTTTCTTCTACATCTATTTCCTCCAAAATCACTTTCTGTGGTGATGTAAATGGTGATTTCAAATAAGCATCTAGGACTGTATAATCATGCTCAATATACACATCAATCAGTTTGATCTTATTAGCATACCCAACTAAGTTAAGCACATCCATATCACCACCTAGTGCTTGTAATCCATGATCTAATTCAGAGTTAGGTACTCTCCAATGATAGAACATCTTACAACCTTTACCCTGGTAACCTAACTTTTTAACCATGTCATTTAACTCAATCACAGAAAATAAGTCCACATCTATAAAGTCCACATAATTATGTTTCCCATTTGTGTAGGTTCTACCTGGGGGTTCAGTGAAAAAAACCACCATGATGAATCTTCAATGAGAAAAAGTTTTGTCTTGTACCTGCTATTAGCAAGTAACATATACAATATTAGGGTTTCGATCATTAAAAGATTATGTGGTTATAAGTAAAATTAAACTTACTATATGCTTGTTGTTCATCCACAGGATCATCATAGTCGCGAATTCTCCATTCCACAACCACCATTGTTGTTAATCATATGTTGAACACTGGAATTGGATTTGGGGGTTTTTAATTTTTCGCCTCTTGGTGTTTCTGTGTGTTTTAGAGGGAAAACGAGGTGGGGATATGATTTTCCCCCTAAAAAGAGGCGTGGTTTTATACCAGGGTTACGTAAATAGACAAAAATACCCCTCACGTGACTAACACGTGGGGTACTTAACGGGTAAAATTTTGCATCGTTAGTCCATAGGGATGTATTTGTTCCAAAGTTACTATCGGAGGGATGATATTTGAGACAAAAAAAGAAAAATGATGTAAACCGGTCATTTGGCATACCTCAGGGATGTATTTTGGACTTTTCTCTAGAAAATTTCTAGTTTCAAGGGTTTGATTCCTCTTTTCAATTGTGAAACCAACTAACCAAACAACTAGAATGAGAATGAAAGTCATTCACTTGTAACCATACCCTCAAACCAAAGACCCCTTAAGTTTTCAGAAGTTTTATTGTTAGATTCTTTTTTTTTTCTTCAAATCAATAACTAATTATAAATTATAAACAAATTTTTGTAATACATAGTTTATGGTCATTCATTTTGTCAAGTCCAATTAATTGTCCAAATATGTAACCACATATATATATATATATATATACTTAGCAGGGTCTCCGCGCGATGCAGCTGCGGGCACCCTGTAATTTAATTTTTACGGCTAATAATATATTTTATTTGTACATTTTTTGGCAATAGCTTTACTGATTAGTTTTTTATAGCAAAAGTTTGATGAAATTTTGCTTAGTTTGTATTATTTTATTTATTATTATTATTATTTTTTAGTAGTTTGCTTGGTTTTACAATATGTGAACATATTTTAGTTTATTATGTTCTTTTTGACAATAAATTTACGGATATCAAAAATTTCATTTTGCTCGTGTCCGTTCGGGCTCGAGCCCGTTTGACCTGTGCCCGTTCGGGCTCGAGCCCATTTGGCCCATTGCCCGTTCGGACTTGAATATTTGTATAATATGCTTTATTATTTGTATTAGTGACATTTAATTCGGGAATTGTGTTTAAGTTGGTTGTACAATATGCTTGATAATTTGTATTTCTTATGTAAATGGTGTTTTAATAAGTGCATTAATTATATTTATTGACCAGTTACTTAATTGTATTTAATGTACATAATGATTTATTTATTGTATTTAATGTTATTATTAATTTTATGTTAAAATTAAATATGAGGAGAATTTCTATAAGTAACATTAGTTGTTTTACTTATAGCTTTAAAAGTTGTATTGCTTAATTTTAAGTATTTCTATTAATAGTAGGCCTTCATGCTTTATCATATAGTATGATATATATATATATATATATATATATATATATATATATATATATATATATATATATATATATATATATATATATATATATATATATATATTGAGAATACCTATGTATATAATTCAATAATTGTCACTATAAAATTATTATATATACTAAAAGGGGGAACCTCCATTGTAGCTACAGTGGACGAAATAGTGCTCATGTGCATTTTAGTCTCTGAGGTGAAACTGTCGTTGCAAGATAGGTCATTTGAGGACTAACGAAGCAACACACTGGGGACTAACGTTGCAACACGTCAAGAATTTTAGGGACTTTTTACGTAAAAAAACATATTATTTCCAGAATTATTTTGTACCTAACGAATTTACAAAAATGGTCCCTCAGGTTAGTTGTAAATAGTATCGTTAGTCCCCCGTTAGCGATATTTTGCAAATTTAGTCCTTAATAATTTTTTTCGCAAACGTTTTATTTCGATTTTAGATTAGACACAACATTCTCGCAGCAACGCGCGGGTGCCCCCACTCGTTATAAACAAGTAACATTGAAAGTTTTGGAATTAATAGAATCTGCTGAGCATAAAAAAAAAACAATGACTAACGGTTTTTTTTTTTTTATTTTTTATTTTTTATTTTTTTTTTCAAAATGAATACGGTGTATCAAAAAGTATTAAGTACATGAGGTGAGATATATAAAAACAACTAGCATCTAAAGTACATATAATCAAATCTCAACCATCCATTCCCCCTCCATCCAATGACTTAGATTAAACCAAAAAATACAAAGAATGACAAGATAGTAAATTTAGAAATCACAATAAAAACAAAAAAAACTACTCCCTATCATAACCATCTAAAGTTTCTCTCTCATCCAAACCAAAAACTAGATCTGAGATCAAAAATCTCGCTAGAAAAATCATCTAATTCGCCGGATTAATCATGAACCCGTCGGGTTCATCAAAAACACCGTCGCCGCCGCCGGAATTTTCATCAAACAAACCTCAAACATCATTAACCCAGTCGGAATGTTCAACTAACATATCGGAAGCATCATCAACCCAGTCCGAAATCGCCGGATTAATCATGAATCCAACGAATTCATACAAAACACCACCACCTCCATCGGAATCATCAACAAAACCGCCGGAATGTTCAATTAACAGATCGGAATCATCAACAAACCCGCCGGATTCTTCAATAAACACGTCAAAAGATGATTTAGAACAATATAAAAATATACATGGTAAAAATCCCTTAGAATTCTCAATTTTTTGTTTAATGATATTAAAAATGTGTAAATCCCACAGGATTTATAATGAATCCTATGGGATTATAATATTTAATGTTATGAGAAGTCTAAAATCCTATAGGTTTTGTTTTAGTGAATCCTAAAAGTGATTCCCAATAAATACCATGGGATTCACTGTTTATTCAGCATGAATCCCATAGGATTCACAATGAATCCCATGGGATTCATTGTTGATTCATTATGACATACACAAGTAAATCCCATGGGATTCTTTATTAATCCCATGAGATTCATTGTTTGAAGATTTCTTAATCTCTTGAGATTCTGCTTTTTATATACAGATTCTATGAAATCACCAAGACCAACTTTATATGAATACACTGAGACACCGGGCGGATCAGAATATTGGGAGCCTCATGTAGAAGCAATTTCTATACCAGAAGAGGGAAAATACTATAACACTCTAGATGAAGCTATAGAAATGTATGGTAACTACGCTGAAGCCGGAGGTTTTCAAATTAAAAAAGCAGGACAAAAATTAACAAAATCTGGAGTGGTACAACTCAAATACATCATGTGCAATAAAGAAGGAGCTCCAAGACATATTAATATCGACACTTTGGATGCTAAAGACAGTGACAAACAAAAAAGAAATACAATGATGCATGTAACAGGTAGTAAAGCTCTCTAATATATTTATGAGATTTTTCTGAATCCCATGGGATTCTTTCTGAATCCCATGGGATTTGTTTTTGAATAACATGTTTTTAAAATATTTCTTTATATAACAGGTTGTAGAGCTCGTATATTATGGATTTCCATACGGCATTACACTCAACTAGTGAAGGAACCAAAAACACCTCTCAACCATCCACATTTGCTCCTTCAAGCTTAAATGATCCACCACCAACAAATGAAATCCCTCTTCCACCAAACGTTCCCCGCCATGATTGCGGACATTGCGAAAGAATCGCTCACATTAGTGAAAGGTGTCGAACGGAAATTCGCGAGCTAACCAATGAAATGGGGTTTATCCTAAACCACATTTTGGACCATCTAGAATCCTTGTCTCACCCACCTCAAGTTTAGTGTCTCCAACAATGATAGTCTCATCTGTAATAGCACCAAAAACACAAACCAACAAACCAAAAGCATTTCACTTCTACAACATTCAAAATGAAACCCGCTACACCCTCCAACACACATTTTCATCCTTAAACAACCTTAGCCTTGTTTTTGGAAAATGTTTCTCATTAAGGAAAATGATGGTTTTCTTTTATAGATGTAGGATTTTATGTTCTTAGTTTCTTTTTTATTTTTCTTTTTATTTTTAGAAATAGGATGTTATCTTCCTAATTTCTTGTCTTTGACTTTCTAAAAGTCAAATTTTACATGAAATGAATTTCATTCTACTATAAAGTATGCATTGTTTGTTGACCATTTAGGTATTGTGAGTAAACTATGCCTTGCTATGGTAGCATACATATATCTTGTGTTTTAGAAACTAACCTTATTTTTTGTAGGATCATTATCCATGTTTCCCTTCCTTGATACTCCATTTAGGGGAGTAATATTCAAGGGGGAGCATGAGAATTGCATTATTTCGCTTCGCAACTCTTTACTTCATGACTTGCTCTATGCTCGTCTATTGCGACAACTAACATTTTTTTGTAGGTTCAAAATCCATGTCTCCTATCTTGGCACTCCTTTAAGGGGAGAATTGTCCAAAGGAGAGCATTTGCATCATTTCGCTCAGCAACTTTTCTTTTTGTTTCGACAAAAAGGGGGAGAAAATATATCTAAACTTATAAAACTTAAAATGATTTTCATAAATTAAGTAAAACAAGTTTGGATATAAACTTTTTAACGACTTCACACTATAATTAGTGATTTACTTAAAAACAAAGTTTATGTTTTGTCATCAACAAAAAGAGGGAGATTGTAATACAAATATCGCCTAAAAACGTTATTTATATTTTACGATCTTTGCTAAGTTTTGTTAACGACAAAGTGTAAACTTTAGTTTTTAGTCAAACATGATTATAGTTTAAGTCTCGCATACATTTACACTTTCATATAAAACATTACATTTACTTATTTCTTAATATAGTAAATGTTACATCACATCATGCATTTATGAAAAGCTTATGTGTTTGACTCTTCATAAGACTTTTTACACAATTGTGTGTTTGACTAGAAATAACTTGATGTGACTTTGGTTGGTTTGGAAAGATTTATGGCAAGTTTGATTGTCAGTCCTGGCGGAACCATCAGGGTACATGGGCGGAACCCATTCTAGGGTTCCGTCGGATCCGCCAGACTGCTGGTTTGTTTTGCTATAAATACCAAGCCACTTGCTAGTTTTTACCCATCACTTTAGTACATATATTTCACATATTCTCTCATCTAACTCAGTAACATTTGACTTGTGTGATTCTCTTATGTAGCAAAGGAGTTCACAAGTTTATCCAAGAAGTTACAAGTTTCAACTCAAAAGTTGCAAGACTTGTTAGCTTTGTTATGTATAAACTTTGGTAGTTTATACTTCATTTGTATCTTGTGTAGAAGTGACCGGTTAGTATTTTAGGCCTTAAAATACATAGTGTGACGGGAGTTGTTGTACCCTTGTAAAAGAACTATTGGGAGTGGTTGTACCCTTGTAAAAGAACTCGACGTCTAGCTTAGTGTCGGAAATAGTGGATAGGCGACGTTAGGTTGGTTCTACCTTGAACTAGGACCCGATATCTAGCTTTGTACCGGATAAAGTGTAAGCGACGATTGTAAAGGTTTCTCCACCCGTGAAACGAACTTGTTGACTAGTGCTTGAAACTCTCGAGTTGGAAACTCGGGGAGTGGATGTAGGGCAAGGAAAAAGAGTCCTTGTAGCCGAACCACGATAAACAATCGTGTTGTGGTTTGATCGTTTCTTACTTTGTCTTTGCATATTACATATTGTCTTTAGTTAGAATCGTTAATTACACGTAAAGATTTTCAAAGATTAACAAGTAATTTGAGTTCATATCTTTAATGAAACGTAAAGTTTTTAAAGGATAATTAAGTTAAAAAGCAGTAAACTATTCAACCCCCTTCTAGTTTTCCACAATTCGCATCAGGAGCTACGTTACTCAAGATCTTTAAAATATATTGTATTTTAAAACTTGGATCGATCCATGGATTTTGAAAATCTCAAAGAAGGGCAACCTATTCAAAACCCACCGCTATTTGAAAAAGAAAACTTCCTTGAATGGAAAAGTAAATTTGAAAACTATGTGAAATCAATTGATCAAGATCTTTGGCACATTATTTCTATTGGTGATTTCAAACCAACAAAAACAAGTTTTGAAAATCAAAATGATTATCTCAAGTTTGATAAAAACACTAAAGCTTTACCGAGAATTGAATATGAAAGAGTGTATTTTTGTCAAACGGTTAATGATATTTGGAAAAATATAATCAACTTTCATCAAGAAATATGTCAAGTCAAAGATGATCAATTCGATCTCACACATGAGTTAGAAGTCTTAGAAAACCTAATAGATAGACACTTAGTTGAAGTAAATACATGTGCAACTAGTGTAAATGTTTTAAATGAAGGTGTAAGTGAAGATGATTACTTATGTCGAGCTCAAAGTGGCCTTGCTTACGATTCATGGAATGACACGGATGAAGATGAAGCCAACTATCCGGTTTGTGATTCTTAGCTAGACAAAACATCAAGCAAGGTACAATTTGAAACCAAACACTTTTGCTTTGACACATTTATCCTAGAGTTTTCTAAACTATAAAATGAGTCTAAACTTTTATGCAACATGGACCTAAAAAATATCTTTAACAATGAACATTCAAAATCTCTTGTGAACAATCTTGAAAAAGAGATAATGTTAGAAGATAAAATGTCTAGACTTGAAAGCAATATTGAAATTGATCTAGGATGCAAAATATGTCTAGAATACATGATACGTGGGAATCGCACCAGGCTTTACCTCTCAAGGGATCTTGAGAAGCTTACAACCCCCACTAGGCAGTGTACCTGATCGTTGTAGTATAGTATAGTGACAAGTACCGGGGGATTGATCGTTCAGCTAAGAATGGTGTCGCTAGGATTAGAAAACCTAAATACTAGTTCTAAAGATGAGGGATGATTATTTTTGTATTTTTATATTTTTTAGAAAGCAAGTAAAAATCTCGGGTTTGAAGGATTTGTGCGGAATTAGTTGCTAGTCAACTAACCCAATACTAAAGATGCAATCAAAATAAAATACTAGAAATGTAAATAAACTTAATTAACTAAGGTTGTGAGCAATAAGTGGAGAAAATGTGTTTACTTAGATTTCACTACTCCCTAGATATCTTTTACACGTTAATTACTTGTTATAGTTGCGTGGATGATGGATTGTATTCCTTAATACCATTCATGGGGTGGCGCACTTAATTCCCCAATCCTATGAGTGCCTACTTCACTCCTATGTCGAGCCGGCTAAGAAGCTCCTAACATGGGATCATTAGAATTTACTCATGCATTAAATACAACCAATAAAACCTAGTGCACGTCAGTTCATGTTTCCTAAGACGTTCAAGCATGTTACCATTTGGAGATCTGCCAGTTTTCTTAAGCCTAACATCGAAATCATTCATCCAATACAACTATAAACAAGTAATCAACACATAATTAACATCTAGGTTTCATTAGATCCAAGCAAACACAAGATAGATCTAGCCTAGCATGGTAGAATTAAGACAAGAACAAGATATAGACAACCAACACATAGACATATTGATTGAATTAAAAGAATACTTATCTCAATTACACATGAAAGGGATCAAGGGCTGAGAACCCTTGAAAAACCTGTAAAATTCGTACCAAGTTCGTACTTAGGGTTTCTCCAAAACTTCTCTCTTTTTAATGTGAAAATTAGAAAACTATATATAGGAAATAGGGTCTAACGGCGTCAAGACAAATCTTTTGACGTCGTCATCTCGCCGCCAAAATACTTCTCAGACTGCCTTGATCTACTTTTGACGCCGTCATGTGTTATGCATTTCCAGGCCATCATGCATTTTACTCTTGATGCCCTACTTCGTGACGCCGTCAATTCTATACTGGGTCGTCATAGAAATTACTCTTGACGCCGTCAGAAATTCCTTCTTGACACTGTCACCTACTGTTCCCAGCAAGGAAAATTAAGACTTTGGCGTTTTCTTCACTTTTATGCTCTAAAAACGTCCGAATTGCTTCCTTTTCCAGATTTCACTCCCAAAGTACCTAAAATTACAAAAGGAACGATTTAGGGTAATATTTGATCAAATAAAGTCAATTCCGGGCTTAAATGACCCCCTAAAAGTGGTTCATTTTTCGCCTCATCATATACCCTTACACTTGAGATTTGCTTGTCCTCAAGCAAATGCGCTTTTATTCTACTCAAAATACAAGTTAGGGGTCATTTAACACTAATATAAAAGTAATTACAACAAATAATCGTTTCACTAAAGACCAAAGACAAGCACGGAGGTCATATACTAGCACCTCACAAATAATGTTTAGATACTCACATCTCTCGGGTGTAATAAAGTATAAATTACAATATAGAAACGGAAGATATCTCTCACTACCTGTCATAGCAAAATAGATTACCATAGGCTTGGGAAAGGATCAAACCTCCACCATATGGCGTAAGCACCTAGGATAAACTATCAAAGAGGTCTTTTAAAGGGTTGTAACGTTAGGTGTAGGGATATGAAATACACGGTTTTGTTGGATAAAGGAAGTTTTACTGGTGGCGCGCTAACAATCTTGGTTAATTACATTGATGAGGCGAAAAATGATCCGTTTTTAGGGGGTCATTTAAGCCTGAATCCGACTTTATTTGATCAAATATTGCCCTAAATCGTTCCTTTTGTGATTTTAGGTGTTTGGAGAGTGAATTCTGGAAAAGAAGCTATTTTGGACGTTTTTGGAGCATAAAAGTGAAGAAAACGGCAAAGTACCAAATTTCCATGCTGAAAATACAAGGTGACGGCGTCAAGACCACCATCTTGACGGCGTCAGACATGTGGAATTAAACATCGAAGGTGGTGACGGCGTCAGAAGGATTCGTGACGGCGTCAAAGTGGCAAAATTAATATACCGTGGGTGGTGACGGCGTCACATAGGCCGTCATAAGTGGATCAAGGCCGTCCGAGGAAGTATATGGCGGCGAGGTGACGGCGTCAGAAGTTACTCTTGACGCCGTCAGACTGTTTTTCCTATATATAGTTTTCTAGTTTTTTCATTAAAAGGAGGAGAAGTTTTGGTGAAACCCTAAAGACGATTTTGGTGCCTCTTTTACAGGTTTTTCAAGGGTTCCAAACCCTTGAGACCTTGCATTGTAATTGAGATAAGTGTACTTTCAATTCAATCAATATGTCTATGTGTTGGTTGTTTATCTCTTGTTCTTGTCTCAATTCTACTATGCTAGGCTAGATCTCTCTTGTGTTTGCTTAGATCTAATGAAACCTAGATGTTGATTATGTGTTGATTACTTGTCTATTCTTGTTTTGAATGAATGATTTTATATGTTAGGCTTAAGAAAACTGGCAGATCTCCAAATGGTAACATGCTTGAACGTCTTAAGAAACATGAACCGAGGCGTACTAGGTCTTTATTGGTTGTATTTAATGCATGAGCCACTGTTTACAATCCCTATAGTTGTGCTGGGTCATGGTGTAGGAGGAGATAAGAGCTCATAGAGTTGGGGAGTTATGTATGCCACCCCACGAATGGTATTAAGGAATACAATCCGTCATTCATACAAGTGTAACAAGTAATTAACATGTAAAAGATATCTAGGGAGTAATGAAGTCTAAGTAAACACAATTTCTCCAAATACTGCTCACAACCTTAGTTTAATTAGTTTAATTTCATTTTTTATTATTTTATTTTGATTGCATCTTAGCTTTGGGTTAGTTGAATAGCAACTAATTCCGCCCACTCCTTCAAAACCCGAGATTTTAATTGCTTTCATAAAATATAAAAACACAAAAATAATCATCCCTCACCTTTAGAACTATTAATTAGGTTTTCTAATCCTAGCGACACTATTCCTAAGCTGAACGATCAATCCCCCGGTACTTGTCACTATACTATACTACAACGATCAGGTACACTGCCTGGTGGGGGTTGTAAGCTTCTCGAGATCCCTCGAGAGGTAAAGCAAGGTGCGATTCTCACGCATCAAGTTTTTGGCGCCGCAGCCCGGGGAATAGTTATTGTCTAGGTTAGGATTTCTTTTTATTAGGTCTACTTGCTAGATTCCTTTCTAGTAAGATTTTTATTTTTATTTTTAGGTCTTCTTTAGTCTATCTTATTTCTTTGTGTTCTTTGTTCGTAAACAATTTCGATGGATAACAATAACATTGATCGCTCGATTCCTGTTATTCGTGTTTTTCGTCGTAGGATTTTCCAAATGCCCGCCCCACTTCCTTTAGCAGAAAATGAGAACCCACCTAACCTGTCACCCAACCACCACTTTGACAATAATTCTGAGTTAGAAGAGTCTGATCATGATGATGACCATAGGGCTAGTCCTTTTTACTATTCAGACTCTGATGAGGATCTTGATGATGGTGATGTGATTAATGAGGATAGAATGGAAGAAGAAGTAAACCCTCTTAGGTATGTCGACCCTAGAACTAGGATTGAGTGTGATAGTTCATTTAACATGCAATTCCCTTGTAAGATGGGATTTAAAAGCTTTAACGCCTATCTCAACTCATCTCTTCCAATGAACATAATCTCACGTAATGAATACAATAAAATCATGGTAGATGAGTTGGAATACAAAGGAGAAAACATTGTGGCTAGGGCTATACCATTGCATGTGTTTGTAGGGAGTTTGGTTTATCTTGTTGAGTTCATGGTTATGGAGAATCTAGGAGAATTTATTGATGATAAATTGACCCAAGTTGTGTTTGGAAAACCTTTCAAACGGTTGACCAACCTCGATGAAAAACTCATAGAAGGGTTAATTACATTCTCGGGTGGGGATGAAGAATTTGTCTATCAAATGCCCCGCACACACCCTAGGTTCAAGGATTTCTCCATGGAAAAGTGTAGTAGGTATCCGCCTATGGAAATGCTAAGTGAGAATGATAAGAGAAAAGGACTTAAGTACACGTATGAAAAGAATAAAAGATATTATCGCGGGTGCTTAGAGTTAGGAGATGAATATAAGAAAGATGAGGCGACTATTAGATGGCTCACACTTGGTTATGTGAGCATAAGCGATACACGTTAACCCATGACTTTGAGTCTAGCTACAAGACTCGTAAATAAAGAAAAGCGCTTCTTGGGAGGCAACCCATGCTTTGTGTGATTTTATTTGTTTGATTGTTATTTGCTTCCGTATGCATGCTTTGTTTTTATTGTTGGTTGATCATGTTTCTCAATTAAAATGTAAAATACTTTATTATGTTGTTTGGCCTAGTCTTAACTTCAACCTAAAGGTATTTTTGCAAAAGATAAGTGTAAGGGGAAACCCCAAATATGTTTTTAAGAAACAAACCGATCATGATTCTCCACAATATTTAATGAACATGTATATTCGTATTTGTTAGAGTCAAATGCTTATATTGAGTCATAATGAAGTTTTGCAGGATTTTCCAGGAAGTAGGACAAAGTTTTTCCAGAAATTTTCCAGAAACTTAACATAAGAATTTCTGCAGGTCCATTCTGACGGCGTCAGGGTATTGCTCTTGACGGCGTCAGGAGTTAAAATCTGGAAATTTTACCGGTTTTGTTTTTCTAACGGAGTCTTATGGTTTTTGTGGATTATTAAGTTTTATCATCTCCAGGAAATCTGCAAACTTCATTCCACAAGCATTATATCTTACTTTGTTTTCTAGGATTTAGTAACTTATATAGGATGCCGCCGATTTTACGCGAGGTTGCCTTGTCTACTTTTTTCAGGATTTACAGGTTATTCGTGACAAGAAGATGATTTATATTCTGGAAGGGAAGCTTTGATTGTTCGTTTTCTTGGAAGAAGATTTAACCTGGCCAACCTAAAATCCATACCGAGCGAATCAGGGGAGTATTTGATTTCATTCTCTTTACTTTTTAACTTTTACATTCTTTACTTGAACATTGGGGACAATGTTCATCTTAAGTGTAAGGGGAGGGTAAAAAGATGATACCTTACATATGCACTTTCGCTTGAGTTTGTTTTGTTTAATAGTAGATGTGTAATAAAACTACGAGAAATACTTGTTAGTGTAATTTTAGCGCCAAATTTAAAATTTTTTACAACATTTAGGAGTGAAACTTTAGCCATAGCAAGCGTCTCATGGATAGGAGGTTGTATGACTAGCACATAACCGTATATTCAGAAAAATTTTCCACCCAAAAATGTGAGGTTCGCCTTTAGATTTGATAGGAAAAGCATTTATTATTAGTGCTTATGAGTGTACCGGTAGCATTTAGATTCTAGAACTTGCGTTAGTGATGCATCCCGAGACCGCTAGTGAGACTACATTCGTGTGGTAGGATTTACTACATGATAAGAGGCATTAGGATCACCCTTGTGTTAAACCCGTATCATAATTACTTGACCTTTTAAGTCATATTACTTGGCTAGTTAAGTCAACTAATTTTTCCCACACCCTTAGCGTTGTACTCATTTTTAGTACACGAAACCCCTAGTACACCCCTCCGAGCCTATCTTTTCGTTTCTAACTTTAAGCATTTTACTTAAAGGAAGAATTTGTTACACCCCACTTAAATGTACACCCAAATCGCCTTAGCCTTCCGTGTATGCGCTCATTTTTAGTGCATTATTGTTATTTGTTAAACCCTAAGTTAACTTTCTAATTGATTACATGGTTGCTAAGTCGAGTCATATCCTTGTACATATTGTTTTGGGACGATTGGGACTCATGGGTAAGTACTTATTTTATGGAGTAATGGGGAAGAACATCATATTATTACCCCCATATGTACGGTAATCTTAAAAGTGCTCCAAGTGTTTTGATTTTCTTAATTCGAGTCATTAGATTAGTTAATTGTAAAGTATGTAAAGATTCAAGTGTAAGGGGAACGTTCATACCCCTATGATGTATAATTTTAGATGGTAGGGTAAGAGTGTATGCAAAAAAAAAAAAAAAAAAAAAAAAAAAAAAAAAAAAATGAGAAAAGAGAAAAAGAGAAAAAGAGAAAAACCATACGGACTACCATCCCTTTTCATTCTATGTTTATTTTATGTTTTTGTTATTTTTCATTTATTAGCTTAAGTCGAGTCTAGTCTTGGCTTAGCAACGCCATCTTGTATATGTAATTAACCGAGATTGTTAACTCGCCACCAGTAAAACTTCCTTTATCCAACAAAACCGTGTAATTCATATCCCTACACCTAACGTTATAACCCTTTAAAAGACCTCTTTGATAGTTTATCCTAGGTGCTTACGCCATGTGGTGGAGGTTTGATCCTTTCCCAAGCCTATGGTAATCTATTTTGCTATGACAGGTAGTGAGAGATATCTTCCATTTCCATAATGTTATATTACTTTATTACACCCGAGAGATGTGAGTATCTAAACACTATTTGTGAGGTGCTTGTGTATGACCTCCGTGCTTGTCTATTGGTCTTTAGTGGAACGATTATTTGTTGTAATTACTTTTATATTAGTGTTAAATGACCCCTAACTTGTCTTTTGAGTAGAATAAAAGCTCATTTGCTTGAGGACAAGCAAATCTCAAGTGTAAGGGTATATGATGAGGCGAAAAATGATCCGTTTTTAGGGGGTTATTTAAGCCCGAATCCGACTTTATTTGATCAAATATTGCCCTAAATCGTTCCTTTTGTGATTTTAGGTGTTTGGAGAGTGAATTCTGGAAAAGAAGCTATTTTGGACGTTTTTGGAGCATAAAAGTGAAGAAAACGGCAAAGTACCAAATTTCCATGCTGAAAATACAAGGTGACGGCGTCAAGACCACCATCTTGACGGCGTCAGACATGTGGAATTAAACATCGAAGGTGGTGACGGCGTCAGAAGGATTCGTGACGGCGTCAAAGTGGCAAAATTAATATACCGTGGGTGGTGACGGCGTCACATAGGCCGTCATAAGTGGATCAATGCCGTCCGAGGAAGTATATGGCGGCGAGGTGACGGCGTCAGAAGTTACTCTTGACGCCGTCAGACTGTTTTTCCTATATATAGTTTTCTAGTTTTTTCATTAAAAGGAGGAGAAGTTTTGGTGAAACCCTAAAGACGATTTTGGTGCCTCTTTTACAGGTTTTTCAAGGGTTCCAAACCCTTGAGACCTTGCATTGTAATTGAGATAAGTGTACTTTCAATTCAATCAATATGTCTATGTGTTGGTTGTTTATCTCTTGTTCTTGTCTCAATTCTACTATGCTAGGCTAGATCTCTCTTGTGTTTGCTTAGATCTAATGAAACCTAGATGTTGATTATGTGTTGATTACTTGTCTATTCTTGTTTTGAATGAATGATTTTATATGTTAGGCTTAAGAAAACTGGCAGATCTCCAAATGGTAACATGCTTGAACGTCTTAAGAAACATGAACCGAGGCGTACTAGGTCTTTATTGGTTGTATTTAATGCATGAGCCACTGTTTACAATCCCTATAGTTGTGCTGGGTCATGGTGTAGGAGGAGATAAGAGCTCATAGAGTTGGGGAGTTATGTATGCCACCCCACGAATGGTATTAAGGAATACAATCCGTCATTCATACAAGTGTAACAAGTAATTAACATGTAAAAGATATCTAGGGAGTAATGAAGTCTAAGTAAACACAATTTCTCCAAATACTGCTCACAACCTTAGTTTAATTAGTTTAATTTCATTTTTTATTATTTTATTTTGATTGCATCTTAGCTTTGGGATAGTTGAATAGCAATTAATTCCGCCCACTCCTTCAAAACCCGAGATTTTAATTGCTTTCATAAAATATAAAAACACAAAAATAATCATCCCTCACCTTTAGAACTATTAATTAGGTTTTCTAATCCTAGCAACACTATTCCTAAGCTGAACGATCAATCCCCCGGTACTTGTCACTATACTATACTACAACGATCAGGTACACTGCCTGGTGGGGGTTGTAAGCTTCTCGAGATCCCTTGAGAGGTAAAGCAAGGTGCGATTCCCACGCATCATACATGTACAATATGGCGTTGCTAAGCCAAGACTAGACTCGACTTAAGCTAATAAATGAAAAATAACAAAAACATAAAAATGCACATAGAATGAAATGGGATGGTAGTCCGTATGTTTTTTCTCTTTTTCTTTTTCTATTTTTTTTTCTTTTTCTTGATTTTTCAATTTTTTTTTTTTTTTAGACATACACTTTTACCCTACCATCCAAAGTAATACATCATAGGGAATAAACATTCCCCTTACACTTGAATCTTTACATACTTTACAATAACTAATCTAATGACTCGAATTAAAAAAATCAAAACACTTGGAGTACTTTTAAGATTAACGTACATATGGGGGTAATATATGATGTTCTTCCCCATTACTCCATAAAATAAGTACTTTACCCATGAGTCCCAATCGTCCCAAAACAATATGTACAAGGATATGACTCGACTTAGCAACCATGTAATCAATTAGATAGTTAACTTAGGGTTTAACAAATAACAATAATGCACTAAAGATGAGCGCATACACGGAAGGCTAAGGCGATTTGGGTGTACATTTAAGTGGGGTGTAACAAATTATTCCTTTAAGTAAAATGCTTAAAGTTATAAACGAAAAGATAGGCTCGGAGGGGTGTACTAGGGGTTTCGTGTACTAAAAATGAGTACAACGCTAAGATGTGGGAAAAATTAGTTGACCTAACTAGCCAAGTAATATGACTTAAATGGTCAAGTAATTATGATACGGGTTTAACACAAGGGTGATCCTAATGCCTCTTATCATGTAGTAAATCCTACTACACGAATGTAGTCTCACTAGCGGTCTCGGGATGCATCACTAACGCAAGTTCTAGAATCTAAATGCTACCGGTACACTCATAAGCACTAATAATAAATGCTTTTCCTATCAAATCTAAAGGCGAACCTGACATATTTGGGTGGAAAATTTTTCTGAAAGTACGGTTATGTGCTAGTCATACAATCTCCTATCCATGAGACGCTCGTTATGGCTAAAGTTTCACTCCTAAATGTTGTAAAAAAATTTAAATTTGGCGCTAAAATTACACTAACAAGTATTTCTCATAGTTTTATTACACATCTACCATCAAACAAAACAAACTCAAGCGAAAGTGTACATGTAAGGTATCATCATTTTACCCTCCCCTTACACTTAAGATGAACATTGTCCCCAATGTTCAAGTAAAGAATGTAAAAGTGAAATAAGTAAAAAGAATGAAATCAAAACTCCCCTGATTCGCTCGGTATGGATAATAAGGTGGCCAGGTTAAATCTTCCTCCAAGAAAATGAACAATCAAAGCTTCCCTTCCAGAATATAAATCATCTTCTTGTCATACATAACCTGTGAATCCTGAGAAAATAGACAAGACAACCTCGCATAAAACCGGCGGCATCCTATATAAGTTACTAAATCCTAGAAAATGAGATAAGATATAATGCTTGTGGAATGAAGTTTGCAGATTTCCTGGACATTATAAAACTTAATAATTCACAAAAACCATAAGACTCCGTTAGAAAAACAAAACCAATAAAATTTCCAGATTTTTACACGTGACGCCGTCAAGAGTTAACTCGTGACGCCGTCAGAAGTGACCTGCAGAAATTCTTATGTTAAGTTTCCGGAAAATTTTTGGAAAAAACTTGGTCCTACTTCCTGGAAAATCCTGCAAAACTTCATTATGACTCGATACAAGCATTTGACTCTAACAATTACGAATATACATGTTCATTTAATATTGTGGAGAATCATGATCAGTTTGTTTCTTAAAAACATATTTGGGGTTTCCCCTTACACTTATCTTTTGCAAAAATACTTTTAGGTGGAGTTAAGACTATGCCAAAACAACAAAGTAAAGTATTTCCACTATTTAGTTTAGAAACATGATCTACCAATCAATAAAAATAAAGCATGCATACGGAAGCAAATAACAAACAAACAAAGTAAAATCATACAAAACGAAGAACAATACCACAAGCACATTCAATTATTTCAAGTAAACGTAAAACATGAAAATAAAATTGTTCAAGGCCAACAGAGGCCGCATCCTAAACTATTACAGCATTAATTGTTTCAAATTACACAACCATCAATGAATTGTTCAGAAATAACAGACATTAAAATAGATCAATGGGGAGGAGGAACGAAACGGTAGTCATAACCAGGAGGGAGGTGTCCGGTGTACCCGTAGGGGGGTAGTCAGTCTCGCGGCCGGGGAAGGGGTCAATCTGCAAGTGAGGCTCAATCTGATCTCGGGTGGAGAGGTGCTGCATCTGGCGGATGGTTTGATCATACATCCAATCAAAGAGCTGGTCAGTGGTGGTCCGCCATGCGTCCACCTGACCCATCCAGGCACCCTGGTGTGCCTGCCAGTCTCCCCTACCCATGTGTCGGTAGTAGTCAGCTGTCCCCTCTTCATAACCCTGGAACTGATGCTGCTGGGGCCCTACCTCATCATTAGCATCATCCTCATCATCAGGCCCCCTGCCTCATACCAGTTATAGGTCCCATTCCTCTTTAGCGTCACGATGCTCATCTGCCTGAGGGATTTAGCCCTCACTACCCTACAGGCCCCACAGTCGCTCAAGTACCCCATGATTGGAGGAGTAAGAAGATTATAGGAACGAGCCAACCGGGTCACGAACATCCCCCCATACACCTTATCGATATCCCTCTCACCCACACTGGTCCTCAAATAACTAGCTACCCAAAATGGGATGTTGCAGTAGACATCCGCTGAAAAGATGGTGTACAGGTAGAAAAGATCTGAAGTAGTGACACGGTGAGTGGTGCCATGACGTCCTGACAGGCTGTATGTGATGCATCTGTGTACCAACCTAACTATGGGGTCCCTGATGGATGCAGCCCCAGTAGTCGAGGTGTAAACCTCGTCCCCAATGGTCGGCCAAAAAGTGACACACCTCATATCACTCCTCTGAGTCTCCCCATTCAACAACCTCTGCATAAAACCTCCATCAACCGCCTCCTCCCTAGTATACAACCCAATCCTCCAACCAAACTCAGTGACCGAGCATGACCGCACTTCCCCTCCTAGCCTAAAATAGATAGTGGTGCCCCCCATATCCGTCCTAGCCTCAGCCTGATCAAAATGGAAGGTCGCAAAGAACTCCCTCACCAACTCACTATACACTGTCTCCCTAATCCTAAACAACCTCTCCCATTGAGGACCCGCAAACCCATCAGTGTGGATCCTCTCCAAAAACGTAGCTTCCAACCCTTGGGACCTAAGAAACTCCCAATCAACTACAGCCCCAGCATCAATATGGTGGTTACAAAGTTCCGCATACTTGGTGGTGGCGCCAACAGTCTCAAACTCGCTCCAACTATGGACCAATTCTCCATAGTTAACTCTTTGTTACCTAGAAGAGCTGCCACGATGTTGGCGAGATCGCTTGCTCATTTTCCTGGAAAAAGATAGAGTGAACGGAAACAATTAGAAGGAGAATTTTATTGATTTTTGTTGTCAGACACATCTGACGCCATCAGGAAGAAGGTCCTGACGCCGTCAGACTTAGCAGAATCCGAATCATGCGAATGCGAGGGAAAAATCAATTTTCAAACTCTTAACCCATTACCCAAACGCTCCTTTAATCAGAAAACATGGGTGGGGGGTCAAAAAATCCGTGGCATGAAGGGCTTTTCCTAAACTAACGCATGATTCAAATGGAGTAACATCATCAAAGGGTAACCCCATGTCCCCATGTTTACAAATCACCAAATGGATGGCATTACGATTTGTCAATTATGGGTAAAAAATGGGGTTTCGGGCGAAAGGGGTTTTCAAAATTGATTGATCCTAAGGACAATTGATCGAAAAAGAGTGAAGAAAAATCACTTACCAAGTGAAGATTGGTTGCGGAAGACGTCGAATTGAAGGGTGGAGATTCGGAGTAGTAGCAGCACTTTGGGTGAGATTTGTGGGGTATGGGTTGAAAGTGATTGGATTTGGGTTAATATTGCTGATTTAGCGAGGTGACGGCGTCAAGAGTTAATATCTGACGCCGTCAGATGCCCGTGTGAGGTAAGAAACGGAGTAATTCCACATTTAGTCCCTGCACTTTGTGTGAATAGCTAAACATAAGTAAAACCATGAGTAGTTATTCCGTTAGTGAAGTCCACCAGGGTCGAACGTTTCATTACTGTCACGGAAAGAGGTGAGATTGTAGAAGGGATTGGGTGATGTTTTAGCTAAGTTGTAACCTTCGCACGGGTCACCGGTGTGTACAAAGAGATGTTGTTCCATAGAGGGTTTCAAATCAGTGGTGTTTTTGAGGTACAACCTCTTCACACCGGGTTTAAAACCAAAAGAACGTCTCTTGCATAAGTTTGGGAGTGTGGTTCGCAAGCATCCAACAAAAATGTTATGGAATTGCGAATTCTTCTCTTCCTGGGGATGCTCACAAGAACGGGAGGTAGTTAACGGTGAAGCACTTGGGGAAAATTTCTCGCTATCCTCTTGGTCAAACGCCAAAGGAGTTGAAACCTCAAAAACTTTTTCGATTTTTCTAGGTACGGAATTTTCTTTGATCTTTTCTTTGACCCTTGATATGAATTGGTCTGCTAAATTCATAAAAGCTTTGTGAGTGCTTTCCATGCGTGCTTCTAGGTGTTGGATTTATTTTTCCTGATTATCCATGAAGGTTACCATTATCCCTTTGAATTCCTCTTGTCGTGAACGTTCAGGAAAATTGTGGTCGATAACCGCATTCCTACGTAAATTTGGATTCCACATGGTTTCAGCAGCAGGTTTCTCAATACTCATTAATTCTTTTACCTGCTTCTCGATGCTTCCTAATAACTGTTCTTGGGTGGCTTGTGCGTAGTCAAGTTTTCCCTTTCTTGGAAACATCGGGTCCTCCCATCCTTCTTCTTCATATTGTGCCAACCCCTCAAGAACTTTCCAGCATTCGTCAATGCTAAGTCTGTTTAGCCTGCCCTTGGCTGCGTAATCAATGGCTCTCCTTGTTTGATAGTCAACTTTATCGTAAAAGATTTGAATCTGGAGCCATGGTTCGATGCCATGATGAGGGACTTTTCGGAGCAGGTCTTTATATCGAGTTCATGCTTCATAAAAGGTTTCATTTTGACGTTGTTGGAACATCAAGATGTCATTTCTAAGCTTAGTAGTTCTCCCCGGTGGGAAAAATTGAGCAAGGAAACGAGTGGTGAGATCATCCCATGTGGTGATGGATCCCGCGGGTAAACGCTCAAGCCATTGACTAGCTTGATCCCGTAGAGAGAATTGGAATAGGCGTAATCGGGTTGTCTCTCTAGTTTCAACATCTAGGTCTATGGAGTCTATGATTTTGAGGAAGTCCTTAAGATGCTGGTTTGGATCTTCAGAACGAAGTCCATGGAATGCACATCTGCTTTGCACCAACCGGATGGTGTCGGATCGCAAGGGAGTCACATTGGCTCCGGTGAGCTCAATGGTATTTCGGTAGCCATGGTGGCTGGGTCGGGAATACTCTCATAAGGTTCGGGGCCTAAGAGGTTCTAGTGGTGGGTTTTGTTGTGGTGGGATGACGGGTTCAAAGATGTTCCCGTTGTCCATGATGTCGGGTGGTGAAGAGTTACGAACAAAGACACAAAGAATTAAGATAGACTAAAGAAATCCTAAAAATAAAAAATAAAATCTTACTAGAAAGGAATCTAGCAAGTAGACCTAATAAAAAGAGATTCTAACCTAGACAATAACTATTTCCCCGGCAACGGCGCCAAAAACTTGATACGTGGGAATCGCACCAGGCTTTACCTCTCAAGGGATCTTGAGAAGCTTACATCCCCCACCAGGCAGTGTACCTGATCGTTGTAGTATAGTATAGTGACAAGTACCGGGGGATTGATCGTTCAGCTAGGAATAGTGTCGCTAGGATTAGAAAACCTAAATACTAGTTCTAAAGATGAGGGATGATTATTTTTGTATTTTTATATTTTTTAGAAAGCAAGTAAAAATCTCGGGTTTGAAGGATTTGGGCGGAATTAGTTGCTAGTCAACTAACCCAATACTAAAGATGCAATCAAAATAAAATACTAGAAATGAAAATAAACTTAATTTACTAAGGTTGTGAGCAATAAGTGGAGAAAATGTGTTTACTTAGATTTCACTACTCCCTAGATATCTTTTACACGTTAATTACTTGTTATAGTTGCGTGGATGACGGATTGTATTCCTTAATACCATTCATGGGGTGGCGCACTTAATTCCCCAATCCTATGAGTGCCTACTTCACTCCTATGTCGAGCAGGCTAAGAAGCTCCTAACATGGGATCATTAGAATTTACTCATGCATTAAATACAACCAATAAAACCTAGTGCACGTCAGTTCATGTTTCCTAAGACGTTCAAGCATGTTACCATTTGGAGATCTGCCAGTTTTCTTAAGCCTAACATCGAAATCATTCATCCAATACAACCATAAACAAGTAATCAACACATAATTAACATCTAGGTTTCATTAGATCCAAGCAAACACAAGATAGATCTAGCCTAGCATGGTAGAATTAAGACAAGAACAAGATATAGACAACCAACACATAGACATATTGATTGAATTAAAAGAATACTTATCTCAATTACACATGAAAGGGATCAAGGGCTGAGAACCCTTGAAAAACCTGTAAAATTCGTACCAAGTTCGTACTTAGGGTTTCCCCAAAACTTCTCTCTTTTTAATGTGAAAATTAGAAAACTATATATAGGAAATAGGGTCTGACGGCGTCAAGACAAATCTTGTGACGCCGTCATCTCGCCGCCAAAATACTTCTCGGACTGCCTAGATCTACTTTTGACGCCGTCATGTGTTATGCATTTCCAGGCCGTCATGCAATTTACTCTTGACGCCCTACTTCGTGACGCCATCAATTCTGTACTGGGTCGTCATGGAAATTACTCTTGACGCCGTCAGAAATTCCTTCTTGACGCCGTCACCTACTGTTCCCAGCAAGGAAAATTAAGACTTTGGCATTTTCTTCACTTTTATGCTCTAAAAACGTCCGAATTGCTTCCTTTTCCAGATTTCACTCCCAAAGTACCTAAAATCACAAAAGGAACGATTTAGGGTAATATTTGTTCAAATAAAGTCAATTTCGGGCTTAAATGACCCCCTAAAAGTGGTTCATTTTTCGCCTCATCAATACAAACATGAAATTATAAGGCAAAATGAAAAAGGAAAAATGTTGGCTAAGTTTGAAGAAAGTTCAAAATCACTTGAAAGATTGTTGAAAAGTCAAAAGTCATTCAGAGATAAAACCGGATTAGGATTTGACTCAAATGCACCATCAACAAGTAAAACAAAACAAGTTGTGTTTGTAAAACCTAGGAGAGAATTGTAGGAGTAATTCTATCTCTATTAGGAGCTCATGATAAAAGGATAAAGATATCATGTTCAATACTTTTATATGTTTGTCTAACCTCCTTGGATTCATAAGTATTTGAGTTTAGCTCTTTTACGAGTCAAGATAATTTTCTTAAAGATTATCTTCTTGGTGGCTCATCTATGGAGCTTAAAAGGTACACGTCTCTTCAACTTACCTTTCATTGCTTCTTGTTGATTAACATTAAGTTTTGTCGTGGGTGATATTAATAGTTTTTACTCTAAGGTGTTTATGTTGTGTGAGTAACAACAAGGATTAGATCCTCCGTGATTAAAGGATTTAGACACCACATCTAGTAGGAGATATAAGGTGTTTCACCTCTTTAAACTTTCGGGAAAAGACACGAGAAACTCTTGAGTGAGTCTTACTTAATACTTGTCTACAAGTGTGCTAACTAAGAATCTCCCAAGTGATTAAAAAACCAACACTTTTGTGATGCTTGCAAATCTAGTAAATCAAAACATTTCACAAGCATTTGTAACACAACATCTTTTAACACTATATGTTCAATCGTGTCTTAATTTAACCACTCTTTTAATAAAATCTCATATAAGACACACAAAGGAAAATAAACCACATTAAGATATAATGGGATGATTGGGAGAAGATGATTTATAAACATCTACGATTTGCACATCAAATTCGACCCATAGTCTTATGATGTTGTATCTCTTGGACATTTACACTCATAGTGTTTTAAGTAAATAAACCTAAAGAGTCGAGGAGTCGTTTAATTGAACATTCGATGAAAGACCCCCTCCTTCTAAGATATCATCTTTGGTAGATGATGACTTAGTCGAAAGTCCAACATTGATAAGTGATGAGGCGAAAAATTAACTTTTAGGGGGTCATTTAAGCCCGGAATTGAATTTATTTGATCAAATATTACCCTAAATCGTTCCTTTTGTGATTTTAGGTACTTTGGGAGTGAAATCTGGAAAAGGAAGCAATTCGGACGTTTTTTGAGCATAAAAGTGAAGAAAACGCCAAAGTCTTAATTTTCCTTGCTGGGAACAGTAGGTGACAGCGTCAAGAAGGAATTTCTGACGGCGTCAAGAGTAATTTCCATGACGACCCAGTACAGAATTGACGGCGACACAAGGTAGGGCATCAAGAGTAAAATGCATGACGGCCTGGAAATGCATAATACATGACGGCGTCAAAAGTAGATCAAGGCAGTCCGAGAAGTATTTTGGCAGCGAGATGACGGTGTCACAAGATTTGTCTTGACGCCGTCAGACCCTATTTCCTATATATAGTTTTCTAATTTTCACATTAAAAAGAGAGAAGTTTTGGAGAAACCCTAAGTACGAACTTGGTACGAATTTTACAGGTTTTTCAAGGGTTCTAAGCCCTTGATCCCTTTCATGTGTAATTGAGATAAGTATTCTTTTAATTCAATCAATATGTCTATGTGTTGGTTGTCTATATCTTGTTCTTGTCTTAATTCCATCATGCTAGGCTAGATCTATCTTGTGTTTGCTTGGATCTAATGAAACCTAGATGTTAATTATGTGTTGATTACTTGTTTATGGTTGTATTGGATGAATGATTTCGATGTTAGGTTTAAGAAAACTGGCAGACTTCCAAATGGTAACATGCTTGAACGTCTTAGGAAACATGAACTGACGTGCAGTAGGTTTTATTGGTTGTATTTAATGCATGAGTAAATTCTAATGATCCCATGTTAGGAGCTTCTTAGCCGGCTCGACAAAGGATTGAAGTAGGCACTCATAGGATTGGGGAATTAAGTGCGCCACCCCATGAATGGTATTAAGGAATACAATCCGTCATCCACGCAACTATAACAAGTAATTAACGTGTAAAAGATATCTAGGGAGTAGTGAAATCTAAGTAAACACATTTTCTCCACTTATTGCTCACAACCTTAGTATAATTTAGTATATTTTCATTTCTAGTATTTTATTTTGATTGCATCTTTAGTATTGGGTTAGTTGACTAGCAACTAATTCCGCCCAAATCCTTCAAACCCGAGATTTTTTACTTGCTTTCTAAAAAATATAAAAATACAAAAATAATCATCCCTCACCTTTAGAACTAGTATTTAGGTTTTCTAATCCTAGCGACACTATTCCTAGCTGAACGATCAATCCCCCGGTACTTGTTACTATACTATACTACAACGATCAGGTACACTGCCTGGTGGGGGTTGTAAGCTTCTCAAGATCCCTTGAGAGGTAAAGCCTGGTGCGATTCCCACGTATCAAGTTTTTGGCGCCGCAGCCCGGGGAATAGTTATTGTCTAAGTTAGAATTTCTTTTTATTAGGTCTACTTGCTAGATTCCTTTCTAGTAAGATTTTATTTTTACTTTTAGGTTTTCTTTAGTCTATCTTATTTCTTTGTGTCTTTGTTCGTAACTCTTCACCACCCGACATCATGGACAACGGGAACATCTTTGAACCCGTCATCCCACCACAACAAAACCCACCCCTAGAACCTCTTAGGCCCCGAACCTTAGGAGAGTATTCCCGACCTAGCCACCAAGGCTACCGAAACACCATTGAGCTCACCGGAGCCAATGTGACCCCCTTGCGATCCGACACCATCCGGTTGGTGCAAAGCGGATGTGCATTCCATGGACTTCGTTCCGAAGATCCAAACCAACATCTTAAGGACTTCCTCAAAATTGTAGATTCCATAGACCTAGATGTTGAAACTAGAGAGACAACCCGATTACGCCTATTCCAATTCTCTCTACGGGATCAAGCTAGTCAATGGCTTGAACGTTACCCGCGGGATCCATCACCACATGGGATGATCTCACCACTCGTTTCCTTGCTCAATTTTTCCCACCGGGGAGAACTACTAAGCTTAGAAATGACATCTTGATGTTCCAACAACATCAAAATGAATCTCTTTATGAAGCATGGACTCGTTTCAAGGACTTACTCCAAAAAGTCCCTCATCATGGCATAGATCTTTGGCTTCAAGTCCAAATCTTTTATGACCATATTGATCTCTCCACGAGGCGAGCCATTGACCAATCGGCCGGTGGTAAGCTACGTGATCTAAGTGCGGAACAATCATGGGAACTCATAGAAGATCTTGCTCTCTATGACAACGAAAGTTGGAATGATCCCCGTGATTTGAACAAAACGGTCAAGGCAATATCTTTGCCTTCGAACAATTCTAGCACTCCCGACCGTAGGATCATGGAACTTGAAGGTCGAGTCAAGTCTCTCATGAAATCTTACGAAGCTCAAAAATTTTCAAGCCAAGTAAGCAGAATCGCTTCTACATGCAAATTATGTAATGGCCCTCACGAGACTCATAACTGCATGGAGCTTCCAAAACGTGCTTATAACTAATTCACGTCGTCACACGTGGGTCAAGGTCCTCCAACTTCTGGCGAGGCCTATGAGGCATGGAAGGATAAACCTAATTTCAGAGGGTACCAAACGCGGAGCGTATGTTTTAATGACTCCTCACCACTCACTTGGTCCGAGCATTTTCCATCACAAGGTATTCCTAGGTAAAGCTGTGAAGATGCTCTAAAAAAATTCATTCTATCTCAAGAATTACAGCTCTCTACGCTCGAGGCTAAATTTAGACAACAGCAGGCTGATATGAACAACAAGATTTGTAATCTGTTAACTGCTATCAAAGAGCATGTTGTTAAACCCATTCACGTTGATGAGGTTAAGTCTGTTACCGTCATGAGTCCACCAACCTCCCCTGTGAAAATAAAAAGTCCTAGCAAGTTATTCAAACATCTATCCCCAAAAGGAAAAGAACCTGTCAACCCCCTAGGACCAATCCATTTCGTAAACACCATCACCACAATATTTGCTTCTACACCCAACCCAACCCAACAACAAACTAACAAAATTGGTCATACAGCTAAAGATGAGACCTTAAGGGTAGACCACGATTCGGCCAGAAAACCTACCAACTCATCCGAGCAGTACACCGCGCGAGAATCTGGCAAATCAGATGAAGGGAAAGGGAGATCGGAAGAGCATGAGAGAAATCCGACCATTTTGGGTAAATCTATTATAGAGGGACCCGAGAGAAAAATGGAGGATGTTACTAGAGGGAGTAGCGATAGGACTAAGGAAAGCAACCCTAAAGTTTTCAAGATCTCCTGCACCATTAAGGAAAAGCTCTTAACCGATAGTCATATAGATCCTAGCTTCCCAGTCAACATAATCCCCCTTTCCTTATACCACGAAGCCTTCCCAGAACGCATTGTGTGCGAGAGAGTTGATAATGCAAGGGTTATGAAAAATTTATCAATTATGATTGGAGAACTTGTTTACAATATTGACCTCACCGTGGTCGATGACGTGGACCCTCTCACTAATCAAACGTTAACCAACCTTGTTCTTGGGAAACCATTTATCGATGAATCGGGAGTGATCCTTGATGAGAAAGATGGTAGTGCATTATTCACCAATGGTGTTAAGAAGGTAATTTTTCGTAGGGGTAATGAGGAGGTGTACGAGTATCGTCCTTCCCTTGAGGGAAATCTATACGGATCAAAGGATGGAGAGTCGAGGAAGATAAGACGGCGTGATCCGAATAATCTCAAAATTCCCTGTATGATCGGTCATAAGTACTTCGATAACATCTACATTAACGTATTCCTGCCGAAGAATTTTATGTCCCTATTCCATTATAACAATATCTGCAGATGGGGAATGGTTTACAAGGGAGAGAAAGTGGTTGGTAAGGATCATGAAATCCAGGTGTTTGTAGGAAATATGGCATTCACTATGGAATTTACGATTGTGGACAATATCGAAGACTATGTCGACCCTAGATTATCACAAGTCATTTTTGGGGCGCCCTTCTGCGAGATCACTAATCTGATAATTGATGACCGGAACGGAATCATGACCTTCGCTGATGGAATTAGGAGGGTTTCATACCAAACGCCATACAAGAGAAGAGACCTTAAGGAAATCGATTGTGACGGGCTTGACAAGATAAGCTCCCAACTTATTTTGTGTGATGAAGATGTTCGGAGAGGGTGTAAGAACACTTCTGATTTATCATGCGGATTCTTTAAGGATGTTAGTAAGCTTGGTTCTAAGTATCGAAAAGATATCTTCGAGTTCGAAGACCCGAAATACTTACACTATGAAAGCGATACCGGTATAGAAGATGACCTAGAGAGTGGAACCAACGATGAGGTCACGTAGTAACCCATGACCTTGAGTCTAGCTACAAGACTCGTAAATAAAGAAAAGCGCTTCTTGGGAGGCAACCCATGTTTTGTGTGATTTTATTTTGTTTGTTTGTTATTTGCTTCCGTATGCATGCTTTATTTTTATTGTTGGTAGATCATGTTTCTCAATTAAATAGTGGAAATACTTTACTTTGTTGTTTTGGCCTAGTCTTAACTCCACCTAAAGGTATTTTTCCAAAAGATAAGTGTAAAGGGAAACCCCAAATATGTTTTTAAGAAACAAACCGATCATGATTCTCCACAATATTAAATGAACATGTATATTCGTATTTGTTAAAGTCAAATGCTTGTATTGAGTCATAATGAAGTTTTGCAGGATTTTTCAGGAAGTAGGACCAAGTTTTTCCAGAAATTTTCCGGAAACTGAACATAAGAATTTCTGCAGGTCACTTCTGACGGCGTCACGAGTTAACTCTTGACGGCGTCACGTGTAAAAATCTGGAAATTTTACCGGTTTTGTTTTTCTAACGGAGTCTTATGGTTTTTGTGAATTATTAAGTTTTATAATCTCCAGGAAATCTGCAAACTTCATTCCACAAGCATTATATCTTATTTTGTTTTCTAGGATTCAGTAACTTATATAGGATACCGCCGATTTTATGCGAGGTTGTCTTGTCTATTTTCTCAGGATTTACAGGTTATGTGTGACAAGAAGATGATTTATATTCTGGAAGGGAAGCTTTGATTGTTCATTTTCTTGGAGGAAGATTTAACCTGGCCACCTTATTATCCATACCGAGCGAATTAGGGGAGTATTTGATTTCATTCTTTTTACTATTTCACTTTTACATTCTTTACTTGAACATTGGGGACAATGTTTATCTTAAGTGTAAGGGGAGGGTAAAAAGATGATACCTTACATATGCACTTTCGCTTGAGTTTGTTTTGTTTAATAGTAGATGTGTAATAAAACTATGAGAAATACTTGTTAGTGCAATTTTAGCGCCAAATTTAATTTTTTTTACAACATTTAGGAGTGAAACTTTAGCCATAGCAAGCATCTCATGGATAGGAGATTGTATGACTAGCACATAACCGTATATTCAGAAAAAATTTCCACCCAAATATGTGAGGTTCGCCTTTAGATTTGATAGGAAAAGCATTTACTATTAGTGCTTATAAGTGTACCGGTAGCATTTAGATTCTAGAACTTGCGTTAGTGATGCATCCCGAGACCGCTAGTGAGACTACATTCGTGTAGTAGGATTTACTACATGATAAGAGGCATTATGATCACCCTTGTGTTAAACCCGTATCATAATTACTTGACCATTTAAGTCATATTACTTGGCTAGTTAAGTCAATTAATTTTTCCCACACCTTAGCGTTGTACTCATTTTTAGTACACGAAACCCCTAGTACACCCCTCCGAGCCTATCTTTTCGTTTCTAACTTTAAGCATTTTACTTAAAAGAAGAATTTGTTACACCCCACTTAAATGTACACCCAAATCGCCTTAGCCTTCTGTGTATGCGCTCATTTTTAGTGCATTATTGTTATTTGTTAAACCCTAAGTTAACTATCTAATTGATTACATGGTTGCTAAGTCGAGTCATATCCTTGTACATATTGTTTTGGGACGATTGGGACTCATGGGTAAAGTACTTATTTTATGGAGTAATGGGGAAGAACATCATTTATTACCCCCATATGTGTGTTAATCTTAAAAGTGCTCCAAGTGTTTTGATTTTCTTAATTCGAGTCATTAGATTAATTTATTGTAAAGTATGTAAAAATTCAAGTGTAAGGGGAATGTTCATTCCCTAAGATGTATTATTTTGGATGGTAGGGTAAGAGTGTATGCAAAAAAAAAATAAATAAATAAAAAAATAATAAAAAAAAAATAAAAATCAAGAAAAAGAAAAAAAATATAGAAAAAGAAAAAGAGAAAAAAACATACGGACTACCATCCCTTTTCATTCTATGTTTATTTTATGTTTTTGTTATTTTTCATTTATTAGCTTAAGTCGAGTCTAGTCTTGGCTTAGCATCGCCATATTGTACATGTAATTAACCAAGATGGTTAACTCACCACCAGTAAAAACTTCCTTTATCCAACAAAACCGTGTATTTCATATCCCAACACCTAACGTTACAACCCTTTAAAAGACCTCTTTGATAGTTTATCCTATGTGCTTACGCCATGTGGTGGAGGTTTGATCCTTTCCCAAGCCTATGGTAATCTATTTTGCTATGACAGGTAGTGAGAGATGTTTTCCATTTCCATATTGTAATTTATACTTTATTACACCCGAGAGATGTGAGTATCTAAACACTATTTGTAAGGTGCTTGTGTATGACCTCCGTGCTTGTCTTTGGTCTTTAGTGGAACGATTATTTGTTGTAATTACTTTTATATTAGTGTTAAATGACCCCTAACTTGTATTTTGACTAGAATAAAAGCGCATTTGCTTGAGGACAAGCAAATCTCAAGTGTAAGGGTATATGATGAGGCAAAAAATGAACCACTTTTAGGGGATCATTTAAGCCCGAAATTGAATTTATTTGATCAAATATTACCCTAAATCATTCCTTTTGTGATTTTAGGTACTTTGGGAGTGAAATCTGGAAAAGGAAGCAATTCGGACATTTTTGGAGCATAAAAGTGAAGAAAACGCCAAAGTCTTAATTTTCCTTGCTGGGAACAGTAGGTGACGGCGTCAAGAAGGAATTTCTGACGGCGTCAAGAGTAATTTCCATGACGACCCAGTACAGAATTGACGGCGTCACAAGGTAGGGCGTCAAGAGTAAAATGCATGACGGCCTGGAAATGCATAATACATGACGGCGTCAAAAGTAGATCAAGGCAGTCCGAGAAGTATTTTGGCGGCGAGATGACGGCGTCACAAGATTTGTCTTGACGCCGTCAGACCCTATTTCCTATATATAGTTTTCTAATTTTCACATTAAAAAGAGAGAAGTTTTGGAGAAACCCTAAGTACGAACTTGGTACGAATTTTACAGGTTTTTCAAGGGTTCTAAGCCCTTGATCCCTTTCATGTGTAATTGAGATAAGTATTCTTTTAATTCAATCAATATGTCTATGTGTTGGTTGTCTGTATCTTGTTCTTGTCTTAATTCCATCATGCTAGGCTAGATCTATCTTGTGTTTGCTTGGATCTAATGAAACCTAGATGTTAATTATGTGTTGATTACTTGTTTATGGTTGTATTGGATGAATGATTTCGATGTTAGGCTTAAGAAAACTGGCAGACTTCCAAATGGTAACATGCTTGAACGTCTTAGGAAACATGAACTGACGTGCACTAGGTTTTATTGGTTGTATTTAATGCATGAGTAAATTCTAATGATCCCATGTTAGGAGCTTCTTAGCCAGCTCGACATAGGAGTGAAGTAGGCACTCATAGGATTGGGGAATTAAGTGCGCCACCCCATGGATGGTATTAAGGAATACAATCTGTCATCCACGCAACTATAACAAGTAATTAACGTGTAAAAGATATCTAGGGAGTAGTGAAATCTAAGTAAACACATTTTCTCCACTTATTGCTCACAACCTTAGTATAATTTAGTATATTTTCATTTCTAGTATTTTATTTTGATTGCATCTTTAGTATTGGGTTAGTTGACTAGCAACTAATTCCGCCCAAATCCTTCAAACCCGAGATTTTTTACTTGCTTTCTAAAAAACATAAAAATACAAAAATAATCATCCCTCACCTTTAGAACTAGTATTTAGGTTTTCTAATCCTAGCGACACTATTCCTAGCTGAACGATCAATCCCCCGGTACTTGTCACTATACTATACTACAACGATCAGGTACACTGCCTGGTGGGGGTTGTAAGCTTCTCAAGATCCCTTGAGAGGTAAAGCCTGGTGCGATTCCCACGTATCAATAAGACAAGTAAGTTAAGATTAATAACATGGAAGATGAACTATTAAAAATGAAAAACAACATCTTTTTGTCTTGTGTCAAACATTGAGTCAAGCAATATCGAAAAGGTCATAAAAACTTGAATCATGGGTCATAGTTGTGATTAAAACAAATTTGATAAAAATAGTTTTTGGACATTAGAGTAAAGCAACAATTTAAACTAAATAGATCTTTCAAAATAGAAAATTGTGTAAGTCTATGAAAGACTTTTTAATAACCTAAGCAAGCTCTAAAAGCAAGGAATAATCACTCAAAGACATTCCTAGTTATTCACAAGTTCACAATGATTAAGTCTTATATGACTTATCAAGAATGAGATTAGTGAATCCGTAGGTAAAAGTAAACATAGAGAAATGTTTGGAAGTTTACTTGTTCTCACAACAAATAGATCCAACATTATGTTTAGTGCTTGTCTATGTGCTCGTTTTAGAGAAGATCCTAAAACAACTCTTTCGGAAGAGATTGTTTGGATACATCAAAAGGTACTACACAACTAGGATTATGGTATCCCAAAAGAACGGGAATAGAAACCATAGTGTATGCCAAATGGAATTATGTCGGTAATAAGTTGATAAGAAAAGCACAAGTGGTACTTGAACTTTTATACTTACTTACCCAATGATTCTCCAAAACGCTTAAGGTTCTCAAATTAGAATCGGATGGAGAAGCACATCAACAAGCTCCACTAGAACAAGCAAACTCGCGTCAACAACGAAATTCCTCTTATCAACATTTTTATCCCTTCAACAAAGGAAGCATCGACTTAAGCGACAATCCAATCCATTATGTTCTTAATTGACATATTGTGATCCATCATCATCGCCTTGGTAAAAATGTTCATTGAGGAACATCACAACCAAGAAAGTCTTATACGATAACCATATTGTCGACGTTTTCACGAAACCTCTTGAATGAGAATCATTCATCCTCCCTAGACTTAATTAAAGACTCATGAGACCTAAAACCTTAGTTTTGAACATTAGGATAAAACCACAAAAATCAAGACAAATCCTTTTTATTTTTTCCTTTGTTGTACCCACGGAACCTTGAGACCAAACGGGCGGAACCCTCCCTTTGGTTCCGCCTGGTCCGCCGAATCTGCAGCATGTTTTATCTTAAATTCAAAACCAAACACCTCTTAACTCACTACTTCAACTTATAAACAACTATCACTCACTCACAAACACCTTACCAGACGAAAATTAGGGCTCTTACTAACATCTCTTCCAATCCAATCAACTTTGTAAGTATTCTTATCACAATTGCATTTTCAATCAAAGTCTATCATTTTCATTTACATACATTAACTAGAATCTTAGGGTTTATGCATAAACTTGTTGATTCATTAAAAACCTTGGTTGTAAACTAATCATAATTTCTTTTAGTTAGGAATTGTATCCTTTTTGTTATTATCATGATTTACCAAACACACCAAATTCATTGTATTTCAAAAATCACTAGAACACCACCTTTCACCACATTGTTAAAACAAATGAAAAACGTCATTAAAACACCACTTGCATAATGTCTCTTGAATGCTGAAGGGAATACATAACTAATATGTATTTTCAGGTACATTCAAATGAAGCTATATTGAATTAGGAGCGTTTGGGTTATCTTTTGTTTTGTAACATAACTTGCATTACAAAATGTTTCAAGCATCAAAATGAGTCAAGATAACCGCACCTCCACATTGTTTTCATATAGGCACACACTAGAACATCCACATTATAAAAGTCATTAATTTAAACTTAAAATTTGTGTTTTCTAGGAATCAACATGCCTCCCGCAACATTCTCCGATCACAAGGAAACTCTTAATTACTTACCCAAACACCATAGGACCAAAGGCCTTACTAAAGATCAAGTTGAAACTTTTAAGGTTCTAGAAAAACGCTATGTTCATGAAGGAAGAACCATTGATCCATCCTTCCTAAAAGGAACATCCATTCGCCAAAACTTTGTGGCAATCAACTTTGATTGCCTCCTAGACATCGATGAGCAAATTTGTCCTAGGTTCATCTTAGAATTCTATGCAACCATAAGCCTTTCCTCGGATGACGATGGTGAGATATCATTAACCTTTACAACCAATCAAGTACCAAATATCATACCCTTGAAAGATTTTGCAATAATTCTTGGTGTCCCTAATGTTGGTGCATGTCTCTACACGGATAAGTGGCCCCTTTCTAGTCTTGATTCCATTGAGCGTTATCATCTATACGACACTCTTCTTGCTAATAAGGAAGAAATTCGTGAGCATCTCTTTGTTAGGACCTCAACAACTAGGAAGAATCGTTCGGGAAATGAGGTAGATAAGGACCCTTTTGGTATGGAACTCAATGAGCTTAAACCACAATTTAAGAAATGGGAAGAAATTCTTAGAGCCAACGTTATAAGCTCCATAGGAAATTGAGATCATGTCAACACATGTCTTAGCTACATGCTCTATAGCATTTCCACCGGTCAACCTTTTAACTTAGCCTATTACCTAGCCAAAAGAATGGCCGACATATCCTTGGTAGGAACAACCGCTCTTCCTTATGGAATGCTTCTCACCCGCCTCTTTAGAGCAATCTCACCCATTCCTCCTAACAATAAGGGAATGTGCCTTGATTACTCTCTCGTTCCTCACATATTCGTCCCTCTAAGTGATAAAAGAGTCTTCAAAGTTAAGGGCAAGCGTACTCGCTCTCCTTCACCATCATCTTCATCATCCAATGTGAGCGATAACGATAAACTTCCTAACTCTAAGCTACCCCCTTTAGACTACCTTCAAGAACTTCCCGTCATTAGCAATACATCTGAAGAGTTCAACCAAACCAAAGGAATATTCAAGTGCTTTGGAAGGTACCTAGGAAAGCTCAAGAAGAAGATAGACCGGTTGTGAGATGTGTGTTTAAGGAGTGTTTTGCTTATGTAGCTTTTAGAACTTTGTACGTGTTAAACTATGTGATTTGTATTGCTTTTTACTTCCATGATTTGTTTTCTTCGTCAGACTATGTTTTGTATGAGCCTTTATGCATATTGACTATATTTGAGGTATTTGTCAAATTTTCATGCTTATGGAAAATTTCCCTAAGAATAGTGAAATTCGCTAGCCCCCGGTCAAAGTCCAATGGTATGCGTGTTTACATGTCCAATTTTTACATTTCCTAACCAGATATGAATTATATTTTTGTTTTTAGGAGTTTTCAAAGAATTTGAAAATTGTCACGCGGGTCAAAACATGGGACTGCCTTGTTTTTCAGGCCTGGCGGAACTGGCGGCACCCTCAAACGGGTTGCGCCAGTGTAAATTTCTGGAATTCCAGAAATGGCCCAACGGACCAGCCGGAACCCTCAAAAGGGTTCCGCCTGTGTTATCTCAGGGTTCCGCAAGTCACCTACAGAAATTTTTTGTCATTTTTCTAAATTTCAAAATTTGCAAAATGTCAAATCTTTATCTTTAGTGAGAAACATCTTTCCTTACTTCCAATAAACTTATTAGGACCACTCTCACTCACTAGAACAATTATGAAGTCATTTCTCGCCAAAAATTCAAATTCAAACATAACTAACCCAAGGAACCCTTAAAAAGGATCCTTCAAAGCTTAGAACATTTTCAACCAAATCACTTCCCATGATCACATAGCATTGAGTGCATAAGTTAGTCTTTCACTCCACCCAATTTTATTGGATTGACATCCAATGATTTGACATGTTCTTGGAAATATTCTAAATCATTAGAAACCTCAACATTTGTATGGTAAAACATCAAATCCAAACACCCCTTCCAACATCTCTTCCACTCTATAAATTTGACAATCTTGCAACACTTCAAATCACACCATCACCATCAAAATCCCTTCTCTTAAGCTTCTAAACCACACCTTTGAAATGACTAAATCCAACACCTCATCCGAATCGTCAAGATCCATTAGAAAAACCGCTAGGATTAGTGCAAAACCTTGTTGCTTCAACAAAACCATCAAATCAAGCTCATCATCATCAAGTGATCCATCACTTGACATTTCTTCACCTATCCAAGATTTCCTTAACCTTACTACCTCAACACCATCCTCAACACCTTGCAATACCAATGTGATCACTATACAAGATTTGCTTAATCTTGCTACTCCAACACCCTCTCCAAAGCATTGCAACACCAACATAGCCACTATTCCGCCACCAACTAGACCTTCAAGTGATTCAACATCACCTTCTCAACAAACTCAACCATCAAAAACTCCATCACCTCAATCACCAACACTTACACCAATGGAACTTTTCCATACACCACCAACATCACCACTACCCTATTTGGAAACTTTAGAAGACCTATCACCTAAATCATCGAGCCCTCCATCATTGTCTCTCTTTGACACCATTGCTGAAATGGAAACCCAACAACAACCAATGTTTCAACCAAATGAGTAATTGGATGATGCACCTCATCAACTGTCATTGATAGAGCGTTTGGCTTACCGTTATGCTAGACCCTCAATTTTTCCACAAGATCAAGGTCATACACAATCACAATCATTTGTGTTTCACCCCATTTACAAAGACCTTCATGGTAATCCTAACGGAGAACCAAGTTTCCGCCACTATGTTCAACAACAAGAACAACCACAACAACAACCACCACAAGAGCATTCCCAACACTTTGAATCTCTATTTCCTTCTTATAAGAAAATAGAAGCATCCATATGGGAAAAATCTCCAAACCTTAATGATGAAATGAACACTCATTTAAACCACCTTCATGCCTTCAAACGTATGGTTGACTCTCAAATCAACCATATTATGGATTTCTATACGGCATTACACTCAACTAGTGAAGGAACCAAAAACACTTCTCAACCATCCAAATTTTCTCCTTCAAGCTCAAATGATCCACCACCAACAAATGAAATCCCTCTTCCACCAAACGTTCCCCTCCATGATTGCGGACATTGCGAAAGAACCGCTCACATTAGTGAAAGGTGTCGAACGGAAATTCGCGGGCTAACCAATGAAATGAGGTTTATCCTAAACCACATTTTGGACCATCTAGAATCCTTGTCTCACCCACCTCAAGTTTAGTGTCTCCAACAATGATAGAGTCTCATCCGTAATAGCACTGATGAGTGTCTAAATACTCATCATTTTGTACCAATCTCAACTGCCAAAACATACAAAAACACTCAAAAATGCATCATAATACTTAAAAATATCTCAGAAGAGTGTTTTATATGTTTCAAATACAAAATATGCAAAAACAAATGAAAAACGTACAAAGTTTGCATAATTGGCAGTTTCAGTCCCTCAAGTTTCAAATATTGTTAAAACTAGTCCCTGAAGGTTTTAAATGAATAAAAAGTCAACTTAAGTCCTTGGGAAACCAAAAATGTTCACAAAACATCCCTGGATAAAAGTTTACACAAACTGGCAATTTTTACCCCTCATGTTTCAAAATTGGCAAAATAGTCCCTGGGTATTCAAAACTGAAATATTTACAAATAATACCCTTGTACTATGCATGAATGACAAAATGGAACAATTTTGATAACATTTTGAGAAATTACAAGTTTAATCCCTTAAAAATCCAAATTTACAGAAAAGGTCCCTGGAGTTTGAAAAATTGCAGAAAAGGTCCCTGGGAGTTTTTAAATGGAAAAATAAATAAATAAGTCCTTGGTTTATCATATTTGGCAAAAATAGCAAGTGAAACTACTTTGGGAAATATACAAATTCAGTCCCTCTATTTTTACCCAAATTACATTTTTGGTCCTTTTTGTACACTTAACCAACCGGACCCCTTATATTAAATAAATCCAAAAAAAAACTAACCCAGCCCACCTAGCCCCTAAGCCCATTCCTAAGCCCAGTCCACCACCCTTTTAGTTTAAACGGGCGTTGACCCGCGTTGACCCATCCAAAACCGCCAAACACCCCCTCCACTGTTCATCTCCCTCACCACCACCTGAAACCACCATACCAGGTGGTTTTGCCACCTGCTACCTCCACCTCACCATCCTCCAGCTTACCCTAACTCCTTTCCACCTCCCAAGTCAAACCAGTTGAGCATTTAATGCCATCTCCACCCTTTTTCACTTCCAAACTACATCCACACCTCTGTTTCTTCCATAAAGCAACAACTTGGCCTCCAAACATTCCCCTTGCCCCCTGACACCTCCACAAGCTTCCAACAATCCTTAATTACAACCCTTTGCCTCCACGTTAACGTGGAGGACTTTGGCGCCAAAAGCAAGTTTGAACGGATATGATCAATTGAGCTAAATCAATGGCTCAGATGAAGTGGGAAATGCTCAGAAGATATTTCTAAACCTAATTGAAGCATATAAAGGCCAAGAGAAGCAGAGGAGAAGATTACCTAGTTTATTTTCAATATTTGTATGTCGTTTAATATAATTTCTAAATTCTAGTGTAAACCTAAGCTTCTAATCAGTGTTATAAGTGTTTTAAGTATATTGTAACTCTTTATAAGTAATAAATTTCAAGTTTCTCTGGCTGATCAATCTTGTGCAATTTTAGTGTCAATCTCTTAAATTTCAAAAGCTCAATTGTTGTTATTGTATGATACACTGGACTGATAAGCTCACTTAAGCTCCTAGATAGCTTATCTAAGCTATTAGTAACAACTATAAGCAGTTTAGTAAACAAAGAAATCAAAAACATCAAAAGTCAACAAAAGTCAACTGATGAGTTCTTGGTAATAAGCAATTGGAGCAAGGCAAATTGTGGATGGTCTTGGGTTAGAATCCAGTGGTGGATATTAGGAAAAGTTTCTATGATCTTGGTTCTTGGTTTCAAGCAGGAAAGCAACTAGTAAGTTTCTTAAAAATCTCATAATTATCTTTGTATTGCATATGTATTGATCTTGATTATCATGGCCATTATTTGTGTTTCTTAAGTATTAATCAGTGTATTTAAGCTTATTAATGGATTGAGATTGCTAGGTTGTTAAGAAATCACTTGTTACTCATTTTCCAAAAATCTCACAGTCAACATAGTATATTTTGTGTTCTTGTGTATTGGTGACCATTTTCTATTTCTAAGTGCTTAATTATATCTAATATATCATAATAAGTTAGTAGGGATTAGTAGTATACGCTCTTGTAACCATTTCCTTCATAAATATCAAAACAGTCTAGTATAAAGGTGTGTTTGGATTTACATAATCTGTGTAATTTAGCTTGTTATTGTTATTATTCCTAGTTCACACAAGTCATTTAGTTTAATATTAGTCCAGAGAAACAAAAATAATTAAGTCTTAGTGTGTTAAAAGTCAAAATCACAAGTAATTTATCACCACAGTTAACTGTGGTGATCTTTGAGTCTTAATCTTAGCATATCATCTCACAAGTCAGTACATTAGCTTAATTTAACTTAATAATAGCTTATATCATCTTATTAAACAAGTTAGATTAATTAGAAGTTCATAAAAGTCAAGTGTTCATAAAAATAAAAAAGTCAAAAACTCCAAGTATGTCAAATTAGCCCGTTTTTATTCATGATCTATAGGACTAATTAATAATTGGAAATCCAAACCAGTTGTTGAATTGTGTTGTGTGGTAGCTTAACTTAATCTGTCAAAAAGAAAATCTAGGTTTGAAACTCATTTGCTTATTAAAAAGCTCAACCAAAGTACCTTGCAGGGCAAAAACATTGCCCTGTGCACAGGTTTTAGGTAAAGTTCCAAGACCTCTAGTGTGCTCTCTTGTGGACCCCACACCCCAACCATTAGCTTAATTTGTAGCTTATTAGTAACCTTTTTCATATCTAGGTTTAGTTTAGCTTTTAGCTTATTGTAGCATAGCTTCTAGGACCCTAGTTTGTAACTTATTTCAAAAAGTAATACTGAGCACTCAGTATTTGATCACCAATCCATAAGCTCACTCTGAGCTTATTAGGAATCCATAAGCTTAGCTTATTAGTTTAATCTGTAGCTTATCATCCCATAGTTGAACCCCTAGGTTTATTTTGAACCTTGTTTTACTCTTGTGGACCCCACAACTCTTAGAAAGTGGACTGCAAGGCAAAAACTTGCCCTGCACATCAGCACACCACCACCACACCACCAACTTAAGTGGTGGCTGCAGCCCACACCAGTAGACCCCACACCTCAGACCTAGCTTATTACAACCCCCCTCCTACCCAGGTTCAAATATTGACCATTAGTTTGACCTTTAGACCAGTGGACCCCACCTTAAATCACTACCAATCTCTGTCCCATTTCTGAGTCAGAAGAAGAATAAGCAAGTGCTTATTTGGGATTTCCAGCTTATTCTAAGGGCTTATCTCACCATATTTAGCTTATTTAGGTTTAAGTAACTTAGATAAATTAGATTTCACCATAGTGGACCCCACATAACCTCAGTTTAGCTTATTTCCTAGTTTAGTCAACCATAGTCAACTGTTTTGATTCTTAGCTTATATCTAGCTTATTTTTAAGTTCTAAAGTAGTTGTCTTTATTAAAGTTTCATTATTTAAGTATTTAAATAGTTTTGTAAAAGAAAAACCAGAAAAAGCAAACATAAAAATAGTGATAGCTTCTATTTAATAGAAATTATCTAATTAATTTTCATTTTAGCTTATTAATAAGCATTTGTCTAATTTTATAATTTTATAAATTACTTAGTACCTTAAAGTAGTTAAAATAATTTTCTTAGAATTTTCCTAAGCAGTTTACTATTAATTAGATTTAAAACTAGTTTAATTAATTAAATAAGTAATATTAATAATTAAATAGATTTCTTTAATTTTAATTAACTAAAGTAGAATTTTATATTTTTCCTAAGTTTTATAAAGTAGTTAAGACTTTTTAAAAATAGTTTCATAATTTCTACTGTTCATTTAATAATTTTCTTATTTAAATTAATTAAATTAGTTTAAAATTAATTAAATAGTAATTAATTAGTCAATTAGTTTAAATATAATTTTTAGCAAGTTTTTATAATTTTGTAGTATTCCTGTAGTGTTTAAATAGTTTTATAAATTTTATCATAATTATTTAAGGTAATTTAGTATTAATAGTAATTTAAAATAGTTAAAATAGTCTAATTAAGTTAAATAGTTATTAATTAATAAAATACTTATAAAAAGACAAAAATATTTATTTTAATTTTTTATACTTTCTTCAAGTTCTTAGTTAAGTTTAGAAATTATTTATTTAAGTTTTTTAGGTTTATTTGTAATAGTTGTAATTTTTAGTTAATTTAGATTAAGTCTTAAATTAGATTTTAATTAGTTTTATTAATTAAATAGTAATTAAATATTATAATAATCATTTTTATAATTTCAATTTCAATTTCTATTTTCTTTAATTTTGAGTTTTTAAAAGTTTCACTTTTAGTCCCTGTAGTTTTTAACTTGTTAAATACCACTTTTCTCTATCTGTTATCTGATTATCTGATTTTGTGTTTATTTCTGTATTTCTGTTATAAATTCATATTTTCCAAATATCAAGCAATCAGTGGTGTAATCAACTCTCAAAACATATTCGTTACTGTCCTCAGTACCACTCACTTTCCTTTCCGTCAACAAATACAATTTCAATCTCGTTGGGATTTAACGATTCGGGGATTTCCCTATATTTCCACGGTCAATATTAACTTGCACTTTCTCCCAGGTGGGCCTAACAGCTTCACAAGGCTGACTGGTTGGTTTGGGAGGAGTCAAAATTTGGCGCCGCTGCCGGGGAGGTTGTTGCGTATTTCAAAACGGTAAAAGTTTAGTGGTTTTCAAAAACCCTCCTGTACAAATATCACCATTTTGTAAATTTTTAAGAAAAGCAAAATCATATCTGAAAACGTTCATTAACATTTCTCCTGAAGTGTTAACAACACCAAACAAATCATAAACAACAAAACAAAACTGTGAAGTTAAATTACTTCGTATCTTTACGATTACAACCTATACAGTTGGTTTAAGGTAAGTTCTGACATTAAATTGCGAACTTAAGAGGGATCCATTTATTTCCTCCCGCCAGCCTGCGAGTAATCTTAAAGGAACGATTTCGGTTAACGAATCAGTTTCAAAAATATTGTCCAAGTTTTTTTTCACCCATACACGAAAAGCCAAAAACATTTTGTTTTATTGTGAATAAATTAATACCTTCAAATAAGTTCCCAATCATAAGATAAAAACTTGCCATTATATCCTTGTGAATAGTGTACCTTTTTTAAAGGAGCTGTTCATCTGTGATTAGTGGATTTAAGTTCACTGTAGTTTTGCCTCTATCTTGTGTTGAAAACTAATTTTTGTGCATGCGCACTCGTTCACAAGCAAAGAACAAAAAGAAGAAAAACGTACCCGAGTTACGTATTGTTGAGAAAGAACATACAACAAAAATGAACGACGAGCCCCCATTCCTTCCCAAGGATGAGCCAGTTCCTGACACCCGAACTATGGAGGAACTGTGTCAACCTACTATGCAAGGGAGGGGTGGACCAATTGCACCACTCACTATTGGAGCCACGGATTTTGGATTAAAACACCACATGATACAACAGATCCAGAATACGTGCCAGTTCCACGGATTGCCGGGTGACGATGCCAACAGGCATCTCGACAAATTTTTAACTGTCACCCAAAGCATGAAACAACATGGCGTCGCCGAAGACAGCCTACGTCTATACCTGTTTCCATATTCACTCACTCATCATGCAACTTCATGGTTCGATCGACTTCCTAAGAATTCGATCCACACTTTTGATGAGATGATCACTAAATTCCTGGCCAAATATTTTCCACCATCTATGGTCACAAAGCTGAGGAATGATATCAGCAACTTCAGACAGCTTCCCGAAGAGTCCTTATTTGAGGCATGGGAACGCTACAAACTTGCCATTGATCGATGTCCTAATCATAACATGCTTCTTGTCACCATTATTGATACCTTTTATAATGGTTTGACACTCCGTCATCGGGACACCATCAATGCTGCTGCTGGGGGCACCTTTATGAAAAGGACCCCTGAAGAGTGCTATGACTTAATCGAGAACATGACTGCCCATCATAATTTTTGGGACTCCTCTGCTGAGAGGAACGATTCATTTAAGTTAGACACTCCGGCAAGCAATGAAATATCAATCCTAGCTAAAAAGCTGGATGATTTGTCTACAGCAGTTTTGCGTATCCATCAGAATAATCCTAATCAGGTCAAAACTGTTAACCCGAGTTGTGAAACTTGCGGTGGTCCACATTCCTACACAGAGTGTCCAGCCTCCGGTGGCTTTGCTCGTGAAAACATATCCGCAGCTCAAGGTTCCTATAATACGGGAGGTAATTCTTACCAACCGCAAGGGGACCGAAACCTTTTGAGCTACCGTTCTAATAACTACATTGGACCACCAGGGTTTAATCAACCTCAGAATAGGAACCAGAACTTTAACCAGAATCAGAACCAGAACCGAATGAACCAAGGTTATAACAACCAAGGGAATTTCAACTCTAGTCAAAACCAGGTTCCTCAAAATCAAAACCAAGGAAATTATAACAGAAATCAAGGTCAGAACAATTACCCACAGGGTAATTCTCAACAACAAAACCACTTCCAAGGTAATAACAACCAGCAACATGGTAATTTCCAGAACAATCGGGCTCAAAATTTTCCAAACCAAAATCAAGCCATTGTTCCAACTGGACCATCACATGATGAGTTATTAAAACAGTTTATGAAATCCCAAGAAGAACTGAACAGAATGCTGGTTAATCAAATATCCAACTTACAGAAGTCTTTAAATGATCGACCCTCGGGCTCAGGTACAACTTTACCTAGCAACACGATCGCTAATCCGAGGGGCGATGTAAAGGCGATCACCACAAGAAGTGGAGTTTCTTACCCAGGACCTACAGCTCCCTCTACCTCATCTCCTATCCCTGTAGAGGAATGTGAAACTGAGGAGACTAAGGATAAGGTACTTCCTAACGGAGGTACCAATGACATCCCTCCTCCAGTTATCCCGGTCCCAACTCCATTTAAAAAAGTCAGGTTTGAAACTACCGAAGGTCCTGTTGAAAATCCAAAATCCAACCCAAAAACAACAATTCCATATCCCTCACGATTGCAAGACCAAAAGCTCCGCGAAAAAGCCAATCATCAGATGGAAAAATTCTTTCAAATTTTCCAAGAACTACACTTCGATATTAGCTTCGCGGATGCTCTTGTTTTAATGCCCAAATTCACATCGACAATCAAAAACCTGTTGAGCAATAAAGAAAAAATGTTTGAGATGGTACGAACTCCACTCAATGAGAACTGCTCTGCGGTTCTATTAAAAAAGCTTCCCGAAAAGCTAGGAGACCCTGGGAGATTTCTAATACCATGTACTTTCCCGGGTATGGTTGAATGTTTTGCCTTGGCCGATCTTGGTGCAAGCATCAACTTAATGCCTCATTCAGTTTGGAAAAAGCTCTCTCTTCAGGCACTTAGTCCCACATGCATGACTCTCGAGCTTGCAGACCGTTCAATTTCACGTCCCCTCGGTATTGCCGAGGACGTATTTGTGAGAGTGGGACAGTTCAATTTTCCGGCAGACTTTGTCGTTGTTGATTTCGATGCGGATCCAAGAGTTCCTCTCATTCTTGGGAGGGGATTCTTAAGAACGGGACGTGCATTAATCGATGTTTTCGATGAGGAAATCACGTTACGAGTTGGAAATGAAGCGATAACGTTCAACCTTGATCAAACCTCGAGATACTACTCTAATTATAATGCTGATTCGGTCAACCGAATTGATGTCATTGACATTGCATCCGAGGAGTATGCTCAGGAATTCCTTGGATTCGCTGATAATTTTCAGAGTGGCAATCCCACTACTCCTTCTCATCCCATAATCGCTAATTCTTCCCCTTCCCTCACTCCGTTTGAGGGAAGTGGTTTTCTCCTTGAGGAATTAGAGGTCTTTCTCAAAAGTGATTCAGTTCCCGAAGGAATTGATATCCAAGAGATTGACCTGGAGGAGGATATACTTCTCCTTGAGAAATTATTGAACAAAGATCCTTCTCCCATTCCTGTTCTACCTCCACAACTTCATAAAGTGGAAGTCAAATATGTTGAGAAAAATGATGACTTCCCCGAGGTCGAACTTAAGGACCTGCCTCCTCATCTAGAATATGCATTCTTGGAAGGTAACGATAAGTTACCGGTCATTATTGCAAAAGACTTAAAGGATGAGGAGAAAACCGCGCTGCTTAAAGTTTTAAAGTCCCACAAACAAGCAATTGCTTGGAAACTCTCAGACATAAAGGGTATTAACCCGGATTTTTGTACACACAAAATCCTAATGGAAGAGGACTTTAAACCTACTGTGCAGCATCAACGAAGGGTAAATCCGAAAATCCACGAAGTTATAAAAACTGAAGTTATCAAACTTCTTGATGCGGGATTGATTTATCCTATATCTGATAGTCCTTGGGTAAGCCCAATACATTGTGTTCCAAAGAAGGGTGGTATCACGGTTATCACAAATGAGGACAACGAGTTGTTACCAACTCGTTTGGTTACAGGGTGGCGAGTTGTATTGATTACAGAAAACTTAACGAAGCCACCCGCAAAGACCATTTTCCTCTGCCCTTTATGGACCAAATGCTCGAAAGACTAGCAGGAAACGAGTACTATTGTTTCCTTGACGGCTTCTCGGGTTACTTCCAAATTCCCATTGATCCACAGGATCAAGATAAAACTACCTTCACATGCCCTTACGGGACATTTGCCTATCGTCGCATGCCTTTTGGGTTATGCAATGCTCCAGGCACTTTCCAGAGGTGCATGATGGCTATTTTCCATGACATGATTGGAAAAACCATGGAGGTATTTATGGATGACTTCTCAGTCATCGGGAATTCTTTCGACTCGTGCCTCTCCCACTTAGAAAAAATGCTTCAACGTTGTGAAAACACTAATCTTTGTCTAAACTGGGAGAAGAGCCATTTTATGGTTAAAGAGGGCATTGTCCTCGGCCATAAAATTTCAAAAAGCGGGATTGAGGTCGATAAGGCCAAAATTGATGTTATTGCTAAACTGCCTCATCCCACAACTGTTAAAGGAATAAGGAGTTTCCTCGGCCATGCCGGGTTCTATCGGAGATTCATTCAAGATTTCTCCAAAATAGCCCGGCCTATGACTCATCTTCTTGAAAAGGATGCTCCTTTCATCTTTTCGCCCGAGTGCATCGAAGCTTTTTCTATTTTAAAGAAAAGGCTTACTGAAGCACCAATCCTTGTTGCCCCCGACTGGGACTTACCCTTTGAACTCATGTGCGATGCTAGCGATTATGCTATTGGTGCAGTTCTGGGGCAACGCAAAACCAAACATTTTCAGCCAATACACTACGCAAGTAAGACCATGAACGAGGCTCAAACACACTATACCACCACAGAAAAGGAATTATTAGCTGTGGTATATGCCTTCGAAAAATTTCGGTCTTATTTAATCTTAAACAAAAGCGTGGTGTATACGGATCATTCAGCTTTGAAATACCTGTTCACTAAACAGGATGCAAAGCCAAGACTGCTCCGGTGGGTCCTGCTCCTCCAGGAATTCGATATTCTCATAAGAGATAAAAAAGGAGCAGAGAACCTTGCAGCTGATCACTTGTCCCGGTTAGAAAATCCTCATCAGGATATTCTCGAGAGAAAAGAAATTAATGAAACTTTTCCTCTGGAGACTCTAAATCTCATCTCTAACCGGGATAATACCACCACCCCATGGTTTGCCGACTTCGCAAATTACCGTGCGGGAAATTTCGTTGTGAAAGGGATGTCGTCCCAACAGAAAAGAAAATTCTTTAAAGATGTAAAACATTACTTCTGGGACGACCCCTACTTGTTTAAAATATGTGCGGATCAAGTCATCCGACGGTGTGTCCATGGCCAAGAAGCCATGGAAATTCTTAAAGCTTGTCATGATGGACCCACGGGGGGACATCATAACCCAAACTACACCGCCAAAAAGGTGTTTGATTCAGGATTCTTTTGGCCCACGATATATAAAGACGCCCATGAACTTATCAAAACCTGTGAGGCTTGCCAGCGTCACGGGAATATTTCTAAAAAGAATGAGATGCCGCAAAACGCCATCCAAGTCTGTGAAATATTTGATATGTGGGGCATTGATTTTATGGGGCCATTCCCGTCTTCACGAGGGAATAAGTATATACTCGTCGCTGTCGACTATCTGTCAAAATGGGTTGAGGCAAAAGCCTTACCCACCAATGATGCCCGAGTAGTTTGTAAATTTTTAAAATCTCTCTTTGCCAGATTCGGGACTCCTCGTGCCATTATCAGTGATCGTGGTACTCACTTTTGCAATGAACAATTTGCAAGAGTAATGCTAAAATATGGTGTAACTCACCGTCTTTCTACAGCATACCACCCCCAAACAAGTGGGCAGGTGGAGGTCTCAAATCGGGGTATTAAGAGAATTCTCGAGAGGACGGTTGGTGAAAACCGTGCCTCTTGGTCGGATAAGCTGTACGATGCACTATGGGCTTTCCGCACTGCTTACAAAACACCCATTGGGTGTACTCCATATAAGCTAGTGTACGGGAAAGCATGTCATCTTCCGATCGAATTAGAACATAAGGCCTATTGGGCCTTAAAACATGCAAATTTCGACCTTCAGACAGCGGGTGATCACCGTAAAGTTCAACTAAACGAACTAAATGAATTACGTGATCAAGCTTATGAAAATTCTTTAATCTATAAAGAAAAGACTAAGAAGATACATGACTCTAAAATTAAGAACCGCGATTTCAACGTGGGTGACAGAGTTCTTCTTTTCAATTCAAGGTTGAAAATTTTTTTGGGTAAACTAAAAACCCGTTGGTCTGGTCCATTTACTATAACCAAAGTATACCCATATGGAACTGTTGAGTTATTGCAACCCGACGGTCCCAATTTTAAAGTAAATGGTCATCGTTTAAAACACTATTTTGGAGGGGACATACAACCAATGGTTGTCCCGGATCTCCAAACTTACCCCAAGGACTAATTAATACGGGGTCGAGTCAAGCTAGTGACTCGGAAAACAAAAACACTAGTATCATGTACATAATAATAATAATAAATAATGAATTTTGTATTTTGTTCAAATTTCTATCCTTGTATGTATATTATACTTTATCATTCAACTTCCGGGCTGTCAGGACAAATTTATTACAGTTAATCATTCACAAGTGATTAGCTTGCGTGGTAAACCTGACACAAGCCTGGGAGGTAGTGATTACACATATTATATTACTTCATAAACAATATAAAAAACAAAAACATTTTTCCTATGCACACAACTTGCCCAGTTTGATTAGCCCCTCAGTTACAACATTTGGTTGTTGGCTGTTTTCAGTTACTGAGCTCTGTCAAACCCAGATTCCCTTTCAAGGGGCGGTTGTTAGGAATTTTCTTTCTTTTGTACATATATATATAAATCTAAAAATACAAAAACATTTATAAAAGATAAAAACCAAAAATAATCTCCTTTATCTTATCATTTCATAATTCTGTGAGTGGAAATCCCACTCCTATTTCTCACCCAATCTTTGAGTGACAATTTCACTCCATTACCCCAAGGACAATTTTAATTCGGGGTCGAGTCAAGCTAGTGACTCGGGAATCAAAAACAAGCTACCTCATGACAAGTCAATTCGAGGTCGAGTCAAGCTAGTGACTCGGTAATCAAAAGCATAGCAATATGGGTTTTCACTCATATTTCTGATTTCTTTCTCTTTTCTAACACCCTAGTGTGGGGGAGACGAACCACATGTTGTACATATGTAAAATATTTTGTTAAAAAAAAAAAAAAAAAATGGTATAAGACAAATAAAAAGAAAAAAGTGAGTTTGTATATAAATAGAGTAAAATAAAAAGGTTAAAAGTATTGCCTCCTTACGTTCTAAAGTCTTGGTGGGACACCAAGTATTGTGAATATTGAGGGCAATATTCAGTTCTAAGTGTGGGGGAGCGTTCTCACGAATGCAAAACACATGTTCCATCAAGAACCCCCATTTGATCAAAATTACCAGTTTTTTCACACTTAGAAATGAGATAAAATGGTATCAATCCTCCATGTCTAACCCACAACAGGATTGGCTAGTCCAGGAGCAAACGGCTCTTGGTAAAGACATCTCAAATCCGTTTATGGCTGGCAATTTGCCAAAAATTGTATGGTTCCTCAGCTCCCCGAAAACAAATGAGTTGGCTAGCCCGCAAGATTATGGCTTGTGGTAAAGGCCGTGGAAAAACCATAATTGGTAATCAGCTCACCAAGATGTTGACTATTCCATCAAGAGTTGGCTAGTCCAGAAGCAAACGGCTTTTGGTAAAGACTAATCAAATCCGTTGACAGCTGGTGATTTGCTAAAAATCACACGGTTATCAGGTGTGCCACAGTTCTTACACCTGGCTACTCCAGAAGTGATGGCTTTTGGTAAAGAGTTAAAATCCATTAATTTTTTCTCAAATAGATTGCTAGGGACTAGCAATAGTTTAGTGTGGGGGATTGATGAGTGTCTAAATACTCATCATTTTGTACCAATCTCAACTGCCAAAACATACAAAAAGACTCAAGAATGCATCATAATACTTAAAAATATCTCAGAAGAGTGTTTTATATGTTTCAAATACAAAATATGCAAAAACAAATGAAAAACGTACAAAGTTTGCATAATTGGCAGTTTCAGTCCCTCAAGTTTCAAATATTGTCAAAACTAGTCCCTGAAGGTTTTAAATGAATAAAAAGTCAACTTAAGTCCTTGGGAAACCAAAAATGTTCACAAAACATCCCTGGATAAAAGTTTACACAAACTGGCAATTTTTACCCCTCAAGTTTCAAAATTGGCAAAATAGTCCCTGGGTATTCAAAACTGAAATATTTACAAATAATACCCTTGTACTATGCATGAATGACAAAATGGAACAATTTTGATAACATTTTGAGAAATTACAAGTTTAATCCCTTAAAAATCCAAATTTACAGAAAAGGTCCCTGGAGTTTGAAAAATTGCAGAAAAGGTCCCTGGGAGTTTTTAAATGGAAAAATAAATAAATAAGTCCTTGGTTTATCATATTTGGCAAAAATAGCAAGTGAAACTACTTTGGGGAAATATACAAATTCAGTCCCTCTATTTTTACCCAAATTACATTTTTGGTCCTTTTTGTACACTTAACCAACCGGACCCCTTATATTAAATAAATCCAAAAAAAAACTAACCCAGCCCACCTAGCCCCTAAGCCCATTCCTAAGCCCAGTCCACCACCCTTTTAGTTTAAACGGGCGTTGACCCGCGTTGACCCATCCAAAACCGCCAAACACCCCCTCCACTGTTCATCTCCCTCACCACCACCTGAAACCACCATACCAGGTGGTTTTGCCACCTGCTACCTCCACCTCACCATCCTCCAGCTTACCCTAACTCCTTTCCACCTCCCAAGTCAAACCAGTTGGGCATTTAATGCCATCTCCACCCTTTTTCACTTCCAAACTACATCCACACCTCTGTTTCTTCCATAAAGCAACAACTTGGCCTCCAAACATTCCCCTTGCCCCCTGACACCTCCACAAGCTTCCAACAATCCTTAATTACAACCCTTTGCCTCCACGTTAACGTGGAGGACTTTGGCGCCAAAAGCAAGTTTGAACGGATATGATCAATTGAGCTAAATCAATGGCTCAGATGAAGTGGGAAATGCTCAGAAGATATTTCTAAACCTAATTGAAGCATATAAAGGCCAAGAGAAGCAGAGGAGAAGATTACCTAGTTTATTTTCAATATTTGTATGTCGTTTAATATAATTTCTAAATTCTAGTGTAAACCTAAGCTTCTAATCAGTGTTATAAGTGTTTTAAGTATATTGTAACTCTTTATAAGTAATAAATTTCAAGTTTCTCTGGCTGATCAATCTTGTGCAATTTTAGTGTCAATCTCTTAAATTTCAAAAGCTCAATTGTTGTTATTGTATGATACACTGGACTGATAAGCTCACTTAAGCTCCTAGATAGCTTATCTAAGCTATTAGTAACAACTATAAGCAGTTTAGTAAACAAAGAAATCAAAAACACCAAAAGTCAACAAAAGTCAACTGATGAGTTCTTGGTAATAAGCAATTGGAGCAAGGCAAATTGTGGATGGTCTTGGGTTAGAATCCAGTGGTGGATATTAGGAAAAGTTTCTATGATCTTGGTTCTTGGTTTCAAGCAGGAAAGCAACTAGTAAGTTTCTTAAAAATCTCATAATTATCTTTGTATTGCATATGTATTGATCTTGATTATCATGGCCATTATTTGTGTTTCTTAAGTATTAATCAGTGTATTTAAGCTTATTAATGGATTGAGATTGCTAGGTTGTTAAGAAATCACTTGTTACTCATTTTCCAAAAATCTCACAGTCAACATAGTATATTTTGTGTTCTTGTGTATTGGTGACCATTTTCTATTTCTAAGTGCTTAATTATATCTAATATATCATAATAAGTTAGTAGGGATTAGTAGTATAAGCTCTTGTAACCATTTCCTTCATAAATATCAAAACAGTCTAGTATAAAGGTGTGTTTGGATTTACATAATCTGTGTAATTTAGCTTGTTATTGTTATTATTCCCAGTTCACACAAGTCATTTAGTTTAATATTAGTCCAGAGAAACAAAAATAATTAAGTCTTAGTGTGTTAAAAGTCAAAATCACAAGTAATTTATCACCACAGTTAACTGTGGTGATCTTTGAGTCTTAATCTTAGCATATCATCTCACAAGTCAGTACATTAGCTTAATTTAACTTAATAATAGCTTATATCATCTTATTAAACAAGTTAGATTAATTAGAAGTTCATAAAAGTCAAGTGTTCATAAAAATAAAAAAGTCAAAAACTCCAAGTATGTCAAATTAGCCCGTTTTTATTCATGATCTATAGGACTAATTAATAATTGGAAATCCAAACCAGTTGTTGAATTGTGTTGTGTGGTAGCTTAACTTAATCTGTCAAAAAGAAAATCTAGGTTTGAAACTCATTTGCTTATTAAAAAGCTCAACCAAAGTACCTTGCAGGGCAAAAACATTGCCCTGTGCACAGGTTTTAGGTAAAGTTCCAAGACCTCTAGTGTGCTCTCTTGTGGACCCCACACCCCAACCATTAGCTTAATTTGTAGCTTATTAGTAACCTTTTTCATATCTAGGTTTAGTTTAGCTTTTAGCTTATTGTAGCATAGCTTCTAGGACCCTAGTTTGTAACTTATTTCAAAAAGTAATACTGAGCACTCAGTATTTGATCACCAATCCATAAGCTCACTCTGAGCTTATTAGGAATCCATAAGCTTAGCTTATTAGTTTAATCTGTAGCTTATCATCCCATAGTTGAACCCCTAGGTTTATTTTGAACCTTGTTTTACTCTTGTGGACCCCACAACTCTTAGAAAGTGGACTGCAAGGCAAAAACTTGCCCTGCACATCAGCACACCACCACCACACCACCAACTTAAGTGGTGGCTGCAGCCCACACCAGTAGACCCCACACCTCAGACCTAGCTTATTACAACCCCCCTCCTACCCAGGTTCAAATATTGACCATTAGTTTGACCTTTAGACCAGTGGACCCCACCTTAAATCACTACCAATCTCTGTCCCATTTCTGAGTCAGAAGAAGAATAAGCAAGTGCTTATTTGGGATTTCCAGCTTATTCTAAGGGCTTATCTCACCATATTTAGCTTATTTAGGTTTAAGTAACTTAGATAAATTAGATTTCACCATAGTGGACCCCACATAACCTCAGTTTAGCTTATTTCCTAGTTTAGTCAACCATAGTCAACTGTTTTGATTCTTAGCTTATATCTAGCTTATTTTTAAGTTCTAAAGTAGTTGTCTTTATTAAAGTTTCATTATTTAAGTATTTAAATAGTTTTGTAAAAGAAAAACCAGAAAAAGCAAACATAAAAATAGTGATAGCTTCTATTTAATAGAAATTATCTAATTAATTTTCATTTTAGCTTATTAATAAGCATTTGTCTAATTTTATAATTTTATAAATTACTTAGTACCTTAAAGTAGTTAAAATAATTTTCTTAGAATTTTCCTAAGCAGTTTACTATTAATTAGATTTAAAACTAGTTTAATTAATTAAATAAGTAATATTAATAATTAAATAGATTTCTTTAATTTTAATTAACTAAAGTAGAATTTTATATTTTTCCTAAGTTTTATAAAGTAGTTAAGACTTTTTAAAAATAGTTTCATAATTTCTACTGTTCATTTAATAATTTTCTTATTTAAATTAATTAAATTAGTTTAAAATTAATTAAATAGTAATTAATTAGTCAATTAGTTTAAATATAATTTTTAGCAAGTTTTTATAATTTTGTAGTATTCCTGTAGTGTTTAAATAGTTTTATAAATTTTATCATAATTATTTAAGGTAATTTAGTATTAATAGTAATTTAAAATAGTTAAAATAGTCTAATTAAGTTAAATAGTTATTAATTAATAAAATACTTATAAAAAGACAAAAATATTTATTTTAATTTTTTATACTTTCTTCAAGTTCTTAGTTAAGTTTAGAAATTATTTATTTAAGTTTTTTAGGTTTATTTGTAATAGTTGTAATTTTTAGTTAATTTAGATTAAGTCTTAAATTAGATTTTAATTAGTTTTATTAATTAAATAGTAATTAAATATTATAATAATCATTTTTATAATTTCAATTTCAATTTCTATTTTCTTTAATTTTGAGTTTTTAAAAGTTTCACTTTTAGTCCCTGTAGTTTTTAACTTGTTAAATACCACTTTTCTCTATCTGTTATCTGATTATCTGATTTTGTGTTTATTTCTGTATTTCTGTTATAAATTCATATTTTCCAAATATCAAGCAATCAGTAGTGTAATCAACTCTCAAAACATATTCGTTACTGTCCTCAGTACCACTCACTTTCCTTTCCGTCAACAAATACAATTTCAATCTCGTTGGGATTTAACGATCCGGGGATTTCCCTATATTTCCACGGTCAATATTAACTTGCACTTTCTCCCAGGTGGGCCTAACAGCTTCACAAGGCTGACTGGTTGGTTTGGGAGGAGTCAACCAAAAACACAAACCAACAAACCAAAAGCATTTCACTTCCACAACATTCAAAATGAAACCCGCTACACCTTCCAACACACATTTTCATCCTTAAACAACCTTAGCCTTGTTTTTGAAAAATGTTTCTCATTAAGGAAAATGATGGTTTTCTTTTATAGATGTAGGATTTTATGTTCTTAGTTTCTTTTTATTTTTAGAAATAGGATGTTATATTCCTAATTTCTTGTCTTTGACTTTCTAAAAGTCAAATTTTACATGAAATGAATTTCATTCTACTATAAGGTATGCATTGTTTGTTGACCATTTAGGTATTGTGAGTAAACTATGCCTTGCTATGGTAGCATACATATATCTTGTGTTTTAGAAACTAACCTTCTTTTTTGTAGGATCATTATCCATGTTTCCCTTCTTTGATACTCCATTTAGAGGAGTAATATTCAAGGGGGAGCATGAGAATTGCATTATTCCGCTTCGTAACTCTTTACTTCATGACTTGCTCTATGCTCGTCTATTGCGACAACTAACATTTTTTTGTAGGTTCAAAATCCATGTCTCCTATCTTGGCACTCCTTTAAGGGGAGAATTGTCCAAGGGGGAGCATTTGCATCATTTCGCTCCGCAACTTTTCTTTTTGTTTCGACAAAAAGGGGGAGAAAATATATCTAAACTTATAAAACTTAAAATTATTTTCATAAATTAAGTAAAACAAGTTTGGATATAAACTTTTTAACGACTTCACACTATAATTAGTGATTTACTTAAAAACAAAGTTTATGTTTTGTTATCAACAAAAAGGGGGAGATTGTTAATACAAATATCGCCTAAAAATGTTATTTATATTTTACGATCTTTGCTAAGTTTTGTTAACGACAAAGTGTAAACTTTAGTTTTTAGTAAAACATGATTATAGTTTAAGTCTCGCATACATTTACACTTTCATATAAAACATTACATTTACTTATTTCTTAATATAGTAAATGTTACATCACATCATGCATTTATGGAAAGCTTATGTGTTTGACTCTCCATAAGACTTCTTACACAATTGTGTGTTTGACTAGAAATAACTTGATGTGACTTTGGTTGGTTTAGAAATATTTATGGCAAGTTTGACTGTCAGTCCTGGCGGAACCCTCAGGGTACATGGGCGGAACCCATTCTAGGGTTCCGCCGGATCCGCCAGACTGCTGGTTTGTTTTGTTATAAATACCAAGCCACTTGCTAGTTTTTACCCATCACTTTAGGACATATATTTCACATATTCTCTCATCTAACTCAGTAACATTTGACTTGTGTGATTCTCTTATTTAGCAAAGGAGTTCACAAGTTCATCCAAGAAGTTACAAGTTTCAACTCAAAAGTTGCAAGACTTGTTAGCTTTGTTATGTATAAACTTTGGTAGTTTATACTTCATTTGTATCTTGTGTAGAAGTGATCGGTTAGTATTTTAAGCCTTAAAATACATAGTGTGACGGGAGTTGTTGTACCCTTGTAAAAGAACTATTGGGAGTGGTTGTACCCTTGTAAAAGAACTCGACATCTAGCTTAGTGTCGGAAATAGTGGATAGGCAACGTTAGGTTGGTTCTACCTTGAACTAGGATCCGGTATCTAGCTTTGTACCGGATAAAGTGTAAGCGACGATTGTAAAGGTTTCTCCACCTGTGAAACGAGCTTGTTGACTAGTGCTTGAAACTCTCGAGTTGGAAACTCGGGGCGTGGATGTAGGGCAAGGAAAAAGAGTCCTTGTAGCCGAACCACGATAAACAATCGTGTTGTGGTTTGATCGTTTCTTACTTTGTCTTTGCATATTACATATTGTCTTTAGTTAGAATCGTTAATTACACGTAAAGCTTTTCAAAGATTAACAAGTAATTTGAGTTCATATCTTTAATGAAACGTAAAGTTTTTAAAGGATAATTAAGTTAAAAAGCGGTAAACTATTCAACCCCCCTTCTAGTAACAAGTAAGTTTTATATTTAAATTACAAGAGATTCTTTATGAAATCCCATGGGATTCTATTGAAACCCTATGGGATTCTTTATGAAATCCCATGGGATTCTCATGAAATCCCATGGGATTCTCATGAAATCCCATGGGATTCTCATGAAATCCTATGGGATTCACAGATGAAATCCCATGGGATTCACCCTTTTAGATTGTGTATGTAATTAACAATTATATTATTTTTAGGTACAATATGGTGTTTGTACCATTCACCAGTGTCGATAATCACAGAAAGTGTGTCACACTTGGTTCGGGAATGCTATTACATGAAGACACTAAATCATACACATGGCTTCTAAAAGCATTTATGACAGCTTTCAAAAAAGAACCAACAATGGTGGTAACAGATCAAGTTGGAGCAATGAAGAGAGCCATTGAAGCTGTTTTCACTAAATCAAAGCACAGACTTTGCGTGTGGCATATTGACTAAAAGATTCCAGCAAAGGTAATTTATCGAACTTATAAAAAATGTGTTTCTTATCACATATGATACTATGAATCCCATGGGATTCTGTATGAAACTATGAATCCCATGGGATTGCCTGATGAATCCCATGGGATTGTTACATGAATCCCATGGGATTCATTTGTAAATCCCATGGGATTTACATGTGTATATCATCTTATTTATGCTGATAACATGATTCTAAAACTATCTTTATCAAAAACAAATTTGTAAAGAGATATATGTAGAAACATATTTCAAGAAGCGTATTAAGAAGAATGTTTGGAATATGTACATGGAACCGTTGGAATTTGAAGAGAAATGGGCTAAGTTGATTGAGGATTTTGGTTTGCAAAATCACAAATGGATGACCAAGATGTTTAACCTACGAGAAGTAGATTCCAGCTTTTTTTATCGACTCGCCATTGTTTGGTTTGATGCGAACCACATCAAGATCCGAGAGTGAAAACTCGTTCTTCAAAAGTTTCACAAGCCCAAGAGCAACGCTAGTTAGTTTTATGATGTCCTATGAATCAGCAATGGAAAGACAACGATATAGGCAAGAACATTTGGACTTTAAAACATTTGACGCGGCTACAAAATGTCTAACACAATTAGAGATTGAACGTCATGCAGCAAAAGTGTATACTAGAACAATATTTTTGCTAGTTCAAACGGAAATATATGAAGCATGCTGGAATTCTACGATTCAAGATTTAAAGATAGAATAAGGTTGTGAGATTGTCATGATAAGAGACAAAAATCTGTGGGTTTATAGAAAAACTAATAAGGAAGTTGCTAAAGAACAAGCAGAGGAAGACAATAGTGAAGAGAAGAAAAAGTTTATAGACTATAAGGTATGTTGCTTTTTATTCAGCATGAATCCCATGGGATTCACTGTGAATCCTGAATCCCATGGGATTCACAGTGAATCCCATGGGATTAGTTATAAATCTATGGTTTTCAGTATGAATTTAAAAAAAAAAAAAAAAAAAAAAAAAAAAGTAATTCAAAGTAATTCTTTAATTATTTTTTACTGTGAATCCCATGGGATTCACTCCCATGGGATTAGTTTTGAGAATGAATTTGTTACAGTGACTCATGTTATCAGCATAAAAAACATGATATACACATGTAAATTCCATGGGATTGAGAAATGAATCCCATGCGATTCACATTGAATCCCATGGGATTGAGAAATGAATCCCATGGGATTCACGGAGAATCCCATGGGATTCACGGTGAATCCCATGGGATTAGTGTTGAGGGACCGATTACACGGTAAGGTGGTTAAACCTTCGTTCTTTGTGTATGAGATATGTTTGTGTGAATATGATTAAGTATGCGGAATCTACTTAATCACACTTAGAAGATTTATGTTTATTGTTATGGAAATGGAATAGTTAACACCAAACGATTCAATATTATTCAAAAATAATACGAGTGATCTTTTGCTTATCACTAGGGTTACAAAGACCTTGAATCTTATGTTTGTTCTTTCTATTGTCTGTATATGAGAGTTGTGTATGGCATTGTCACTCTTGTATTTTTTAAGATTTTCCTTTTATAGTCCAAGGAAATATCTTTTACAAATTATATGACTCAACAAATAACTAGCTTATGACTAATCACTTATTCTAGCTTAGTCATACAAGATACAACACGTATCTAGGATAAACAACTCACTTGGAGTGTTCAATTTGATGACTAGAACTAAGATATTATCTTTTTATGCAAGTGTTGAATAAGTCGGTCTTATCTACACAGCTGTTTGTTATGAGTCATAGCTGCACAGTCATAGCAGCAGCAGAATCAAGTAGCAGCAGGATTCAGCAGCAGAATCAAGTAGCAGCAGAATAAAGCAGTAGTATGATTCAGCAGCAGAATAAAGCAGCAGCAGGATTCAGCAGCAGAATCACCTTCAGTGGAAACTCGCTTTGATTCTTCTGATATTTAATTCCTAACAATCCTCCCCTAAACATGTGAATCACATTCAAACATGTTTTTCTGAATTAAATGAGGACTTTGTGAAGATCTTTCAAACACTTCATTGTCAGATTTGGTTGATCTGAACTTTCTTCTCTTCTGAGTGAATGAACTTATCTTTCTCTGGAACTTATCTGCTTTCTGATCTTTCAACAAGTGATGAACAAACGTAGTGAACTGAAATTGAATCTTTTCAACTTTTTGACCTAGATATAACTTTCTCCTTTGAAATGCTTCATCCTTTCTGAATACAACATTTAAGAATGTTCTTGTCATTTTCAACCTCTATGTCATCATCTTGTATGATCTTGTCTTTTCTTTTGGTTAATCTTCCTTAAACTGGGCTTTGAATTTCCTCCCCTGAGATTCAAATATCATCTTATATTGATATCCTCCCCTTGTTTGAAAGATTTTCTCACAATCATAACATCATCATCTGATTTAGCATTGTTCCATGTTTTCAGACAATTTGTACATGAAGCCATCAATTCCTTAAGAGTTTAAGATTCTGTCCTCATCACTTCTAGGTGTGTTAACTCCTATGAGAGGTGATTCAATGGACATTTTTGACTTATGGTCCATCATTTGATGGTTTTTAAAGTCATCTTTTGAAAATCCTTTTAAGAAACTTTTGCCTTAGCAGTATGTATATGATTTTATTATAAAAAAAAAATCATACTGCTTACAACCATTTTGAAAGGATTAAGTGTGTAACAGACACTCAATCAAAATTTCGGTTTAAAGCAACCTCTGGTTGTGTGAGAACCAATGTTTTCAGTTATAAATAACCGCCTGTGTATAGATAAACCTATTCAAAAGGCTTTCTTTACAGGGTTTCCAGCTCGTGGCATTTGTTACCTCTAACACAAGTGTTAGATTCACTTTTGCTCGCTGTTCTTTCTATCAGATTTCCGTAGACTTGTCACATTATACTTGAGAGTATAAAATGATAGAAAGTGAGTTGTATCAGTGATTAACTGATCAACTAATTTATCAATTCAAAGTGAAATATCATAATCAGATTCCAAGAAAGAAGTTTTAAGGATTTTTGAAGTCCCAAACTTTTTCTATCATGAACCTATTATATCAGTGGAAATGATCCGCAGAAATGATCAGCTTTCACTTGAAATAGCCTTTCAGCTCAAACATTCATACCTGAAATTGTTAGTCTAAAACCAAAAGAACAAAGTACACAGTACTTGTCTTGAATTAGAATAATCATAAAACTAACTGTATGAATAACTTCAAATATTGTTAATAGTAGACTTAGATAACAAAGTTAGATGCATTAACAAAAATCTATATACAAAAACACATTATATTGAAAAATTTAAAGATTAAGCATTCCAATACTTGCTACCAAGTACTGAAATCTACCAACATCAAAAGCTTTGGTAAGAAGATCTGCAAAGTTTTGTTCTGAAGCAATTTTCATTACTTGAATTAACCTTTTCTCATTGCAATCTCTTATAAAATGATGTCTTATTTCAATGTGTTTTGTTTTAGAATGTTGCACTGGATTTTTAATAATGCAAATTGTACTACTATTATCAATATGTATAATGGTATGTAAGAAATTGTACCCATAATCAAGAAGTTGGTTTTGAAGCCATAGAACTTGACCACAGCAACTTGCAGCAGCTACATATTCAGCTTCAGTTGTTGAATTTGCCACAATTGTTTGCTTCTTACACTGCCATGAGATAAGTCTGCATCCAAGGAATTGACATCCTCCGGTTGTTGACTTTCTGTCCAAGCTAGCACCAGCATAGTCACTGTCTGAGAATGCTATCAAATCAAAAGGTGATTCTCTAGAATACCATAAACCCAACCTTGGTTGACCTTTGAGATATCTAAAAATTCTTTTGACTGCTGTTAAATGAGAAACCTTTGGAGTTACTTGAAATCTTGCACAAGCACAAACAGAGAACATGATATCAGGTCTGGATGATGTAAGATACATCAAAGAACCTATCATAGATCTGTATGTATGTACATCCACATTTTCTCCATCTATATCTTTAAGAAGTTGCTTCTCAGGATCCATTGGTGTGCTTGCTATTTTTGAATCAGCAAATTGAAATTTTCTAAGAATCTCTGCAACATATTTGTCTTGACTAATAAATATGCCTTCAGAAGATTGCTTAACTTGCAGACCCAAAAAGAATGTAAGTTCTCCCATAGAACTCATCTGAAACTTATCTTTCATAAGTTTTTCAAAGTCTAAACACATCTCCTTCCTTGTAGATCCAAAGATAATGTCATCCACATACACCTGTACTAACAGAAGATCTTTCTTGTGTTGTTTGATGAAAAGTGTCTGATCAATCTTTCCTCTTTGAAATCCATTCTCTAATAAATAGGAAGCTAGTGTTGCATACCAAGCTCTTGGTGCCTGATGTAGGCCATATAGAGCTTTAATTACCTTGTACACTTTGTCTGGATGGTCAGGGTCAGTGAAGTCTGGAGGTTGTGTAACATACACCTCTTCTTCAATTGAACCATATAAAAATGCACTTTTGACATCCATTTGGTAAACTGTGAAGTTCATAAATGAAGCATAAGCTAAGAAAAGCCTAATTGCCTCAATTCGAGCTACTGGAGCATAAACCTCATCATAGTCTATCCCTTCTTCTTGTGTGTACCCTTGTGCTACTAATCTAGCCTTATTCTTAATCACTATGCCTCTTTCATCCCTTTTATTTCTAAAAACCCATCTAGTGCCAATTACCCTTACACCATAAGGTAAATCAACTAGCACCCATACCTTTTGAATTTTGAACTGAAGAAGCTCCTCTTGCATAGCCTCTAACCAGCTTGAATTTTCTAGGGCTTTATGAATATTCTTTGGTTCATCTTGTGAGAGAAAACATACAAACAAACAGGAGTTTGAAGACTCATGTTGCTTTGAAGTATAAAGGGCATCAAGAATCCCTTTTTGATCTGAAGACATCAATTGTTGTCTTGTCTTCACACCAGATTGTACATCTCCAATCACATTTTCTAGGGAGTGGACTTTGTGAATTCGTGTTTGTGGAGTGGAAGGAACTTGATAATCAGATGGAATATTGCACAAATCCACCTCATCTTCTGAAAAGTCTGATTTTGTTTCTTCTGAAGGACTATCAGCAGAGACAATTTACTTATCAGCAGGAATTGTTTGATCATCAGCAGGAACATTTTGCTCATCAGCAGGAACATTTTGCTGTTCTTCTGTTCTTCCTTCTCTGATTTTATCTTCAACATCTTCTTTAGCTTTGCCAGAAGAAGATTCTCCATTGGTTGAAGTTGATTCCGCATTGGTATTTGACCATATTGGCATCATCACATAATCTTGATGTGTCTTCTTGTCTAACCTTGCCTCATCTGTTGCTTGTGAACCTGAAAAATCATTAGTTTCTGCAACAACAGGCACATAATTCATTGAATGGGTTAGAGTTTCAAGATCAAATAGCCATTTTGGTCCTTGACCTTCTACATTAGACTTAGTCTCTAAGAACTCTATATGTAGACTCTCTTCTACTCTCTTAGTTCTTATGTTGTATACTCTAAAAGCTTTGCTATTGAGAGAATATCCAACAAAGAAACCTTCATCTGCTTTACCATCAAATTTTCTCAAATGGTCTAAGGTATTCAGAATTGTCACATGACATCCAAAAGGTCTAAGAAATCCTATTGCAGGAGTTCTACCTCTAAAAAGCTCATATGATGTCTTATTGTGAGGCTGTACTATTAAAACTCTGTTCTGAACATAACAAGCAGTGTTGACTGCTTCAGCCCAAAAAGTTATAGGCAACTTTGAGTCAGCTAACATAGTTCTAGCAGCTTCTATTAGTGTTCTATTCTTTCTTTCAGCTACTCCATTCTGTTGAGGAGTTCTAGCAACACTAAATTCTCTTTTAATACCTTTTTCTTTGCAGAAATCATCCATAACTCTATTTTTAAATTCTGTCCCATTATCACATCTAATGACTTTTACTCTTTTGCTTACTAGGTTTTCTATCTCTGTAATGAAGGTCTTAAGGATGCTAGAAGTCTCATCCTTAGTTCCTAAAAAGAATACCCATGTAAATCTACTATAGTCATCAGTAACAACTAGACAAAATCTCTTATGCATTATACTACTTATTGAAACAGGTCCAAATAAGTCCATATGAAGCATAAACAATGATTGACTGATAGAGTTAAAAATCTTGGGCTTACAAGTGACTTTGTGTTGTTTGCCTTTAAGACAAGCAATGCATGTTTGATCATTTTCAAAACGTTTTTGAGGTAAACCTCTTACCAAACCATTCTTAACAATCTTATTTATGGTTTTGAAGTTAATATGACCAAGTCTCCTATGCCATAACATAGATTCATCTAATGTGGCCTTTGCAACAAGACAAGTTAAAGCATCTTTAGAAACAATGTTATTCATATCAACACTGTACATATTGCCCTTCCTAGGAATTTTAAGAAGTACTTGACTTTCATCAGGCATCTTAAAATCAGGAGAAAGTACAAGACATTCAGTCTTAGTAAAAAGAACATTATTCTTTCTATCACACATTTGTGAGACACTAAAGAGATTATACTTAAGCTCTTGCACATAAAACACATCTTCAAAATCTAATTTACTGGTTTTGATAGTACCTTTACCAGTAATCTTTCCACCAATTCCTCCTCCAAAGGTAACATATCCACCATCAATTGATTGAAAGTTGGAAAGATAAGACATGTTGCCTGTCATGTGCCTTGAACACCCACTATCTGAATATCCTTGATCTTCATGATCTGTTGGTGAATGTCCCTGCACAAAATAAAAGAATTAGTTTTCTTTGGGGATCCAAGCCAACACTGACTTGGATCTGCCTCTTGCATCAATGAAATGTAATCTCTTGAGGACTGTTGATGCAACATTGGATTTAAGAATCCAACATGCTGAGGCCTTAACAGCATTTGCCCTGTTACCCTTAGCAGCAGTATGCTTAGCAGAAGAAACTGCTAGCTTTGTAGTTGTACCCTTTGGTCTCCAAACTTGTTTTTGGACCACTGCTTTTGTATGAATGGGCCTTTGAACAATATTAGATGCATGTTTGAAAGTTGTTTTTGCACCTTTAATTGTTGATTTTGGGTAAACAGTCATATATGGTTTTTCAGCAGAAACCATTTTCCTTTCAGTAGGAACAGTTTTTGTGACTGTTTTGGGTTTTGATCTTTTAGAATTAGAGTGAAAATGAGATTTAGGTGTTTGCCTTTTGTAGTTCACTCTATTACTTTCATACCCAGATACCCATTGGTTGCAGAAAGCTGCAAGATGGTCAAAACTACCACAAATGAAACAAGCTTTATTGTAAAAAGCAAAGTCATCACCTAATTGGTAAGACTTGAGGTTATTCCAATTTCTTTGGTTACCTCTGGGCTTGTTTGTGGTTCTATATTGTTCACAATATCTAACTGGTTGCCTCCTAACATATTTTTCATTGGTTTTAGGCCTATCAGTATTGTGTTTGACTATCTTAGGAACTCTTGTTCTTGCTTTCTTAACCACTTCAGGTTTAGACATAACCTGTTTATTTACAAAGGACACCTTGTCCTGAAAAAGTAATGTTTTACATGAACATTTACTTTCTTTCTTAGGCTCATCAGCTACTATGTTAGAGTTTGGTTGAACTCCATATTGTAACTCAGGTAGCTGAAATTCAGGCAATCCTGAATGTTCTAGGTCGATCCCTGGGGGTTTTGGGATACCTCTATAAGGGGGTGGGGCTGCATTATATCCTAATCCTGACTTAACTTTATTATTCACTTGACTGTCTATTATTTTGTTTACATTTTTCGAAGCATGTTCAAGCTTCTCTTTAGTCAATTGAATGTTTTCTTTCTCAGTCTTAACCCTATCCAATGCTTCTTTTAAAGCCTCAATGATTTGATCTTTAAATTGATTATCATTTTCAAGTAAAGTTTTAGCCTCAGTAAAGGTAAGTTCATTCCTTTTATAGTGTAGGATTTGTCTCTCTGCAGATTCTAAACCACTTTTATAATTGAAACAATCTAGATCAGATTTGGCGTATCGAACCTTTTGGTCATCATACTGTTTAATTAAGATTTTTAAGTCTTTAAGAGCAGTACAAGTATTTGAACAGGTTTTATGATCATGTACCTCAGGTGCAGTAAATGCCATAAGAGCCATCTGTGAAGAACCCATTTCTTCATCATCCATGAAGCTCCAATCAAAACCTAATCCATCAATTGCTACCATAGCTTTTGGTTCAGACATCTCCCCTGTATTGGATTTTCTTCCAACATCTCTATTTCTGCTATCTTGCTGTCTTGGCCTTCTACATTCTCTTGAGAAGTGTCCCATCTTGTGACAGTTGTAGCATTCTATCTTTGACTTGTCATAACCAGCAGGATCATTGCTACTGATTGTGATCTTCTTCCCCGTCCTTTGATAGAATTTCTTAGCTCTCATGCTAAGAAGAGAAATTTGCCATTTTAGATCCATTTCCTCCAGATCATCATCATTGATTTCTTGAAGGTCTTCATGAGTTAACATGGATCCATTATGTTTGCTTGTGAAGAAAGCACAACATGTTTTCTCATCCAAAATTCCAAAAGTACTGCTTGATGAACTTGCAGCACTTGCAACATCATGAACTTTTTCATTAGTAACTGGAACTGAATTACTAGGAGATGACATAAATGCCATGTTCCCAGTGCTTGAACTAGTTCCTCCAGTTTTCTTCAAATCTTGCTCAACAATCTTAAAGTTGCTATACAGATCCATAAGATCCATGGTGTCAATGTCTGACTTGTTCTTCCAGACAACAACATGCATAGCCCATTCTTCAGGTAAGCTTCTCAGAAATTTTGAGTTTAAATCTTCTTGAGGTATTTCAACTCCAAGAATAGCAAGTTGACTCACAATATTCTGTAGCCTGTTGAACATATGGTCTAAAGATTCATGGTTGGTTGATGTGAAATTTTCAAACTGTTGCTTAAGAAGAGTCTTCTGGGTCTTCTTGGTGGCTTCATTCCCACCATACCTTGCAATAATGGCCTCAAATAGTGACTTTGCATCTTTGAATTTGCTGAAGTTTATAAGTTGATCATTTGGAATGGTCATCATCAACATGCTTCTGGCCTTTAGGTCATTCTTCTTCTTAATTCTGTCTTCTGCAGTTTGTGGCTTGGTTTGCAGCTTATCAACTTCCTTACCATCAACTGTTGATGTAGTGGTTGTAGGCTTGTAAGAATCTCCATCTTCAATAATTTCCCACAGTGCATAATCTTGCACTTGAAAATATTGTTCTATTCTTAACCTCCACATCTCAAACTCATTCTGTTTGAGCATTGGTAACTTAGCAGCAACATTTGTTTGAATAGACTCAACATCCATTTCTAACTTCTTCTTCTAAAACAAAAATATCAACCTGTCAGCTCTGATACCACTTGTTGAGGGACCGATTACACGGTAAGGTGGTTAAACCTTCGTTCTTTGTGTATGAGATATGTTTGTGTGAATATGATTAAGTATGCGGAATCTACTTAATCACACTTAGAAGATTTATGTTTATTGTTATGGAAATGGAATAGTTAACACCAAACGATTCAATATTATTCAAAAATAATACGAGTGATCTTTTGCTTATCACTAGGGTTACAAAGACCTTGAATCTTATGTTTGTTCTTTCTATTGTCTGTATATGAGAGTTGTGTATGGCATTGTCACTCTTGTATTTTTTAAGATTTTCCTTTTATAGTCCAAGGAAATATCTTTTACAAATTATATGACTCAACAAATAACTAGCTTATGACTAATCACTTATTCTAGCTTAGTCATACAAGATACAACACGTATCTAGGATAAACAACTCACTTGGAGTGTTCAATTTGATGACTAGAACTAAGATATTATCTTTTTATGCAAGTGTTGAATAAGTCGGTCTTATCTACACAGCTGTTTGTTATGAGTCATAGCTGCACAGTCATAGCAGCAGCAGAATCAAGTAGCAGCAGGATTCAGCAGCAGAATAAAGCAGTAGTATGATTCAGCAGCAGAATAAAGCAGCAGCAGGATTCAGCAGCAGAATCACCTTCAGTGGAAACTCGCTTTGATTCTTCTAATATTTAATTCCTAACAATTAGTTATGAATCCATGGTTTTCAGTATGAATTTTAAGGAAAAAGTAATTCAAAGTAATTTTTTTTATTTTTTGTTTAAAACAGGTACTGCGTACAATAGAAGATGGGTCGGTGGTATGCAGTTGTAGACATTTTGCTCGATATGGTTTTCTATGCCGACACATATTCTTTGTCTTCAAGAACTGTGATATTAACGTCATTCCAAAACAGTATATTTTGAGGTGTTGGACAAGGGATATGATACCACTTGAATTGAGAAGGAAAAGAAACGGTTATGGGGAAAAAATGTAGAAGTTGAAAGACTTACAAACGAAGCAACTTCTGTGGTGGACGATTACTTATTCAGGTTAAGCAATAATGTAGAGAAGATGGGTGAGTTTATAGAAAAGTTGAAGACTTTGAAAACAGAAGTGGAGGCTGAGGTTTCAAATCCTCCTTCAAGTAAAACGGGAGATGTGATTGGTGAACATTATGCAATTTCTAATCCTGAAGAAAGAATAGTCAGCAATCCAACAAGGGTAGGAAACAAAGGGAATATTACAGAAAAGGAACGCAATAAAAGGCGAAAGAGTGAGAGAGAAAAAGCACTTGGAGTTAAAAAGAAACAAGAGAAGAAGTGCGGCTTTTGTGGAATAAAGACCAACTTGCACACAAAAACAACTTGTCCGGATAACCCAAATAGGTGAAAGCCGAAACCAACAGTTTCTTGAACAAACTTTTATATTTTGGTTTTATGTTAGTTCTTTTTTCTTATTTACTTGAATATTTAGATGATTGGAAAGGAAATTTCTGAATTTGTTAGTTATTTTTCTTCTTTAATTAGATATTTAGATGATTTGCAAAGAAATTTCTGAATTTGTGAGTTATTTTTATTTTTTAATTGGATATTTATAAGAATCCCATGGGATTATCAAATGAATCCCATGGGATTATTTCCCTAATCCCATGGGATTCATTGAAATTCGTTTAAACCAGAAATCATTGAAATTTATGAATTTGTTGGTTATTTTTATTCTTTAATTGAATATTTATAAGAATCCCATGGGATTAGAAAATGAATCCCATGGGATTATTTCCCTAATCCCATGGGATTCATTGAAATTCATTTAAACCAATTACTTCAACAGAAACAACATAACCCAAATTTAAGGCGAAAGTCGAAACCAACAGTTTCTTGAACAAACTTATTATATTCTGGTTTTCTGTTGGTTAGTTTTTCTTCTTTACTTGATTATTTAGATGATTTACAAAGAAAATTCTGGTTTTCTCTTATTTTTCTTCTTTATGTGAATATTTATAAGAATCCCATGGGATTCATTTTCTAATCCCATGGGATTAGCAAATGAATCCCATGGGATTATTTTATAACTTCGTTTAAATTTCAACCGTTCACAAGAAAATCTATATAAAAATATCATAAAAATCTAATAATATCATAAAAGAAAATCTATGTAAACCAATTGTTCTACCATTAACAAAAGACGAACTTCTAGAATTTGCGGTCATGGATGGCAGCATGTTAGCTATTGTCCTAACATTAACAAAATACGAACTTCTTGAATTTGCAGCCACGTGCATCCCTATTCCTAATTGCTGAAAAAATTAAAGGCAGCTTTTCACCAGGAGGAAGTTTATCAAACTCCAATGCTAATTCATACATCTTGCCCGCATGAACATTAATCTCGTGTAACAATATCTTGGTGGCAAACTTGAATCTCAATCTCCTCAATTGGTCAGACTGCTCTTTAGAATCAGCAACCAAACCACAATCCCATTTTCCAGGAGCTTCACCGATGTAATTATCCATATGTAACATAGCGAAAACACCACAATCCTTGAAGTTGTTCTTGGTCTTCCACTTGAGGCTTGCGATTCTTGGCTTGACTTTACGAATGCTAGCATGTTTATTGTAACCATTCAACTCCAGATGACGGGCAAATAACGTTTTCTACAAAAATTATTAAAAAAAAGAGAGCATAAATAACTATAATTATGAGAAAATCACAGATTCGTCTTGTATCACATGTAGTTCTGTATGAATCCCATGGGATTCATCATGAAAGTATCATAAAAGTAACATGTGTCATATGTGTCAATCCCATGGGATTCAGAATGAATCCCATGGGATTGACATGGAATTCAGAATAATCTGTGAATTAATCAAAAAAGTAACATGTGATCTGTGTCAATCTCATGGGATTTAGAATGAATCCCATGGGATTGACACAATAGCAACACTATCCTTTTTTGGCAAGAAAGGATATGTGAATTACTTTACAACAGAAAAGAAAGTACTTACAAGAAGTTCACATGTATCTTCATACTTTTCCTCATACGTTGCTCCACAATTGCTGTTATCCAGTATCGTCATTGTTGTAACCCTTTTAGTAAGGCTGAAGACAACGACAAAGAAATGGCCCGATTTGCGAATAGGAAAAAAAGACTGTTTAAACAAAACCAAAAAAAACATAATAAAAATGACAAAAAGTAAAAACAAAAATAAAAACTTAAAACAACAAAATATAATTTTACCAATTCAATGCGTTTGAGAGCTATGCCACCAACATCATCTTTAAAATGAGCCGAAATTTCTTTTTCAAATTCTTCAAATTTTTCATCCTCAGACTCCAATGTTCCATTAAACATAGTTAGCGGCTGTATATGCGATTTTACAATATGATGTTACGATATGAATTGATTTGGGGGGTGTTTGGTAAGTCAGATAAGCAATTTATTTAAAACAGTTTACTAAGCAAATAAAAAAATAATTACTTACAATACATCCAGTTGGGAAAAAGTGTCGCAATGGACAACTAGCTTCTCTAGAACGATTTTCATGATTCAGAATTGTAGCTAAACAATCAATTACATTAGCATCAACCTCCAAACCGGGTGCTAATGTCTCCATATTCAAACGCACTGAATATGGCTCCCCAGAACGTGTTTCAAACACTCGTTCACTATATAAGAAAAAAATCAAAAATTTGTTCACTATATAAGAAAAAAAATCATTTAAGAATCATATCATATAACTAATTGTGAATCCCATTGGATTAACTCTGAATCCCATGGGATTCACATACAATGAATCCCATGGGATTCACTGTGAATCCCATGGGATTCACTGTTAATCCCTCACATTGAATCAGATAACATACTATGAAACTTATATAAAAAACACTTAAACTTACATCTTTTCGCCCTGAATCGCGAAAACACTATTCCCAAGAACGAACTCCGGCCTAGTTATTTTAAGTTGAACTTTTGTCTTCTTGTTCATATATGGAGATAATAAATAGGAAGACGGTTTCACCAAACGCTTTTCAGGACTCAAACTTACATTGGAAGCACGAGTAGCCATATTTTGAGGAGTAATGGCACCTGGATTCACATCACCCATTGGTTCCACAGTACCTTCAGCGACCGACTTTAGCTGAATAAAATTAAAAAAAAAATAATTAAAAATAAATAAATTTGAGGAAATAATAAGTAAAGAATTATTATGCAAGAATATTACATAATAGAACTCTGCAGCTGCACAATTAAACCACTCTTCAATCAGCTCTAAATGGTTTTCGATCCATTGCGTTAAAGAGAAAGGTTCAGCAACTTGCTTTTCGGGAACTGCATCATCTCGCTTCTCGGCATCTTTATCATCCCCATTACCATCATCATTTCTTTCTTGTATTTGAGATGGATCAACCACTGTTGAAATAACTAAAACAAAGCTTATGGGATTTACACTTTGAAAATTAGGCAACAAAACTTATAGGATTGACAAATGAATCACATGGAATTAACAGATGAATCCTATGGGATTCACAGATAAATCCCATAGGATTCAATAAAGAAATTCATATATAAATTAACCAATGTCGGAAAGAGATTCAATAAAAGGGAACTACAACAATTCTAAATTTAACAAATTTAACGAAGTTATTACATAAATTCGACGGTTTCAAGTACAAAAGGGAACTACAACAGGCTATCGGAATTAGGGATTGGTACCAGATAGGCGTTTATCATTCACAGTATCATCATCTCCATTATCACCTCCATTATCATCAGCTCGATCAAGATCTTCACCATTTAATGAGACTGGATGCTTGAGAATCTGAACATACCTTTGATGTAGTTCAATAAGCTTCAAATCGCCAGGAAATTCTACACCGGCTTTTGCGAAAAGTTCTTTAACACCAATTCTTTCATTGCTTAAAACAGATAACTTTTCTTCAAGCTTGTTAAGCAATTCATGGAGAAAAAACAAATAGGAATATTAATAATGAGATAAGCACATTGTATCCCATGGGATTAACAACCAAATCAGTAAAATCAGGCCTAATGGAGAAAGTTTAAGTTTAAATTTAAGCTAGAACCCAACAAGAAAAGTTATCAAAAAGCTAATAATCCTAAACACACTTTTGTCCACAGAAGTCAACTGAGCCAAACACACCTTATAATGAAACTGTGAATCACATGGGATTGACAGGAATCCCATGGGATTGACTGTCAATCCCATGTGATCCTAAAGATGTTCACACTGAAAGAATTAAACGAACCACTTTGAACGAAGAATCAGAAGAACCACCAGCAACAAATCCCTCCGTCTCTGGAAACTCGGATTCGTCATAAAGATCTGACTCACCAATACATTCTTCCTTGAGTTCCATCTCCTGCCTCTGTGCCATCAAAAATGACGACCATTGTTTTATCACCGGACGTGTCCGGACGACAGGAAGCTTCTTGTAACTGGTTGAATCTAAATACAAGAGCTGAAAACAAAGAATAAAGAACAAGAAAAGTGTAAGAAACTAAATATGTCACAAAAACATGAAAACAATTTAAAACTTAATATATTATAAAACTTACAGCAAGCAAGGTATATGGACCAGTGTATTTGTTTTGTTTTTTCGGAGCTTTACTAGTCTTAAGGCAGTGAAAAATATACTCACAACAATCAATCTCGGGAATATCAGTATATTCCCAAACACGCCTCACAACATCTAAATTAATCTCCCCCTTCAACCCAGCACACATACCCATCATGTTTGTAAACAGAGTGAGAAAGTTGATCTTAAAAAGGAAGTCAACTTCCTTGGACGCAATCAACTTCAATGCAATATCGTTCACCCTGACATCCTTAGCAAGCTTGTCAAACTGGCGTTTCCAAACAGCCTCAAAATCATCTCAAACAGGCCTCGTCTCTAAAGATAACAAAGGCACACCTCCAATTGGAATGCCAAACAAATCATGAACTTTCAAAACCGTGGCCTCAATCGACTTTTCACCTTCCAAGTTCAAACGGCAAGTCTTTTCATCAAAATTCCTAACCACGTACCTTCCTAACCTTGAAGGTATGTAGTCTATGGCAAACTTGAAGAAAGAACTAAAACCAATCTCTGCCAGAAACTTCTCAAGATTAAATGTGTTTGATGCCATGGATAGCGGCAGTAGGCGCTGTCCTAGCTTGAAGAATCGGCAATCCTGAAAGATAATCATGATGTCGTATGTCTTCAGCAGTCAAAATTTTTTCTTTCTTCTTACCTTTATTCTTGGACATCAGCTGATTCTCCTCGTATTCTTCTTTGCAATCCTGAAAGATAATCATGATGTCGTATGTCTTCAGCAGTCAAAATTTTTTCTTTCTTCTTACCTTTATTCTTGGACATCAGCTGATTCTCCTCGTATTCTTCTTTGACAAATTCTTTAACAGAAGCATTCTTCAGCATATTCTTCAAAAGTTGCTTCATAACACCATCATGTATATCACCTTCAGGAGAATCGTCCTTCTGAATCTTCATCGGAGCCTTCCCCTTCAACTTCTTCTTGCCCATATCATCAGGTATAATATCTGAATCGCCCCTCTTCCTCTTTGAAACAACAGTACTCTTTGATAGCTTCTTTTTATCGGCATCTACATAAAAAAACACTTGAGCACAACAGAATATAAAACACTTGACAACAAGAAGATTCATTATTAATCCCATGGGATTTACAGTGAATCCCATGGGATTCACTGTGATCAGAATGCTTATATCAGAATGCAGTACATAGATTAGCAATCCTAAACACACCCTTAGCAGTTGACAAATTCTTAATATATAGTAACATGATCAAAATCAACCTCATTACAGCTATTCTAAAATGACTTTATGACCAATCATATTTACTATACCCAAACACTAATAACCGTTACTCGCAATTTAAAAACAAAATAGCCACATAAGTACTTTATGATCGCAATGCCAAACACTCGCTAACTAAAGTTTGCAGTGCAGTGCAGACTCTAGAGTATTGCTACCAAACATAGAACAAGGCTGTAGGAGATAGTGTCTAGATGTTCTTTTTAAAGCTGCAATAATGTTTTAAAGGGTCTATGGGATTGCTTTTGATATTTCTTATCTGATAAGCTGTTTCAAAGCAACACCTAGTTATCACACTCACAAATCGACAAATCGTAACACTAGCAGGTTTGATAAAGCAATCCCAAACACAATATCCCAAAACAGGTTATATGTTGTATATGTGCAATAAACGTAATAAGACAAAAACAGAAAGAACGATATGCGTTCCTAATTATATAAGTATATACAAGTAAAATGACCTCATATAGCCACGTAAATGAAATCATTGCCTCACATATCCTAAAAGTGATTCCTAACTTTATATGTATTCAACTGTATATGAATTCTAAGTGAATTCCATGGGATTGACAATGAATCCCATGGGATTCCCAGTGAATCCCATAGGATTCACTAGGCAATCCCATGGGATTTACTGTGAATCCCATGGGATTCACTAGGAATCACTGTCAATCCCATAACTTTTAAGATAATATTAAATTAGTTAAATTACTCAAACAGAAAAACTTAAAGCAATAGAGATCAAATAAAAACAATTTTCATGGATTTGGGACTAGTAATAAAGGAAAAAACTAAACTAGGAAAAACTAAAAAAGCTATATAAGCTTAAATAAATATGCATACTGAATTCAATCAAACAAAAAAAGACATATCTATACCTTTTGGAACCTTGAGCTTTTGTTTCTTTGAACTCTCATCGACTTTTGCTAATCCTAATTTCTGTTTCTTTTGAGTTTCCTCCTGAACCGTCTTCTTGGATCTAAAAATAGGAGCTTCCGATATTACTTTAGCAGACTTCTTCTCCGAGGACTTCGGAGTGGTCTTAACTGGCTTCTTATCAACAAGAACAACAGAACCCTTGTCCGTTGACTTATCCTTAACAACAGACGACTTCTTACCCTTGAATTTATATGTAACCAACTTCCCACTCTCCTCATTCTCACTCTCCTTCTCCTTCTCAATAACATTCTCCTTCTCACTCTCCTTCTCCATCTCAGTCTCAGTCTCCATCTCCTTCTCACTCAACAACTTCTTCTCCGTATCCATATCATTCTCCTTAACCAAATCAGCAACAACTGCAGAAATAACAGCACTAGTCTCCTTTACCTGATCAACACTCGCCTTCCCCTGAACATTCACCTCAAACTCTGCTGGTTTGGCAGCCTTACTAACAGCACTAGTCTCCTTTCCCTGATCAACACTCCTTTCCCTGATCAACACTCGCCTTCCCCTGAACATTCACCTCAAACTCTGCTGGTTTGGCAGCCTTACTAACAGCACTAGTCTCCTTTCCCTGATCAACACTCGCCTTCCCCTGAACATTCACCTCAAACTCTGCTGGTTTGGCAGCCTTACTAACATCACCAGTTGGTTTTTTCTTCGACGGCGATTTGTTTTTCAACACATCAAACGGATTGAACCGAGGCTTCACCGGTGATGTTTTCTTTGCCAAATCATCAAACGGATTAAACCTAGACAGCAGTGTTGGGTTCAATATTTTACCTACATAAATTATAAGATGAAAAGAGTAATATTAGTTTTAAGACAAATATTAGTTATAAGCAACTAACAACAGCAAAATCTAATTAATCACAAAGACCTAAAACTAACAAACAAAACAGAAAACTATAAATCTGATTCCTAAAAGCTAATACAAACACTCATTATATGTGAATCCCATGGGATTCAGTGATAATCTCATAGGATTATTCTTAAACACACTGATATTTGTCATAATTCTAATTATATGTGAATCCCATGGGACTCAGTGATAATCCCATAGGATTATTCAGTGATAAGCAAAATCCCATTTGCTAATCTACTTATGCTTATCACAAACCACTAATTCTACGTGAATCCCATGGGATTCAGTGATAATCCCATATGATTATTCAGTGATAAGCAAAATCCCATTTGCTTATCTACTTATGCTTATCACAAACCAAAAAATAAGCAAATCCTAAACAGTCATTACATAAAAAAAATTAACTAATCCTAAAATCTAATCTACTCGCTAACATAAACTAATCCAAACTCTCATTCAGTAACAAAATAAGCTAATAAAACCACAAAATAAGCTAATAAATTCAAAAAATTACCTAATTGATATCAAAAATTCAAAATAATGACCGATTTAAAAAAATGAGACAAAAATATACCATATTCGACATTTAAAAGCTTATTCTCAATGGGTTCCGACAACAAACGATCTTTAGATTGCGCTATTTCATCATGTAGGTCCATTTAAATGGATGAATAACGATTTAGGGTAGATATATAACGGCGGATTAACGATTTAGGGTTACGGTTTGAATTGGGGGAAATGAGGGTGAGTGTGTGTGTAAAACGGTTTTTAGTGTGTGTGTTTGAAATGGGGAAAGTGTGTGTTGGGTGGAAAATAAGCGTGTGTTTGAAATGGACAAAAATGCCCCTTCGGGCTTTTTTTTTTTTTTTTTTTTTTTTTTTTTTTTTTTTTTTTTTGTGTAATTAATATACACCGTTGGATGAAAGGGGAATGGATGGATGAGATCGTTTGGTTTGTACTTTAGCTAAATGTAGTTTCGTATAGAACTTTTCTCTTAAGTACATAAAACATATTGCAGTAACTTATGATTTTAATTTTTATTATTTACTAAGTTGCATTTCATGTTTCTTTTTATTCACAATTCATACAAATAGTGACGGATTCATAGCTAAAAATTTTGATCCGAAATTTTTTACAACAAAAAAGATTGTATTACAAAATTTTGGAACACAATGCATTTAAGAAAAGTCTCTATTTCCTCTAAAAGTTTACATTGCGCGAGAAAATTATATGTTGTTCACAAGCAATTAGGAAATCTTTTAGTCCACCCCTGAATCTTGGATGATAATTCATGTATCTCTTCTCTACTACATATAAAGAGTACAATTGTGCTTAAAATTGTCAAAATGAGAAAAATATAATCATTAACATACCTCAATCTCATTTGTTTCATTTAATGGTGTTACATTCTGCGGTTTAAAGATTATAAAATTTAAATTTAGGTGCTTTTAACTATTTAACAACTCTTTGAATTGTAATATCTTTTTATGAATATTGTTCCATAAAAAGAAAAAGTAAATAACATAATTACTTTCTAAAAAAAGCATCCATACACTCTATTCAAAATGAGTGATTTAAAAATTGTTAATGTTATTGTTGAAAAAATTTCTAATTTAACCAACTATATATATATATATATATATATATATATATATATATATATATATATATATATATATATATATATATATATATATATATATATATATATATATTGAAGCGTTCAAATGAGAAGCCTAAATTTTGTGAGAACGCGAGAAGCAATCATAACCACTCATTTTATCCTCTTTTAACTTTAATCTAATAGCTAATATTAGTTAATCAATTTTTTGAAAATTTCTTAAAAAATTTTGAAAATTAAAAAAAAAAAAAAAAAAACTTTGAAAATTTTCAAAAAAAATTCGGAAAAAAAATTTTCGAATTTTTTTTTTCGAAATATATATATATATATATATATATATATATATATATATATATATATATATATAGAGAGAGAGAGAGAGAGAGAGAGAGAGTGAGGATCACGTGCGGATACAAGTTTTTAGTGCGGACGTGCGGATGGATCTGGACCGCCCATTTCAGATCTGATCTTGACTTTTTGTAAAAAAGTCAAGATCTGACGCTAATATCACGGTACCAATTGATCATGAAAACGATTTTTTTGATTTTTTTTCCTTCTCAGCGATCCTTACTCTAGTTGTGTTCTTTTATTTTTTTATTTTTTCAGATTTTTCTGAGCACTTTTTTCGTTTTTGATTATGAGTGTTAATGTGATATTAACGATATTATGAGTGGTACCGCGATATTAAGCTTTTTTACATGTAAAAATGAACCGTGATATTACGATATTAAGAAAAAGTTAAAGTGATATTAAAAAAAAATTAACTTTGATATTAAGAAAGTATGATAGTTACGGCGATATTAACAATTTTTATTAAGAAAAAGTTTTTACGATATTAAAAAAGTTATTGTGATATTAAATTTTTTATTAAAAAAAAGTTTTCAGAATCTGATTTTGACTTTAGTCAAGATCAGATCTTGACTTTTGTAAAAAAGTCAAAATCAGATTCTGATATCACAATACCTTTAACGATGAAAACGATTTTTTTTTTTGAAATTTTTTTCAGCGATTCTTAATTATTTGTTGTCCTCTTTATTTTTTTAATTTTTTCAGATTTTTTTGAATTTTTTTCATAAAAAAAGCTAATACGATAGTAACGATCTTAAAAAAAGACGGGATATTTACGATATTGCCACTCCGCTTTTTTCAAATGGTTGACTAGATGGAGGGCTGAGATTCGTCCGTACCATCCGCACTAAAAGACAAAAATGTACCTCCTCACCCTATATATATATATATATATATATATATATATATATATATATATATATATATATATATATATATATATATTCCATTGTATACATATCAATCTCAATCTCGCTACTAATCTTGCTGCCAATTTCGATATCTATTTTAAATAATAATAATAATTTAAAAAAAAATACTGATTAAACCGCGTAAGAAAAAAAGATGAGCTAATCACCAGATAGGCAGATACATACTTCTCCGTTTTAAAAAAAGTGAGGTGATTTCGACACTCTAAATTTTAATTGACACACCTCAATGTATAAATATGATAAGGATCATGTGACATATATACAATTATTTACTGCAAAGAATAGAGCGTGTGAATCAAAACTTAAAACACGCATATTACATACTTTTAAGAGTTAATTGCAAAAATCGTCCCTAAGGTTTGCTCAAATTGCAGATTTCGGCCTTAATAGTTTAAAATTGCAAAAATCGTCCCTAAATCAAACCTTTTGGCAAATTTTGGTCCCTAGCTTTACCTACCGTTAAGTACATTCTGTTAGAATTTGCACCGTTAGTCCTTTTTCACCGTTATCTCCTAACGAGATAGAGCACATTGCACCGTTAGTCCTCTGGGTTAACTGTATTTGCACCGTTGGTCCTTTTTTAAGTTTTCTTCCATTTTTTTACGTTTACTTTCGTTTTCACCCGTTTTTTTTACGTTTTTTTATGTTTTCGTCCGTTTTTTTTACGTTTACTTCCGTTTTTTTACGTTTTCACCCGTCTTTTTTACGTTTTCGTCCGTTTTTTTACGTTTTCGTCCGTTGTTTTACCTTTTCGTCCGTTTTTTACGTTTACGCCCGTTTTTTTATGTTTTCACCAGGTTTTATACGTTTTTTTACGTTTTTGTCCCTTTTTTTACGTTTTCGTCCCTTTTTTTACCTTTTCGCCCGTAAAAAAAATGTAAAAAAAAGGGTGAGAACGTAAAAAAAACGAACGAAAACGTAAAAAAAAAGGGTGAGAACGTAAAAAAAACGGGCGTAAAAGTAAAAAAAACGGACGAAAAGGTAAAAAAAACAGACGAAAACGTAAAAAAATGTTAGAAAACGTAAAAAAACCGGAAGAAAACGAACGAAAACGTAAAAAAACGGAAGAAAACGTAAAAAAACGTAAAAAAAAAACGGGCGTAAACGTGAAAAAACGGACGAAAAGGTAAAAAAACGGACGAAAACGAAAAAAAAACGGACAAAAACGTAAAAAAATGGACGAAAACGTAAAAAAATGGACGAAAACGTAAAAAACCGGGTGAAAACGTAAAAAAAACGGAAGTAAACGTAAAAAACGGACGAAAACCTAAAAAAACGTAAAAAAACCGGGTGAAAACGTAAAAAAAACGGAAGTAAACGTAAAAAAACGGTAGTAAACGAAAAAAAAACGGACGAAAACGTAAAAAAAAACGGACGAAAACCTAAAAAACGTAAAAAAAACGGACGAAAACGTAAAAAACCGGGTGAAAACGTAAAAAAACGGAAGTAAACGTAAAAAAAAACGGACGAAAACGAAAAAAACGGAAGAAAACGTAAAAAAGGACTAACGGTGCAAATACAGTTAACCCATAGCACTAACGGTGCAATGTGCTCTATCTCGTTAGGAGATAACGGTGCAAATTCTAACGGAATGTACTTAACGATAGTTAAAGCTAGGGACCAAAATTTGCCAAAAAGGTTTGATTTAGGGACGATTTTTGCAATTTTAAACTATTAAGGACGAAATCTGCAATTTGAGCAAACCTTAGGGACGATTTTTGCAATTAACTCTACTTTTAAAAAGAATTGAGATTCTCTCAAAGTTAGTACAGTAGTATAAATATGACTGATGATGTTTATTACAGGTCTCTCAGTAGACCGTATTTTGTGAGAAAAGATGGTGGGTCATGTACAGAACAATGGATGACAAGGAAATGCCTAGTCACCAACTAATACGACGCCAACTAGATTCAAAAAATTTGTACGAAGCAATCACTTGAAATCATTATACCAAAATGACTACCAGAAAACTCATCACTATAAAACCTCGTACATCAATCTCAAACCTTAAAAACACAAAATCCCATGATCCAAAAACACAACTCAAAAACCTTAACACGCTACTAGAATCCTTAGTTTCACTTAAATACTATACTAAAGTTTTAACTATATTCAACCATGTAGTTAAATCAGGCACCATTACACTTGACACCTTTACATATGCTAAAGCAGTTCAATCGGCAGTTAAAATAGGTGACATGCCACATGGCATGCAATTAGTACATTACATGAAGAGTAACAATGTTGATGTTGGGATATTTGTATATAATGTTTTGATTAATGGGTTGTGTAAGGATAAGAAAATGATGAATGCGCGTAAAGTGTTCGATGAAATGCTTGAGAGGGATATCGTTACGTTTAATACGATGATTGATGGGTATTGTAAAGTGGGTGATTTGGATGAGGCGTTTAGGGTTAGGGAGGTGATGAGGGCGTGTAATGTGGAGGAGAGTGTTGTGACGTTTAATACGTTGTTGAATGGGCTTTGTAGAGGGGGGAGGATGGGTGAGGCGAGGAAAATGTGGGAGGGTATGAAGGTTTGTGGGGTTTTTCGGGATGGGTTTAGTTGTAGTGTTATGTTTGAGGGGTTTGCGAGGTGTGGTGATTTGGATGGGTGTGTGTTGTTTTTTGAAGAGGTGGTTAAGGATGGTGTGAGGGTGAATGAGTATGCGTGCGGTGTTTTGTTGAATGGGTTGTGTAAGGGAGGGAGGACTAGTAAGGGTGAGGAGATTTTGGTGGGATTGTTAAAGACGATGAGACTTGTTCCGACTGAAGTTATGTTTAATGTAATTGTTGATGGTTATTGTAAGGAGGGTAAGATCGAAATGGCTTTGTCCGCAATTGAAAAAATGAAATCTTATGGGTTAAAGCCGAGTTGTTTCACTTTTAATTCGGTGATTAATAGATATTGTCAATCTGGTAATCTTGTTGAAGTGGAAAATTTGATAAAGAGGATGGTGGAGATGGGTGTTTCACCTGACCTGGTGACTTACAATATACTATTGGATGGGTTTGGACGAAGTAAACAATTCAATAAGTGTTCTCAGGTTCTTAAAGAAATGGAAAATATTGGATTAAAACCAAATGCCATAAGTTATGGCTCTTTAATGAACCAGTTATGCAAGGACGGAAGGCTTGTTGAAGCTGACGTTGTTTTCGGAAGTATGATAGTTAAAGGTGTTTTACCAAATCAAAATATTTATAATATGCTAATTAATGGTTATTGTAATAACGGGAAGATACAGGACGCTTTCAATATTTATTATGAAATGTTGAGAAATAATGTATGTCCAACATTGGTTACATACAATACACTCATAAATGGGCTATGCAAAAAGGGTAGGGTTGAGGAAGCCGAAGAACTAACTTCAAATTTCACAAATGGAGGTCTCAAATGTGATGTCATAACATATAATTCGTTAATCTCTGGCTATTCGATGAAGGGAAACAGCCAAAAGTGCGTAGAGCTATACCAGAAAATGAAGATATCGGGAATCAAACCTACTATTAGTACATATCATCCACTAATTGCTGGATGCAAGAATATGGGGTTAACACTCGTAGAGAAACTCATCAATGAAATATCAGAGATGAACTTGTCGCTTGATCGGGTGCTATATAATGAGCTAATCCGTTGTTACGCAGAGCACGGTTCTGTGGAAAAAAGTTTTGAATTGTACCATGAAATGGTTAATAATAGAATTCCTCCTGATAGAATGTCATACAATAGCTTGATCATTGGGTATTTAAAGGAGGGAAAACTCCATGAATCAAAGGATCTTGTAGATAAAATGAAGGAAGCTGGAATAGTTCCTAAAGCTGATACTTATGAAACACTAATCAGGGGCCTTTGTGATCTTAAGAAGTTTAATGAAGCATATATTTGGTATAGAGAGATGGTGACAAATAGGTTTTTGCCAAGTGTAAGTGTTGCTAATGAACTTATTACTGGTCTTAAGGGGGAAGGAAGCTCTCAAGAGGTCCAGATAATGTACTCTGAAATGAGCGTTAAAGGATTGAACTATTTGAGTGTGAATGAGGATCATTGTGCTGTTGCAAAATTGTAAATAGAGGTACGGAGAACCCGGTGTAACTTTATTTATTCAAGTATAACTTTATTACTCTATTTTGAAGTATTTAATTAAACTTTGTATCATCATGAATATTACTCATCAATTTTGTATCCTTTTGCAGCCATGAAGTGATTTATTTGTCAAGTGCCATATGGTCACTCATATATTCCTCGCGATAGTGGAACTTTGTGTTGTTTGGTCGCATCCCCTGAAGTCATAATATCTTGTAAGTCATGGGTTCATGTACCTTTCCCTAGATGTGGAGACTTAGAACCATGTATAGAGTTGGGCAATTTGGGTTGTGTTTAATCATGAATGGGTCAAAATTCTAATGGGTAAAATCAAAAAGTTTAGCTAAAAGGAAATGGGTCAAACGTGTCAAAAGTTAGATTAATGTACCATTTGAATTAAATAGTCTCCAAAAGGTGTAAATCGGTGTGAACACCCTGATCCCATGCATCTTTTGATGCCAACCGGACCCTTCCCCAAGGACCCGGCCCCATGCGATGAGCACATGTTCTCATTGACCTAATTAGTCGGGAGTTGGATCTAACCCTAGGCCATTTTCTCCAATAGGCCCTCCTTGGACCGGTCAACTGAGCATTTGCGGTGGGGGAATGGTATCAATTGGACTTTAGTGCCAAGGAAGAGACTTGAACCCGGGTCTATTGACTCATGCACAAGAACCCTTACCATTGGACTAAAGCTCCAATGAATTAATGTACCATTTGAATTAAATAGTGTTTGTACCAATATGTAACCCATTATTTATCTACTATAAGAGAATCGAAAAATGGGCAACAATAGGTGTTTTCTGGTCAACTTGACCCGGTCCATTTCAAAAAATGCTAATTGTAGCTTGACAACTTCCCAAAAATAGAAAGCGTGCACATTAATGCTTTATGCACGTCATGTTTTCAAGCACTAGTAAACCAAACAGTAATTATATCCAATTTCATTGCAGCTGGAACTTGAAGCTGGTAGCAATACTTGCAATTTTGACACAAGATTATCGAGATCGTCATCTCTGTTCTTAGAAGCTCTCGTTCATCAGCTGGACATGATTGATTTCAGGTAGGTCTTTCTTTCTTACCCTTGTGGAACTTGAGCTTGGAGACAAATTTAGTTAGAAGAATACCCTAACCATACCAGTATTTGTCTGCTGCTGATAATAAAATCCTGGCTTGGGTGATTTGGGTCCAAATATATCACTTTACTGCACTTGTTCATGGATTTTAAGGTCTTTCCAGTGAAGGATGTTTGAGACTTACTTTGGTGTAGCCAAGTCTGATGTAATAACCTGATTTGGATAGGTGCAGGTTGCTGTTGGAGGTTATATGCCACCTAGAAGATACATTCTTTTTGGTATGGGGTTCTCTTACCCTCTTCTTGTCTACTTGCGTTTTCTTAAATTGGGTCGCATGTCATTCCAGTTTACCCGTAAATAACTTGGATTCATGTTCATACTGAGCAATTGCATATAGCAATTTGATTTGCATTTGGTTGATCGTTTGTAGCGCACATGTATTTGGTTCTGTAATTTAATTGTTTTTTGAAGTCTTTATACGACCTGCCCAACCACCAGGCCTGGAACACTATATCAGTGTAACCCAGTTCACAAAAGTTTGATATTTTATGCATTAGATAGGAATCTAAATGACTTCTTTAACCAGCTAAATATTTCATTTTATTCTAGGACTCAAAAAATATAAATATTCTTTATGTACTTTCTCCACTGAGAAAGACAAAAGAAACACCAGATAAATATTATACTACTAAGAACTGAAGTATTTAAATATAGCCTAATTTCTGTCTAACTGAGTCCAACAAACTAGACACAAAGTTTACCCACATGATACAACCAGATAAGATAATACAACATTATGAATCTGTTTGTCTCCGCGACCTCCAAACACACACTATTGTTGCAGAAGATCCCTGATGATGTTCACATCAACCCCATCGTTTTCCATAGAATCAAGTAGTTGAGATAGTCTTTCTCCTAGATTATCCCCTTTTGTTCTGAGGCTCTTTATGTAATTGCATGTCTCTTGAAGAATCTTTGATGCTGGTACCTTTTTCACATATCAATGCAGATTAGTTTAATCATACTACTTGCATAATGGTCTAAGATTATTAAACTTATTAATTTAGACATGTCGCTACAGGGAAGTGCATGACCATCGTACTTTATACTATAATACCTATGTAAAGGAATTTAGTGGCAATTTATGCCCAAAATCATAAAAATGGGCTTTTATGGGCTAATTTGTAAAAGATTTGGGCAAATTTAGCCCCCCCCCCCCCCCCCTCCTTTTTTTTTTTTTTTTTTAAATGGGCATCTATGGCTCATTCAAATGCTAAATGGGCATATTAATGGACATACGTCTCAATTGGAGAACATTGCAATTTTTTTTTTAAACTTATAAATAAAATATATTTAGCTATTTAAATATAAATGATGTGTTATGTTTAGGGAATTTTTTTCGTCGTTTTGGGTCTTTTCTAAAGCGATTCGTATAACATGAGCCCGTTTGGCCCGTACCCATTTAGCCCGTGCCCATTTGGACCCGTGGCCCGAACCCGCCTGTTTTGCCACCTCTAGAATTTATTTACAGAAATTTCTTTTGTGACCATAACAATAAAAAAGACAGGTAACTGAAAACATCCCAAAAGTTGAGAGTGTGCTTATTAATGCACTTTGCGTATCATATATTGTACAGAGTAATGGAGTATAAATTTTCAACATACCCTTGTTTTGTTGCAGCTAGAACTTGAAGCAGGTAGCAATGCTTGTAATTTCAACACAAGATTATCGAGCTCGCCATCTCTGTTCCTTGAAGTTCTTGAACTTCGGCTAGACATGATTGACTGTGGGTATGTCTTTCTTTCTTACTATTGGAACAAGTTCTGCTTTAAAAGACAGTGGAACTTGAGCTATGAGACAAATTTAGTTAGAGAAATACGATAATCATACCAGCATTTCTGTCTGCTGCTGATAATTTAAATAGTGGCCTGGGTCCATATGTTTCACTCTACTGCACTTTTTGGACCCACAACATAAATGGTTCTTTCCAATTAAGGGTCTTTCGGACCCACTTTGGTCTAGCCAATTCTGGTGTCTTTAGGCTGATTGGACACGCGTGCAATTTAGTTTGAGGGTCCTTCATAAGTAACTGCAAGTTTGTTGAGTGCCACCTAGAAGATACTTTGTTTCTGGACTTCTGGTGTGGGGTTCTCTTACCCTCTTTTTGTCTAATTGCATTTTTTAATTCTGGACATCAGTTATTCCAATCTAGTATTTAACAACTTAGATTGGTGTTTTTATTTGAACAATTTCATATGATAATCTGGTTTTCATTTGCTTGATTTCGGTACCTTAATTGATTCTAATTGTCTCTGTTAAGTTTAAATCATACCCAACCTGCCAACCACCACCAGGTGTGGACTGTTGTAACCATTTCATATTGGCTATGAATTAGTTTGTGGGTCCTGCCGTAAGTCGTTAATACCAGGCTATTAATAGTTTACCGTAATAAGTTGATTTGGATGTTATTACTTATTAGATCGTCCTACTGCTTAGGCTTGAGGAGGTACCCAGGTTTGACTATGTAATGCATCTGAGAAAGGAAACTTTATATCAAAACTGTAAAAGTGAGCCTTCAAGAAAACAATCATGGCAACATTTGATTTGTAAATGATATATGCTTGAAATAAAATGGATGTGAGAGATAACTCAACCCTCACAACAGGTTTCAAGAACCCTTGTGGCTTTTCTATGCATCTCGTTAAATTAAATTCAATATATCACTTTGCTGGTTTCATTTTCGTTACTGTCACAAACCTAACACACCCTATGACTGTTAAGCGTATCAGGGGGCCGGGTTGTTTTATTCAGCCTTGGCTGGTACTTTTGGGTTACTATCAGTCCAAAATGTTTGGCCTAATCTAAACAATCAAAATAATTTGATAGCTGATACTTAAATGGTGGTCTTATTCAGCCTTGTCTGGTGGAATGGTGGTTTTCAACTTTAATGGGGAGGCTTGGTCTAGAAATCGAATGGGCAGATGATATTATGCCATTAAATTTGTTTCTTACAACACTTGCACAAATTTGTTTTTATCTTTTGATTTGTGATAGATGCCGTAACAACCTGATTTACATATCACAGTCCCAATTTAAAGAACTGTTAAAACCACATAGTATTCATCCCAACGTGTATCATCGTTCGCTTAAAGGCGTGTCAATCACAATGAGCTCTTCCTCTTTTACCCACCTACCAAAACAAACTCCACCACCGATAGCCAACCAACCTTCACTACTAGTACATCTACCACCACTACCTCTATTCACCAACCACTGTAACTCTTCTAGTTATTTCATTGGACCGGGTTCCCATATCTAAACATGATTATGTACAGCTTAAAGTTGTTGATGACTCGAAACGGCATCTACTAATTGGTTCAAAGAATTGAAAGAAGGTTAGATGAGTTAAAAGGCCGGCCCAAGTGTATTTTTAGTGCTTATAAACATCTTATATCATTTTTGTAATTATGCTTAAAACATCACTTATTTTGCAAGCAATGTAAATTCTTTTGACACAATTTGTTTGGATCAACTTAACCCGACCTGACCATACACATTACAGAAACTCTCTGGTTAGACCGGGCCATTTTCACGCTTTAATAAACCACGTTCAAAGTGATGAAACTAGTACCATCTTATGTTAAGACAACCTAATAATTTCCTGGGCATAACCTTTATGTTACCATGATTACCTGCGCCTATGGGTGTTAAAAAAGCCAATCCGAACCTGATTAAACCTATTTAGATCAAGTTAGTCGGGACATTAATCTTATTTGGGTTAACCCGAGTGTTAAATAGGGTCGGGTATCGGGTTCAATATGTTTGGCTAACTTAGGTTGGGTTGACCCGAAATGGGTTTTTTACATTGAAGGCTGCACCCGACACTTTATTTATTTATTTATTTTCTAAGGATGCTACATCTACAAAATTTTACAAAAGATTTTTTCACAAAATGATGTGGCACAAATTGATAGGAAGATATGAATTTAAAAGGATGAGAGAAAATTGATTATGATGATTTTTATTAGTGACAAGTTATTTTGTGAAAACTTTTTGCAAAAATTTTGTGGATATAACATTTTTTTTAAAAGGCAAATGCAACCATTTTTTTTTTTCTTTTTTACTTTATTGTAATAACTAATTCATTACTATATATATAATGTAGCGTCAGAAACGACGCTACATATGTCGTTTTGAGCCAGTGCACTATTGGTCCACATTTTGTTAGCCCAACTCATTTTTACAAATCATTTCTTTCGACATGTAGTGTGATCAAATTTCAAGTTGCAACAACCGAAGGCCTTTTTTCTCTAGGTGTGTACAAACGTAATGATGGCAAAACTTGAATAAAGAAAAAAGATGTTTAGAATGACTTTGGGCTTCAGGAAAATACGTTTGTGGGCATGCGAGAGGAAATTGTATTTTTATATCCGAAAGTCCCATTTTCAGAATATTTTTGTTAGTTTTTTATTTTTTCCACGACTATTAAAGACGTGTCATCCACATTGTTTTCGTGTTATATATTTTATATTTTCGGAGTATCTACCAATTATTACAATATCACCTAATACTAATACTTATCTTTGATTAGGTTAATTTATTACTAAAAGAATGAAAGTTGTTGGAAATACTAGAGATTAAAACCGCATAAATGACCCTCATGTATCCCTTCATTATTCGAAAAAACTCAAAAAAGTATTGAATTATTCGATTAGTAGATCACTTATTCACTTAAGTAACACAAAACATGGTCGGACAACCGGTTTGAGTGTGCGTGACGGTGAGCGCAAGCCGCGTGAATAAATCAAGCAAAAAGTCTAAAACTATGACTAAAAAAAATAAAAAAAAAAAAAAAATAAAAACCTAAGATGTCGTTGTCAAATAACCGTGTTTGTCTGTAACAAAGTCTTGTTATGCCATACTCACATACAAATGTTCTTTAAAATTTAGTTTGCGTGGTACACATCCCACCACAAACGCAATGCCACAAGTTTCGGTAGTTAATAGTTTCAGATTGAAGATGTGAAATTTTTACTTATTTGTTTAATTCATATTTATGTCATAAAAAAAATGTCGTGACAACTAAGTAAAAATTTTGGTCAATGATCATCTTTTCCTATTGAATTTTACCTAAATAATTGTTGCTTCGACCTCGAAACAAAATGATTGTACCGTTACCAAATAGGTCCAAAGTGCTTTGATGATTTTGACAATAATTGATATTTTACCGTTTCTTTCTTAAATAGCTGTAGTCTTGTTTGCAACCAATACTTAGTTAAAAATTCTGTGTTTAATACTAGTAAGAAATAGTAGTTGGCGTTAATCTGGTTTAATGGTTGTTGGTATTATACAAGCACTCGTGTTTACACCCCAACGACAAGTTGGTAGGTACCAAGGTATGTGGGTGTTTTGATAACAACGTCATTAGCTTTAAAGCCTGTAGAGAGTATACATGTGTCTATTTTCTACGAGCCTGAGTAAATGTTTAATTTTCAAGTTGTCTTGGAAAGAAAAGTTTGGTTAAAACCTTTAAAGCTAAAGATTTACGAAGTATTTAGGGGGTGGCAACCTTGCCACACCTTGCCTCAACATTAACTAAAAATAACCAATAAGATGGTCACAACACATTTCATGCCTAACCATGTCCTAACATGAATTTTAAGTGACAATCTTGCCTCAACATGAAATCAAGCCCAATGTTCCAATAATAATTGATGGCCAACGTCCCTTTTTTCTTGGAAAAGATCTCACCGAATCGGTGAGAAATACCGATTGTGGCACCGATTTGGACTTGCTGATTGGGTGGCAGCCCATCTTGCCAATCGGCAAGCTTTGCATAAGCCCTTTTGCCGCAAGGTTGCCAATCCCCTTAAGAACAAAATACTAAGGGGAAAAAAAGAAGGTAAAACTAGGTTATTTAATCTAGGAGCTTGTCCGTAAGATCATCTTTGTCAATAGGTTTAATTGTTTAAAGTTATTGAAAATCGTTTTCACATTAAACTGATTAAAGTGAGTCACTTATCAGGCAACGGCTTTATTAAAAAGTTTTTGGTATTCGGGATAATATTTTTCTTTAGCCAAAATTTTATTTTAAAATTAGGTGCATCTTCAAAGAAAAGACTTGAGTTTTGCCAAGAACATCAGCTCATACAACTGCAGGATCTCTATTATTAACTTTCTCTCTTTAAGAAACAAACAAGATGAAACGGCTAACAATGTTGTTGTTTTGTAGCCGAAAACAATCCAACGTTCAATTCCCGGCCAAGAATGAAATTCTACTACACACACTTACCCGTTGCGGAGCCAAAATCCAAAAACCAGAAACACAAATATACAATATAACCCACTTTTACCATTCTAAACAATACATTAATCTTCATTTGTCAATTTCATTATACAACAACATCTTACACAAATGACAAACACCAATTTTTAGTAACACAAAACTACCTTTTTTCTTCTTCTTTTTTTAAAAACATCAGTAAACAAAACTACTTACAAAAAATAAAATCAAAACAATCCTCAATGCAGCTTGAGGCCAAACACCTTCAATATCTTCTCCATATTCTCAAGCACAGCCAAACAATCACTCAAAAACTCACTAGACAGCTTCACCTTCATCCTCACCTCCTCCAAATCAGTGGACCCCATTTCCTCCAACCCATCCGTACACGTCTCCTGATCACTCATGGCAGCACTAATCCACGTCTTCAAATCCGCCACTTTCTCCTTATTCAATATCCTTCCATCCACTCTTTCCATAGCCTCAATTGCTTGACTCAGTTGACTCACCGCGTCATCAAACAAGCTCACGCAGTCACGTAACGCGCTCCCCGCGTGTAAGTCTGTTGATTTCGAGATTAGCTCTTTAGGTAAGGTGGAGATTTTTATTAGTTCTGTTAATGATAAATTATATACTACGAAAACACTTTATCAACTATCTAGGTCTTTTTCGTCTAATGATAAATTTTTGTCACTAAAGTATTCGGTTTCGGAACGTACCTCGCTTGTTGTCTTAGCCATAAGACATTTCTCCTCATTTGTGATTTCTTTCTCATCGTCATCGCTATCACTCCAAGCTCCTCCAACAAACGCCTTTTGATTTTGATTTCTTGACATCATTGGACATTTTCCGATGAGATAATTTGGATCACCACATTTGAAGCACTTCCTATCACTTTTGCCATTTTTGTCATCTTTATTTCTTTGGTTTGCTTTCCTTTCATCATGCGGTTGTCTAACGAATCTTCCTCACCTTTTGAAGAATTTCTTGAAGTCTCTTACGGCCATCACATATTCTTCGTCATCACTTTCGTAGGTTGAACATTCTTCGTCACTAAAGTCCTTTTTAGCTCTCAACGCAATTGATTTGCTTTGTTCCCTTTTTCCTTTGACCATCTCGGAGTCTTTCTTTCTTATTTCTTCGTAGACCTTTAAGTTGCCGATCAATTCGTCAAGTTGTAGAGTTGACAGATTCCTTGATTCTTCAATAGCCGTGACTTTAGCTCGCCATTTTGGATGAAGAGCCCTAAGAAATTTCCTAACAAAATTCTTACTAGAAGAATTCTTATCAAGTGCTTTTAAACTTGTGATAATAGTGTTAAATCTAGCAAAAACATTATCTATTGATTCCTCCTCTGGAATCGTAAATTGTTCATATTGTTGAACAAGAAGATCTATTTTGTTATCTTTAACTTGACTATTACCTTGGTGAGTGATTAGTAAAGAATCCCAAATTTCTTTTGCGGTTTTACACATAAAAATTCTTTCATATTCTTTGCGTGGTAACGCATTATAAATGACCATTTTAGCCTCATTATTTTTTGCTAGTTTCTTTTTCAAATCATCATTTTGTTTTTCAAAAGATACAATTTCATCCTTTTTAATTTCAAAATTAAATTGAATAGGAGGAAAATCACCAAAGGTAATAACATGCCAAAGATCAAGATCTTTTGATTTCACATAAGTTTCGAATCTATTTTTCCAATAAAGAAAACCATCACTTTCAAATAATGGTGGTCTTTGCATAGATTGCCCTTCTAAATATTTTTCAGATTCCATAGATCATTACAAGTTTTAAAATACAATATATTTTAAAAATCTTGTTTGACGTGGCTCTGATACCAATTGTGGAAAACTAGAAGGGGGGGTTAAATAGTTTTACGTCTTTTTAATTTTATTATGAAAACTTAGTTTAGTTTTAAAACCTTGTTTGCTTTTAAAACTTTGATTCAATCTTATGCGAACTCAAATCTTGAACAATATGAACAACTATATCTAAGTATGAACAATACTAATATAAGCTAAGTATGTGAAATCAACACATGCACAATATAAACAATTATAGCTATATACGAGAGATAAGTAAGTAATCGTTTATTTTATAATCCTTAGTTATATTTTGTATGAAAACTTTACTTGATCGAAATGATCAATTATATGTATGTTACATTTTTAGTTTGATTGTAAAAACTTTGTTTTGTGAATGAAACTTTCGTTTGATCTTTAAGTAAAATCAATACTAGCACTATATGAGCAAATATATATATACGTCTACGTCTACAAAAGTAATAACGATATAAGCAAGATAATAAGTAAGATATGGAAAGATCTAATCGCGAGACAAAGAATTTATAGTGGTTCGGATACAAGGACACCTTCCCTGCCCTACTCCACTCCTCGAGAGTTTTCTTCACTATGTCAACAAGCTCCCTTATGGCGGAGAAAACCTTACACACCAATATACACACCACAACTTTGTCACAACTTATTCACACCTTCTGCACAACTTCTTCACACCTAGTCACTACTTAATCACAACACTACTACTTCACAACTAGTCACTACTTAATCACAACACTACTTCTTCACACCTATCTATCTTCACAACTATCTACTTCACAACAATCTTCTTCATAACTATCTACTTCACAACTATCTACTATACACTCACTCTATCTACACACCTTGCTAATCTATCTTCTATCACATATTCACAATTAGTTACACAAAGAAATAGATATAATGAATGATGCTCTAACAACTTGAATGTGGAGGTCACAACAAGTTGTAATACTTCTTCTCTTGCACTTGAAAGGTAGAGGTTTGGATCAAAGGATTTTAGAGAATAAAAATGAGATCTAGAACAGAAAGTTTTGGGGTGCAAAAGGTGAGAAAATTCTGTGGGATAAACCATGTATTTATAGGGAGAAAAATACTGTTTGGGAGCGTGGCCGGTCCCCTTAATTGGGTGCCGGTCCCCTTAATAATTAAGGGGACCGCCTAGTATAATTAAGGGGGCCGCCTAATAAAAAAATATTTTTTCTTCAAATTTTTTGTCTTTTTGTGGGGGAGGTTTTTCCTGAAGAATGTAGCCGTTTTTTTTGTTGAAATTTGAATTCAAACTATTTATTTTGAATAAAACATTTCTTATAAATACAAAATTGTTTTGTATAAGTTTAAAAATGTTTGTCCCACTTTAATAAAATGTATGGTTTGTAAAAATAAAAATTCTTTTGATCATAAAATGCATTAGACACTTTGTTTATTCATACCTTAAGTGATATGAATGCTAAAGCAAATATTTACGACTAAATACTTGTTTACGTCATAATTTGTAGTTCAATGAGTTTACATTTTGTGATTATCAAAACATAGAGATATCGATATATGTTAATAATGTTTTTAGGCATTATTTATATCAACACAAACAATGTCTCGCAAAGACTTTTTTCAACAATTCCCAACTCACTGTGACTTCTTCAAACAATTCCCAACTCATCGTGACTTCTCCCAGCAATTCTTAAGTCACCATGACTTTTTCAAGCAATTCTCAAGTTCCAGCATGATACCGAATGAGCCGGTGAATACTCCACCGGAAGACATCTTCCTGGTATTCACACCGGATAATGAATCGGTGCCCAATCCACTGGTTGTCCAACAACAACCCGATCAACCGGTGAACAATCCACCGATGGAAAATCAACCCATTTGGAGAGGGTTGACTGATGAAGAACTGTTTCAGCAAGATATGCAAGAATTGTTACGCGTTCAAGCAGAGGAAGAACGTGAAGCAAGGGAGCGTAAGGAGTACTTAAGAGGTAAACAGGCTCGGAGAGACCGTCGTTGTGAATGGCGAATAGAAAATGGAATAGACCGTGTGCCAATGAGTGAGAACGATTCGAGTGCTTCGAGTCACGAGGGCTATGTGTCGGATGATTCGTTTTATTGATTCGTAGTTTTATGTTTAATTATCGTAGATTTATGTTTAATTATCGTATTTTATGTTTCATGTTTGCTGTAGTTTGTTTAATGTATGTTTAAATTTTAAGAATTAATATAAGTTGTGTTTTATTGGTTGTTAAATGAAATATTAGTTTTAGTTGAGGGTTGAATTTAAAAATAGTTGAGTTAAAGCTGAGTTATTGTTGTGAGTGTTTTTTTCTGAATTAAAGATGATATTACGCTAACGTAGCACTGAGTTAAAATTTAACCTGCGTTATTGATGAAACTACTCTTAAAGTAGTTGGCGTTAACTGGTTTAAAGGTTGTTGGTATTATACAATCAATCGTGTTTACACCCCAACGACAAGTTGGTAGGTACGTTAGAATAAGGTATGTGGGTGTTTTGCTAACAACGTCATTAGCTTTAAAGCCTATATATACTACATGTGTCTATTTTCTAGGAGCCTGAGTAAATGTTTAATTTTCAAGGTGTCATGGCTTCAAGTTTTTTGAGAGTCTTTGTCACCGCAATTTCAAGTTTCATTCAAGGCTATGCAAGTTCAAGTGGTTTATACTTTAACAATTTTCTCGAGAGGTGATTTGCATATTTCTTTAAATAATTGAGGACACTTTAATAAATTGTGTTTGAACATTTAAACCTTCATTAAAAGTATAATATTTAAACACAATTTATTAAAATGTCTAAATTATTTAGTGAAGTATGTAAATCATATCACTTTCTCAATGTATCATCCTTATCCTTATGAGATGTTTTGATCTCTTCATCAATTATATATTCATTTTTGGGAAAAAAAAAAAAAAAAAAAAAAAAACCCTTAAATCTAAAGATTTTATTTGAGCATGTCCGTAAGATCATCTTTGTCAATAGGTTTCAAGTTATTAAAAATCTTTTTCGCATTAGAGCGAGTCAGTTATTTTAAAATTTGATGCCTTTTAAAACAAAAGACTTGGGTTTTGCCATGAACATTAACTAGCGTCACATTAACTCTCTCTTTAAAGAACAAACACGATGAAACGGTTAATAACGCTACTAATTTGTCGCCGAAAACCAATCCAATTTTCGATTGCCCACCTAGAATCAAATTCTACCACACACTTCCCCGTTGCGGAGTGTTTTGAAAAACCTAACAATACCAAAATCCAAACACCAAAAACACAAATATACAATATAATCCACTTTTACCATCCTAAACAATACATTAACCTTCATTTGTTAATCTTGTTATACAACATCTTACACAAATGACAAACACCAATCTTTACTTCTTTAACAAAACTAATTACAAAAAATAAAATCAAAATCACATCTGATCACGGACAGACCCAGAAAGTTATGTTTGATGAGACAAACTTTGAAAATTTTATATTCGACGGAGCCAGATATTTTAAAAAATTTACATTACAATTTTTTTCGCTAAAAAACCAGAGACCCTCAATGCAGCTTGAGGCCAAACACCTTCAATATCTTCTCCATATTCTCAAGCACAGCCAAACAATCACTCAAAAACTCACTCGACATCTTCACCTTCATCCTCACCTCCTCCAAATCAGTGGACCCCATTTCCTCCAACCCATCCGTACACGTCTCCTGATCACTCATGGCACTACTTATCCACGTCTTCAAATCCTCCACTTTCTCCTCATTCAATATCCTTCCATCCACTCTTTCCATAGCCTCAATTGCTTGACTCAGCTGACTCACCGCGTCATCAAACAAGCTCACACAGTCACGTAACGCGCTCCCCGCGCGTAAGTCTGTTGATTTCGAGATTAGCTCTTTAGGTAAGGTGGAGATTTTTATTAGTTCTGTTAAGGCGCGTGAGAGCGTGAGGTTGAATATGAGTTCTGGGTCGTATAAGTTGTTGGAATCTAAGCTGGTTAAGTCGTTTACGCAGGTCGGTGGGTCGTGTGTGACTGCGCATACGGCTTTTATTGATCGGGTGGCTTTGACGGCTGAGAGATGGGTGTCGTCTGGTTGGGATGTGTTGGCGCGTGTGTCGTACGCGCCTGCTGCGAGTATGGCTCCGATTATTACGAAGAGGATGGTGAGCGTGATGATCACGGCGGAGGTGTGGCGGCGCGTGGGTGATTGTGGTTGTTGCGAGGTTGATGTTGATTCTTCTATGTCGTCTTCGTCGTTGTATTCTTCTATGGAAGAGTTGACTTTTGGTTTGACCAAAATGTGGGATTCTTCTTCCATTGGGTTTTAGGGTTTCGTGTGGTGTCAGGAATGAAAATGAAAATGAAAATGGAAATTGAAATGAAAGTATGTTGATGTGGTTTATATAAGGTTGCTTGTTTGGTTTGGTCTTAGGTTAGGTGTGGTTTTTTTCTATTTTTAAGAGATTTAAATGTATTATTTTTCGGTGACAAAGACACTATAATCCTATTTTTAAATATAGAACATTGGGCCTCTTTCCACTATCAAACGGTTTTTGATTGTGCTATTGATGATATTCAGTAACACTCATAGCTCCATACATTTAAGTTTGGTTTGTCGAAATCACAATGTGTATATCTATGATAAAGAGGTTGATGGAATGATAATGAGTATGGGTATGATAAGAATGTCAAATAAATAAAAGGTATGATTGTTTTAAAAGTATTGTTTGGTATACGTGCTGTTATATATATTAGATTCTTTAGTGGATTAAGTGAAACTTTGGTTCAAGTAGGATTTTAAGTCGGTTAATGCATTTTTGCATTAACCGACTTAAAATCCTACTTGAACCACATTAACCGACTTAAAATCCTACTTGAACCAAAGTTTCACTTAACCTCCTAAGGAATATAATATGTATACTATACTAATATATATAACAATTTCCACCTTAGTATCATATTAGAAATATTCAACACGCAGCAGCTTCAACAAGTGCTGGAACCTCGAACCGGGGGACCGCCTTCGTCAAGGCTCAAGTAGCAATACCCGCTACTAACCTTAGTTCAACTCTTGAGTCCCTTTAGCCAAATAGCCTCCTTTGCAGCCTCCGTAAGTGTCATATACGCCGCTTCAGTTGTTGACAAAGCCTCCATGTGCAGCTTCCCAGCTTCCTGCACATCCTTGTATCATAAACCCATACCTTGTGATTGATCTACCCATGACAATGATCGATCTACCCATAGCGTAGTCAAAATCCATAAAAACCTGTACGTCTGTCTGTAATCCATGATTGAACCTATCCAACATACCCACATCTACAGATGTTATGTCAGGTCTCATGTAGACCATCTGATACTCCCAGCTTCCAACCGCATATATATATGACCACTTACCATTCTTTTCCACATCACAGTCCTCTGATAGACTACCCTCCAACGACAGTATGGAGTGTCCCTCCAACAAATTCTCTACCAACTTCCTGTTGTAAACCCTGGACTGTAACACCCTCATAGTATTACCACTATGATCCCTGATGACCTCCATACCAAGTATATTTCCTTTTAATTTATCCAGCATTCCCTTGGTATCACAGATCTCAGCCTTGCATCCGCAAGAAAAAACCATAACATCTATATAGAGAAATAGATGTATGAAAATACCTGGTGTGTAATCCCAGTAATAGCCATTGTTGTCGTCTGATGCGTGGGAATCGCAACAGACTTTACCTCTCGAGGGATCTGATCGTTGTAGTATAGTATAGTGACAAGTACCGGGGGATTGATCGTTCAGCTTAGGAATAGTGTCGCTAGGATTAGAAAGCCTAATTACTAGTTCTAAAGATGAGGGATGGTTATTTTTGTGTTTTTATATTTTTTAGAAAGCAATTAAAATCTCGGGTTTTGAAAGAGTGGGCGGAATTAGTTGCTATTCAACTAACCCAAAACTAGGATGCAATCAAAACTAAATACTACAAATGAAAATAAACTAATTAAACTAAAGTTGTGAGCAGTAATTGGAGAAAATGTGTTTACTTAGATTTCATTACTCCCTAGATATCTTTTACACGTTAATTACTTGTTATAATTGCATGGATGACGGATCGTATTCCTTAATACCATTCATGGGGTGGCATACATAACTCCCCAATTCTATGAGCTCTTATCTCCTCCTACACCATGCCCAGCACAACTATAGGGATTGTAAACAGTGGCTCATGCATTAAATACAACCAATAAAGACCTAGTACGCCTCGGTTCATGTTTCTTAAGACGTTCAAGCATGTTACCATTTGGAGATCTGCCAGTTTTCTTAAGCCTAACATATAAAATCATTCATCCAAGACAAGAATAAACAAGTAATCAACACATAATCAATATCTAGGTTTCATTAGATCTAAGCAAACACAAAAGAGATCTAGCCTAGCATAATGGAATTGAGACAAGAACAAGATATAGACAACCAACACATAGACATATTGATTGAATTAGAAGAACACTTATCTCAATTACAATGCAAGGTCTCAAGGGTTTGGAACCCTTGAAAAACCTGTAAAAGTTGCACCAAAATCGTCTTTAGGGTTTCTCCAAAACTTTTTTTTTTTTTTTTTAGACAACCAACACATAGACATATTGATTGAATTAGAAGAACACTTATCTCAATTACAATGCAAGGTCTCAAGGGTTTGGAACCCTTGAAAAACCTGTAAAAGTTGCACCAAAATCGTCTTTAGGGTTTCTCCAAAACTTCTCTTTTTTTATGTGAAAAACTAGAAAACTATATATAGGAAAATCGGGGTGACGGCGTCAAGAACAAAGGTGTGACGCCGTCATCTCGCCGCCAAATACTTCCTCGGACGGCCTTGATCTACTTCTGACGCCCTGTGTGACGCCGTCATGAGCTACGGATTTTAATTCTTGGGGTTTGACGCCGTCATGAGATTACTCTTGACGCCTTCATCAACTACGGATTTTTATTATTGAGGTTTGACGCCGTCATGACTTTACTCTTGACGCCTTCATGTACTGTTCCAGCTTGGAAAATTGAGACTTTGCCGTTTTCTTCACTTTTATGCTCCAAAAACGTCCAAAATGGCTTCTTTTCCAGAATTCACTCTCCAAGTACCTAAAATCACAAAAGGAACGATTTAGGGCAATATTTGATCAAATAAATTAGGATTCGGGCTTAAATGACCCCTTAAAAACGGATCATTTTTCGCCTCATCATCGTCACTGCTTTTCCTACAACCGTTGCTGAGCACACACACATCTAACCGAGTATCCATTTCTTCTTCCAATCAAGCCTTCCACTTGGAAATCACCTCACAAGCAACTGCGCTTTTATTCTACTCAAAAGACAAGTTAGGGGTCATTTAACACTAATATAAAAGTAATTACAACAAATAATCATTCCACCAAAGACCAATAGACAAGCACGGAGGTCATACACTAGCACCTCACAAATAGTGTTTAGATACTCACATCTCTCGGGTGTAATAAAGTAATATAACATTATGGAAATGGAAGATATCTCTCACTACCTGTCATAGCAAAATAGATTACCATAGGCTTGGGAAAGGATCAAACCTCCACCACATGACGTAAGCACCTAGGATAAACTATCAAAGAGGTCTTTTAAAGGGTTGTAACGTTAGGTATAGGGATATGAATTACACGGTCTTGTTGGATAAAGGAAGTTTTACTGGTGGCGAGTTAACAATCTTGGTTAATTACATGTACAAGATGGCGTTGCTAAGCCAAGACTAGACTCGACTTAAGCTAATAAATGAGAAATAACAAAAAAAAAAATAATAATAAACATAGAATGAAACGGGATGGTAGTCCGTATGTTTTTTTCTCTTTTTCCTTTTTCTATTTTTTTTTCCTTGATTTTTCGATTTTTTTTTTTTTTTTTTTTTTTTTTGCATACACTCTTACCCTACCATCCAAAATAATACATCATAGGGAATGAACATTTCCCTTACACTTGAATCTTTACATACTTTACATTTAACTAATCTAATGACTCGAATTAAGAAAATCAAAACACTTGGAGCACTTTTAAGATTAACGTACATATGGGGGTAATAAGTGATGTTCTTCCCCATTACTCCATAAAATAAGTACTTACCCATGAGTCCCAATCGTCCCAAAACAATATGTACAAGGATATGACTCGACTTAGCAACCATGTAATCAATTAGAAAGTTAACTTAGGGTTTAATAAATAACAATAATGCACTAAAAAATGAGCGCATACACGGAAGGCTAAAGCGATTTGGGTGTACATTTAAGTGGGGTGTAACAAATTCTTCCTTTAAGTAAAATGCTTAAAGTTAGAAACGAAAAGATAGGCTCGGAGGGGTGTACTTGGGGTATCGTGTACTAAAAATGAGTACAACGCTAAGGGTGTGGGAAAAATTAGTTGACTTAACTAGCCAAGTAATATGACTTAAATGGTCAAGTAATCATGATACGGGTTTAACACAAGGGTGATCCTAATGCCTCTTATCATGTAGTAAATCCTACCACACGAATGTAGTCTCACTAGCGGTCTCGGGATGCATCACTAACGCAAGTTCTAGAATCTAAATGCTACCGGTACACTCATAAGCACTAATAGTAAATGCTTTTCCTATCAAATCTAAAGGCGAACCTCACAATTTTGGGTGGAAAATTTTTCTGAATATATGGTTATGTGCTAGTCATACAATCTCCTATCCATGAGACGCTTGCTATGGCTAAAGTTTCACTCCTAAATGTTGTAAAAAATTTTAAATTTGGCGCTAAAATTGCACTAACAAGTATTTCTCATAGTTTTATTACACATCTACCATCAAACAAAACAAACTCAAGCGAAAGTGCATATGTAAGGTATCATCTTTTTACCCTCCCCTTACACTTAAGATGAACATTGTCCCCAATGTTCAAGTAAAGAATGTAAAAGTGAAAAAGTAAAGAGAATGAAATCAAATACTCCCCTGATTCGCTCGGTATGGATTATAGGTTGGCCAGGTTAGATCTTCCTCCAAGAAAATGAATAATTAAAGCTTCCCTTCCAGAATATAAATCATCTTCTTGTCATACATAACCTGTAAATCCTGACAAAAATAGACAAGACAACCTCGCGTAAAATCGGCGGCATCCTATATAAGTTACTAAATCCTAGAAAACAAAGTAAGATATAATGCTTGTGGAATGAAGTTTGCAGATTTCCTGGAGATTATAAAACTTAATAATTCACAAAAACCATAAGACTCCGTTAGAAAAACAAAACCGGTAAAATTTCTAGATTTTAACTCCTGACGCCGTCAAGAGTAAAACTCTGACGCCGTCAGAATGGACCTGCAGAAATTCTTATGTTAAGTTTCCGGAAAATTTCTGGAAAAACTTGGTCCCACTTCCTGGAAAATCCTGCAAAACTTCATTATGACTCAATACAAGCATTTGACTCTAACAAATACGAATATACATGCTCATTTAATATTGTGGAGAATCATGATCGGTTTGTTTCTTAAAAACATATTTGGGGTTTCCCCTTACACTTATCTTTTGCAAAAATACTTTTAAGTTGGAGTTAAGACTAGGCTAAACAACATAGTAAAGTATTTCCACATTTTAATTGAGAAACATGATCAACCAACAATAAAAATAAAGCATTCATACGGAAGCAAATAACAATCAAACAAATAAAATCACACAAAACATGGGTTGCCTCCCAAGAAGCGCTTTTCTTTATTTACGAGTCTTGTAGCTAGACTCAAGGTCATGGGTTATTACGTGATTTCATCATTGGTTCCATTCTCTGATTGTAGATATTCCTTGTAGAAACCAATCACCTTTTTCTCAACCGCCCCCATAATCATTTGGGCAAATTCTTCATCGACTTTATACCTTGGTCCAAGGGCCAAGCAATCTTTGTAATAAAGACTCCTTTTTTCCCATACATAATCCATGCCCTTTTTCTTATCCTCCTCATTAATATCCTCAAAAGTACCAACGTTGTCCTTATCAAAACGAGATATAAAGCGAAACTCTTTCATCCTATTAGGCATCCTATAAGTGATACTATCGGTGTTACTTGCAAATCGGATCGTGCCTTCTACCTCATCATATTCCAACTTAGACTCCTCAACAAATGGTTTGCCAAACACAACATTGGATAATCGACAACCAATAACATTAGCAAGATCCTCCACAATCATAAAGTCGGTGACAAAAGTGAAATTACCAACAAAGACACGTAAACCTTTAACTCTCCCGACAAAGTTACAAACTCCACCGGGGTACTTGGGATCCCTTCTAGGTTCAAGTCTTGTGTTCACTATATCATTATAAACCGTTGAGGACATAATGTTGATTGGAGATATAAAGTCAATGTAAGCATTGCTAATGTGCCTATATCCAATCATACACGGTATCTTAGCATTCTTAGGATCGCCTCTCTTGATCTTAGGTTCAATTATGGTGAAAGGAGATCGCGGGTTATCAATAAGATTGTTATAATATGCAATCTCCTCCTTAGTGGGGTATAGATTAAAGTAGTCATTAAGCTTCGGATCTATTTCCTCCTCTTCTATTCTTTCAAGAACATTCACAAAGTCATTAGGCCCTAGGTCCTTATTTGAATACAAGGCGGTTGCTAGGTCACTAAATGTATGTTCGAGTTCAATCTTAATCAACCTATTAAGCTCTCTAAGCTCCCTAATCTCACTCTCAATTTGTTCACGTAACACAGCCACTTCTCTAGGGGACAGGGGTGGATTCGCGTTTTCCATAATGGTCAACGGAATAGTCAATGAGGTTAATTTACTAACAAAGGCACAAAGAAATGAGATAGACTAAAGAAAACCTAAAAATAAAAATAAAATCTTACTAGAAAGGAATCTAGCAAGTAGACCTAATAAAAAGAAATCCTAACCTAGACAATAACTATTCCCCGGGCTGCGGCGCCAAAAACTTGATGCGTGGGAATCGCAACAGGCTTTACCTCTCGAGGGATCTCGAGAAGCTTACAACCCCCACCAGGCAGTGTACCTGATCGTTGTAGTATAGTATAGTGACAAGTACCGGGGGATTGATCGTTCAGCTTAGGAATAGTGTCGCTAGGATTAGAAAGCCTAATTACTAGTTCTAAAGATGAGGGATGATAATTTTTGTGTTTTTATATTTTTTAGAAAGCAATTAAAATCTCGGGTTTTGGAAGAGTGGGCGGAATTAGTTGCTATTCAACTAACCCAAAACTAAGATGCAATCAAAATTAAATACTACAAATGAAAATAAACTAATTAAACTAAAGTTGTGAGCAGTAATTGGAGAAAATGTGTTTACTTAGATTTCATTACTCCCTAGATATCTTTTACACGTTAATTACTTGTTATAATTGCATGGATGACGGATCGTATTCCTTAATACCATTCATGGGGTGGCATACATAACTCCCCAATTCTATGAGCTCTTATCTCCTCCTACACCATGCCCAGCACAACTATAGGGATTGTAAACAGTGACTCATGCATTAAATACAACCAATAAAGACCTAGTACGCCTCGGTTCATGTTTCTTAAGACGTTCAAGCATGTTACCATTTGGAGATCTGCCAGTTTTCTTAAGCCTAACATATAAAATCATTCATCCAAGACAAGAATAAACAAGTAATCAACACATAATCAATATCTAGGTTTCATTAGATCTCAGCAAACACAAAAGAGATCTAGCCTAGCATAATGGAATTGAGACAAGAACAAGATATAGACAACCAACACATAGACATATTGATTGAATTAGAAGAACACTTATCTCAATTACAATGCAAGGTCTCAAGGGTTTGGAACCCTTGAAAAACCTGTAAAAGTTGCACCAAAATCGTCTTTAGGGTTTCTCCAAATTTTTTTTTTTTTTTTTTTTTTAGACAACCAACACATAGACATATTGATTGAATTAGAAGAACACTTATCTCAATTACAATGCAAGGTCTCAAGGGTTTGGAACCCTTGAAAAACCTGTAAAAGTTGCACCAAAATCGTCTTTAGGGTTTCTCCAAAACTTCTCTTCTTTTATGTGAAAAACTAGAAAACTATATATAGGAAAATCGGGGTGACGGCGTCAAGAACAAAGGTGTGACGCCGTCATCTCGCCGCCAAATACTTCCTCGGACGGCCTTGATCTACTTCTGACGCCCTGTGTGACGCCGTCATGAGCTACGGATTTTAATTCTTGGGGTTTGACGCCGTCATGAGATTACTCTTGACGCCTTCATCAACTACGGATTTTTATTATTGAGGTTTGACGCCGTCATGACTTTACTCTTGACGCCTTCATGTACTGTTCCAGCTTGGAAAATTGAGACTTTGCCGTTTTCTTCACTTTTATGCTCCAAAAACGTCCAAAATGGCTTCTTTTCCAGAATTCACTCTCCAAGTACCTAAAATCACAAAAGGAACGATTTAGGGCAATATTTGATCAAATAAATTCGGATTCGGGCTTAAATGACCCCCTAAAAACGGATCATTTTTCGCCTCATCATCGTCACTGCTTTTCCTACAACTGTTGCTGAGCACACACACATCTAACCGAGTATCCATTTCTTCTTCCAATCAAGCCTTCCACTTGGAAATCACCTCACAAGCAACTGTATCATTGAAAGTCAATGACTCACGTGTGTATATCTTTTCCACTACAGCAACTGCAAAAGCAGCTTCATTATTGTCTTCTATATGCCTGTTTAGTTCTCGTGCTGAGTGTTGCTCCCTATCACGTGCTAAATGATAGTCTATCAAATCCTGAGTTTGTACTTCCTGTGAACCAGCTACCGGACCGACATTCCCCTGATGTTCCACCTCAAATGGTATGATCCCCAAGCGGTTCCACCATAAACTCAACTCCCTGCAACACATGCACTAAACCTGTACCTACACCAGAACCACTGAATGTTTTCTTGTATTCCCCACTCTCATTGAAACCCATATTCCTGTAAAGCACTCCCTTTGAAGTAACGTCATCTAACCTCCAAAGCTGATAACCCACCATACCTTCATGGTATCCCAGGAATATCTTGACCTTAACCGGTTCAAGCATCCCTTGCTTATTACTAGCAAGCCAACAAAAAAACCTAACATATCTATAGGAGTCTTGAATCAAATCGCTGATGATGATGACCTATTCACTAGATATGTAGACTTGGTTGTATCCTCTGTCCAAAAAAATTTGGACAGACCAGACTGAATCAGAAAACAACGTACCTTAGCCAATAGTGTCACATTCGTCTTCCTAACCAACCCATTCTGATGCTGTATCCTTGCAACACCCAAATGTTTAGCGACCCCACTCTTCATATATTGTTGTGTAGACCTCTGATTACAAGAATCAAGAACATTACCTGTCTTGATCTTCTTCCCAGTCTGAGATTCTCCTAATTGCTTCCTACCCTTCAATTTCTTCCCGGTCACTGCCTGACTGTCCAGGGTATATACACAATTAGCCTTCCTTGTTCCTGAAAAAACCATCAGTGAACCCTTTATAACCTTGATCCTGCCTAACTGCATTTTCACGGGAAAACCCTCTTTTTCAAGAGTACCCAGCGATATCAAGTTTCGCCTTAATTCCGGAACATACCTGACGTTATCCAAAACGAAACTTGACCCATCCCACATTTATACTTGAACCTTACTCGTCCCTCGTACACGGCATTCCCTGCCATCACCCATCAGTACATTACCACCGTCATAATCCATTAAATCAAACAAGTAATCTCTCCTGTATGTCATATGGTATGAGCCCCCTGAATCCATGATCCAGTCCAACAGTTGTTCAACACTCATAGCCATCATAACATCAGCACTGTCATACCCATCAGCTCCAGAACCGGATAACTGATCTTCATTCCTGACAAAACCTTGAGATTTCTTGTGATTATACCTGGGACAATCTCTCTTCAAATGCTCCTCGGATTGACATATATAACACTTGAGTCTGCTGCTTCTTCCCTGTGACTTTGACCACGCACTACCTTTACCCTGCTGCATATCACTTTGATCAGATTTCCCCCTCAGAACAATCCTTCACCACCATCAACCTTTGCTTTCGTCATCTTCTGAAGTTCCCTAGAATGAAGTGTCGCGACCACGTCTTCTAGCTTCAAATAATTCCGAACATATAGCAAAGTAGCCACGAAATTACCGTAAGACGATGGTAAAGATATGAGTATTAATAATGCCTGATCCTCATCCGATATAGCAGCATCTATAGCCGCTAAGTCACCTACGAGCTTGTGAAACTCATCAATATGTTCAGATTGACTTTTACCTAGATGCATGTGAAAAGTATATAACTTCTTCTTCAAGTACAAATGATTAGCTAAAGACTTTGTTATGTATAAAGTCTTTAACTTTTTCCAAATCCCCGCTGCAGTCGTCTCCTTGTTGATCAATTTAACCCTTGCAATAAACCTTACAAAAATCGATCAAACCAAGAAACCTTTCAAAAAAACAAAAACCTTTCTTACTCAAATATCGATTGAACCTTGGAAATAAGACCTTCCAACAAATCGACAACCCTTGAATCAAGAAAGTTCCTAACACTTTTTGAAGTAACCCTTGTCGTACTTTCCTTTTGCAAAACCGATTTCTTGTAACCTAAGAAACCTTGCAACCTTGACAAGTCTTAGACTTTTTTTTTCTGTGACCCTTTGTTTATTTTGATAACCTTGTGATATGAACCTCACAACACCGAATCAAACAAAGTATCCCGTGTGCTTTTAAAAACACCTTGTCGACTTTATATGCTAACCCGTAACTTTTGATCAAAGCTACCAAGCAACACGACAAGAAAACGTTGAAATTTAAACAACCTTTGTCGAATATAACCTTCAACAAATTAAGCTTCAACTAAAACAAACTTCTTTAGTCAGTATCTTTCACGTGCATGTAATGTAACAATTAAGCACACACCTTAACAACTAACATGCATTTTTCATGAAAGACCATCACGTGCATGCTCAAGAAATAAAGAAATATACAGTCTTTCTTTGTCCTTTGTGTCGTATTCCTGTTTTTGAAAAAAAAAAAAACTCTTCAAAAATGAAAAAGATAACTTCATGGTTCAAAAACGAAAAACATTCTCCTTGTCGATATATATTAACCTACAAACCGATTATTGTTAACCCAAAAATCTTGCAACACCTCGACAATCTTGAAGCTTAGAGAACCCGAGAACTCCTTAAAGTCGAACATTCTTGATGCACTTGTTACTGTTCACGAACCCAAAACAATAACAACCTTCTTTGTCCATTGCTCGAAGCTGAAAATAACCCTTCTTTAGCGAAACTCAAACAAAGAATCCTTTTGTTGATCTTCTGTAAATTGAAAAACAACAACCTTGAACTTTCTTAACCGTGTCGATAACCTTGACATCTCGTAAATCCAAGAACCTTTAAATTTGTCTTGTCACAAGAACCTGGACAAAACCAACCTTCAAAGAAACCTTCCTGTCGTGTACCTTATGGTGCAAGCAGCAAGAAAACCCTCGACACCTTTTGAAGCTCGAACCCGAGACCTCAAAGAAACCTTGTGTCAAAACATGTTTGGAATAAACCCTCCAAAATAGAATTTTTAAAAACTTGCTGCTTGTTTCTTGAACCCTTGATGTCCAGACCTTGAACACCAATTAACCTAGGTGTCCAGCACATGATCACCCAACAACCTTCCTGTTGTTGAAAAACCCAGCACCAACGAACCTTGCTACTGATAATCGAACACCAAGAACCTGCTCTAATACGGAACAGTAGACACCTTCAAAACAAATCGACCTAGCTTCCACCCGAGACCCAAACACGGCTCTTGATACCACTTGTTGTTAAAACCACAACACGTGCACACAAGGCTGTCAAGATCGCGTGTAAACTCATAAGATCGTACGAGTTTACGTTTTCACTAGCTAAAACCGTGTAGGATCGTGGTAGGATCGCATACGCGATAGGATCGTAAGTAAGATTATAGGATCGCACGTAAGATCGTAAGATTGTCATCCGATCCGAGTTCCTTTTGTTTAATTTAGTTTAATCTTTTAAGCCCATCTCACTTGTAATACCTCGTAAAATCCCATGTCATTTAGTAATGTTTATCACTGAACAATTTTCCATATAACTGATCACTAGGCCATTTTTGCGGTCCAATTTAAATTTTTCGTTGCTTTGAACTATTATTTTTACTTTCGAGATGTGTGTGAGTCACTACTGAATTACCGAGAAACTAGATGTGACCTGAATAGCTCCCACTTGCGAAACAGAACCTAATACCGACCTAGTGATATATACTATATTATATAAACGAAACTATAATTAACTCTACTATATATATACGTACAAGTACCACCGAGATATTTTCTGTATTCTACTTTTGGGTAAACCCGACATTGTATTTTTCCCGGGACATACGATCATTAAATTTATTTCTTTTACTTGGGCCCCGATACTCACGAGCCCATACATAACACAATGTTTTCTTTCTTTTACTTGGGCCTTCGACGCACTTAAGCCCAACTTTGATTATTTCTTTCTTTTGCTGGGCCAAGTAACATCACAAGCCCAACAAGTTTTCCTTCTTTTCTTTGTTGAATCACAGCCGAGACCAAACACCACCATAACTTTTCAACTTATGCATTTGTGATATATTTGCATGTTTCCTAGTTACTTTTGAGACACATGGAACTCGACACCCTATTTTCTTTCAATTCTTTTCTTCTTGCCTCACTCGACACTAACAACAAGCCACCAAAACACCTTTTTTGTCACCTCAAAGACCCCCACTTTCCCTTCTTGTCTCCCAAGACTCGACACTACCACAACCTCTCTTCTTTCTTTGCGTATGAAGATCACCAAGACTCAACACCAAGCCACCCTACTTTCCTAACCTAAGCACATAAACTAATATAAACACATGCTTCCTTTTGCTAAAACGCTATTACCCAAAGGACCTTATGTTTCATTACCCCCAACCATGTTTCACATGCTTCTTTTTCTTCATATCTAAATCGAATATAGTACCATCTTTTTCCTAAACCATTTTGACCTACTCTTTAATTAATCAAAAGCCTCATGATAGCCCTCATAACCCTCCTATGATCGACAAGACCACACCAAGGATTAGACAAACATGTCTCTTTTCAGTTGACACCGCAAAGGATTACCCAACCAATTCACATGTTTACTACCTAACCACCCTTGTCTTCCTCCTATAAATACATTTACTATTCCCTCTCACCATCACCACACTCAAAAACTTCATCTCACAAAACACAAACAAACATTGCTACATCTTTTGTACACGGTCGAGGAAGCAAGGGAGCAACACGAAATATTTGGGTCGCTTTCTAGTATTTGAGTTAATATTTTTAATCGTGTGTCGTTGTTTTGCAAAGGGTTACAAGACACGTTCGTTTACTCTCGTACCACTCATCTCATTCGAACCTCTTCGCCACCTTTCGGTGTTGTAAGTATACACGGCCCTATTTTCCTTCTTTCATTTTACTTTTCATAGTACATGCTTACATTTCATCACATATTGGTTAACACACTTTAAAACGTGAGGAATAAATCACGTCATAACACACGCGACACCCCTTTGAAACCCTTCGTTTTCTTTTCGTTTTTACGTATAGTATATATATATATTGTTCGACCACTTGTATCCTTAAACTAAGATAACCCAACATGAATGATCATGCAAGAATTATAACGTTACACGATAGCTCGTAACGACCTAAACCTAAAGCTCAGTCGAGCCACGTCTCTAAAATTTCAAAACTAAACGATTGGGCCTAATGGGCTAACGAGCCCACTAAACTTTTAATGTTTTTCTAAAAATCTGAAAAATATAAATTCGAATAACTAAAAATCGAGAACTAAGTTTGTGAAGGTTTTATAAAATAAAACGCTGAGTTTTTATAAAATATAAAAGTTCACTTTTTCGAAAACTTAACTTTGGACTATTTTTGCAAATTAATTCGTTAAGGGACTAAAAGTGTCAAAACCATGAAACTTTCGGATCTATATTGAAACAGTAAGTTTTTAAATAGAAACCAAGGATATAAACTGTCATTTTGTGAAAGATAAGTGTAAAAGTGTAAAAGTACTAATTTGGACTAAAATGTAATTATTTTCGACGTAAGGGTTAAACTGTAACTTTCGACATACTTAAAGGTTTTATTTGCCATAAACTAATAACTTTTAATTACTAAATCATTTTACTTAATATATTTCTTTTACAAAATATATTAATATAACCTTACAATCTATTAACTAAAAATATTTAAGATTAATATATTTTCTTATATAATTCAATGACATAATTCATATAAATAACTATGCTATTTATTTTGAGACATGTTAAAAACGAGTAATCCGACATTACTACATCCGAAGATTTCTCATTCGTCATTCACACTTCGTATCCGAATCACCGATAATAATATATATATCACGTTAATTTAGGTCGCGGGTCGGAAGCTGTTCACTACTATTCATAACCGTTTATAGTTCTCACTTGAGCACTAGTTGAATTCTACATTACCGAGGTGAGTTCATAGTCCCACTTTTTATACTGTTTTCTAAACCCCGTGGGGAGATATATGCGATAAACCGAACACAAGTATTTTTGGTATGCGATTATTTTCCTGGTATTGCCTAAGTTACCTTATGCTAAAAGTCCCTCTTTCACGAACCTTAATCACTTACGAGTGAGCGCGAAATATAGTTAATAGATCTATTGGGAATGGCAACCCACCTAAGGCAATTCAGATTGTTGTCAGGAGGTGAGCTATATTCGTACTTTTGGGGAATCTAGCATAGTTTCCCTTGAGGGCCCCTTTGTCAACTACATCCTTCGTGGTGTAGGTGATTACATACATGACTGTCAAGGCTTGCGTTTCGTGAAATCTTAGGAGCAATATCATATGTATAGATTAATTTTTATGCATATCCACTACCGAGCAATTCCGCGAGCACGTTGTTTTCAAAACTGTTGTCTTGTGTTCAAACTACTACTTAACTTAAACTACTATGGATTCACTTAACCTTTGCGTTGACATTTTTAGCATGTTTATCTCAGGTAATTAGCGGCATGATGGCACGGAGCTGGCAAAAGGGCACAGGACCTCCCTTTTATTTAAATAACTTATCATTCTTTTCAAACTCACTACCTCTTTTGAAAGCATTCTCTTTATGAAAATGTTTTGTACTCTGAATATTTGAGTTTTCATTGAATGATATAAACTCTACCTTTTGAACTATGTTCCTATGAGTTTGACTGTGATTCAATTACGTAATTACCCCGATTAAGTCTTCCGCTGTGTTCTAAAATTTTCAGGGTGTTACATCACTTGCTTAGGCCAAAAAACAAACGTGTGTTTTACTAATGTCTAATAAGTAAACCACTGTTGTTTCATTTTCTAAATAGATTATAGTTTATACCTAGTTTTCTAAATTTTTAAATAGATTATAGTCTAAAAGTGTTCAATAATTCAATTTACTTTACTTCATTGTGATTAAACTAATCAAAGGGTATGTTTTGGAATGCCACTAATGAAACGTTTGTTTCTTGGAAATCATGCAGATGGCTCATATATTTTGAGACATTTAGGACGCATGTTATGTAATATTATTCCGCTAAATCGTTAATGTAACGATTGAAACTTGATGTTTTTGTGTTTTACTATTACTTTGTTGTTTGAAATTTGAACTTTGTCATTTTCAAAAGGATATTATATGAATTTATCTTTAATGTTGAGTAGAAATGTAAAACAGTTTGACTCGTTTATCATTTGTTTACAAACTATAAAATCGTAGGATCGCGATCCGATCCTACGAGATCGATCTTGCAAAGACAAAAACGATCCCACGTTAGATCGCGATCTTGACAGCCTTGCGTGCACACAATAACTAAGGGCCCGTTTGGTTTGTAGGTGGGTTTAGAATTTAGATTTGACTTGGATTTAAATTGTGTTAAAAGTTGTTTGGTTTGTATGTTAAGATAAAAAAAAATAGGGTTAAGATTTATACATATTTTAGTATTAAAATAATAGATATGTACCTATTTATGTGGATAAAAGTTATTGAAAAATAAATAAATAAATAGATGTGTGAGCCACTATTATATGCTACAACAAAAAAAAAAAGGAATAAATTGTCCCATTTGCCACAAAAACTACCATCTCCCCATGTATTTGAGTATGCCCTTTCATATGAGGCTCACTCTCATTTTCAAACCCCACAGATTTTAACCAAACAAATAATTTTACCTTCAATGCCAAATTCAAATTCAAACCCCACCAACAAAACGGGCCCTAATTCATTATATGAGATGAGTTATTTTGCATCTATTTACTGTATATAAAGATTGAATGACTAAATTTAATGTGGAAGAGTTAATGTACACAAAAAAAAGTATGGTACAAACATGCTAAAACTTCACACAAGCTCTTAATTGAATGTACATAATCATGTGCAACTCCAAAGAATACAAACAATCTTGGAGTTACAAGAATCATGAATCTGTATATATAAAGTCGGTTGATTTTCTTTTGTAATTAACTACATTGATTATAATTACAATGACATTTAAAGTGTCTCTTGATATCTCTAAGATAGTTACATATAGTGCCATTTGTTAGAGTTTATGGATAAATATTAATATGTATATGACTAGTTTCGAACCTGAGACCACGGGATTGCACACGTTATGAATGAGTATTAATGATTAATAATAATCAATGTATATAAAACATTATATATATTTATTATTTAAACACAAGATAAGGATGAAAGATCGTTAGTAGTAACGAAATTGGCTAACTATCGTTAAATATCAAAAGAGAAGGACTAAAGTGGAATTAGAAGATTCCGGAATCCCTTCTACTGGGATGGCCAGTCGTGAGCTATTGGGGGAGACCCAATCCCACTCTAAGTTTCTACAACTATATAAACAAACACAAGGGTTCATTGTTTGGTTGACTTTTTGTACACACACTAAACCCTAATTGTGTTTTTCTCTTCTATTTGTCCCATACCGATCGTACATACCCTCTCCTAGGGTTCTTTGATTTTTGATTGTCAAGAAAAAGTGGTTTTGTGTTTTACTAGCATAAACTTTAATACGTTACTAATTCGTGTGTAAAAGAACATGGTATTAACTCACTATAGTTAATATCTTTGATCAAATAACAAAAAGGTAAGGAGTTATTCATAGATCCCTAATTCAAACCCTAACTAGGGTTCATCACTTAATCAAGGTTATTGAAGTTGATTCTTGTTTGTGCTAGAATCACAAAGGTACGTTCTTTGTTTAAATTATGGTTAATCTTTTATATGTTAAATATGATCCTAGGTTCCGCATATGTGATTACTTGATGGTTGATTTATTTATATGATAGTCATGCTATTTAAATTCGAACAGTGGCATCACGAGCTATCTATAACATGTAATTGATTATTAAAAACACATGAAAAACGAATCTTTATTGTTTTTGTTACATGTTGGTCGAATTTTTAGAGCTAGGGTTTTTTAATTTTTTTTGAAAACCCTTAAAAATTTAGGGGGGGGGGGGGGGTCGATTACATCCTTTATCCAAATTAGGGTTTGTTTTTTAAATATTAATTGGATTAGAAACCCTAGGTTGTCAACATGTTTATGTGTACATGAACGTATTTTGTGACCTAATTGCTAATTGTTATGCATGAATCCATGATGAAACATGCATGTTAGTCATGGATTATTTGATTGTTTAATTGTTAGTATTGTTTTTATCACATGTAATTTTTAGATAGATCTAAAATTGGGGAATACCTCAATTATTAATAAATCAATTTAAGTGATATGTGGTGTGTAATTGACTATGGTCTACGCAATTGATTCGTCAATGTATGTGGCTCTACTTCCTATTGAAGAGAAGGCCTTAGTTAATTACATGCATATTGGAAGACCTAGAATTAACTTGATTAGGGTTTATCTAATCAAGTATGCATGTGGCTAATTGTTTCACTTAATAATTATTATGTTTATTAGTTGTTTTATTTTCTTTATTATTACTTGTTTTTTGTTTATTTGTTTGACATGTTTGTAAGCAAAAAAAAAGGGTAATTTTATGAAAAGAAAATTAATTGGACTAAGAATGGTGGAACTTGTTGTGATAAATTATGATTCTTGCAAGGTCTTATGTGCCGACAGTGGTTCGCTTCGCACGGAAATTGGCTCCCAAGCGAGACTAGCAAGATTTATAATTTATTACATGTTTTTAATACTAAAGTCATAAACTTTTTACTTGATTGATGTTTTTGTACAAATAGTGTGTGAAAGGCGGACTTTTTCGGACAAACTATAAGAGGGGTATAAGTAGGAATGAGTTCTTTATAAGATTTGCTCTGACCGGATTCCTGCGCTCCTTTGTGCGCCTGATTTAACTTACCTATATCACTATTTTACGTGCAATATCATCTTAAGGGTGATTTACCTCAATTTCACGTGCCACTTTTGTGGTAATTATCCGAATAACTTGGGTCTTTATGACTCATGCAGCAGTAGGATATAGTGGGCGATAATTGTAGGTACTTTTTTTTATTGGTGAACCCAATACCTCAAGTAATAACTTTTTGATTTAATCTTGGCTTAAAAATTGGTAACTAAAATGGTTTTGAAAAACTTATGATACGAAGATGTATGCATGCTTCTTCGTACATATTTTGATAGGCATATCAAAATTAATACCCTAAAATTTAAGTTACATGTCATCTAACTATAAGAAACACTTAAAGTTATTATTTGGTGTAAGTGAGACATTGGCTAGATTTAAATGGCAAGGTAAATATCCATTAATGCGTGAGACCATATATGGAGTATTTGCAGTTTCTAAGTTAGACGACTTAATTAAGTTGTTAGTGAGACCTAGAACTTAAGGCATGAGATGGGATGAAATATGTTTACTTTGCAAATTGAATTTAGCAAATGTAATTCCCATAATGATCTAGGAATTGGAAATGGTTTGCCAATTATTGTTCGACAGATTACCATATTTTATATTTTCATTACTAGCAGATCAACTGATGTAGTGAAATTATTAGAATTTGGATCCTAGGTTTTCAAGAAAATTATATGGTTTGTGAGGCATCCTTTTGGTCTTTTGCCATTTGATGATTTGCAAGCTATGGATGACAATTACTTGATTGGTATTGTTCAATATACACTAAATCTACTCTCACAGTTTAAATAATGCGTTTAAGTAAATGAATACCTTGCATATGTTTTTGAATACATCACACATGTTGACGTAAACATTCTGAATGACTTTGAATCTATGAAGCCCAAGCGGAAAATATTGATCAAAGCCTCAGCATTGTGCACCAGAAACCACACTGTTGGGGCATAAACTATCATCATGTCTGATCACTAAACATTTACCACATCTTGGCGGTTTCCACTCAAAATCAACTTTAATTGTATGCAAATAACTCCACATAATATTTTATTGAACTTTTGCTTATTGGATATTATAGTTTGTTTGACATATGTTGTGATTCATATGTGATATATCACATGTGATATTAACCTGTTAATTGTGTAAATTCTACTTAATTAAGCTATCGTAAATCATATATGATTTAGGGTGCGTTTGGTTTGTTGCTATAAATCACAATGGGTATGTGTGTTGGTGTAGGGTGGAATGGTGATAGAGGGTATGATGAAACCATCCATACACATACAATATGAGGAAACCTTTATATTTGGGTATCCTCAATCCATAGTGGTGGACCACATAACCAATCAATAACATTAATTACTTTCAAAGTTATAGATTAATACTCATACACCTCAAACAAAGTGGCACTTAAGTTGCTAGAAACTGTATTTTAGTACTCCTACTTTAGGTGTTCTAGATGAGGGTAATGCATAATTTTATTGTTTAACATTCTATTTGAACCATATGTGTTTTATCACATGTAATATCAACCTGTTAGAATTGGTAAAGTAATAAATTATGAGACTTTAAATAAAAAGTCGTCTGTGTCACGTACTGGGGCTAATTCTATCATAAGGATATGTATAACAAAACCATATAGTAAAATACAATATAATTATAAGGTTTATACTTTTGAATTTTTTATATTCAAGGTATCAAGGTATAATAAGCCTAGGTAAACCAAAAAATATAAATGATTACTGATGATATAAGGAGTACTTTATAATTTTAAATCATTGTACCGCACTTGCTCTTTCTTTTTGTTGAAAAAAATAAAATTAATGATATGAACCATAAAATAGGAAGAAAAATAATATAATACTACGTAAATATTAAGATTTGTTTTCTTTGATAATCCATGAACATTCAATACCATCACTGTATAGGTTTTCTTGATACTACGTACATTGGTTTTCTTGTTATATAAAGACAATGTAATATATTAATGTGTTTTGCATAAATGTGTGCGAGTTTACATCCTCATCTTCTTTTTGAAATTAACTACGTTTATCTTATCATACCACTCGATGTACAGTTTGAGTCGAGGCGACTACAGTCACTACACAACAAACTTATCTAACAACATGGCCTACGATCATAAAACAAAACAAAATTGAAAATGACCCTCCAACTGTAATACTACGTGTATACTTTGCCAACATCAACATCAAGTATACAATTTTAAGCTACAATCCGATCGAAAGCTATAGGAACTTAGGTTGAACTTATAAAACTTCATATGTGGGCATGTGTCCGTAAACGTTTGTGATTGATTATTCAGTACATAATATAGTAGAGTATAGACTATTCTAGAAGTGGGATTGAGCCCAACTAACAATGAGTCCACTGATAATCAATGTGTCATATAACACTCCCCGTAATTCGATCGACGAAATCGCGAAAGCTCGTTTTAAAAAGCTAAAAAACATTAAAATCATAATAAATTGTTGATGAACAAAATCTTCAAACTTAAAAGTCACATACGAGATAAACCAATGTATAAACAAAAGTATCCTACTAGAGAATAAACCAATGTATTCTCTACCAAACGGGATAAACCAATGTAACTTACCAGAGAATAAACCAATGTATTCTCTACCAAGCTGTATAAACCAGTGTATCCTACCAGAGAATAAACTCATGTATTCTCTACCAAACTAGATAAACCAATGTATTATTTTCTTTTTTATTTTTATTATTAATACTTTTTATTTTTTTTATCCGAAATAATAATATTGCTTAAGAAGAGAATAAAACAAAAGAATGTCAAATCAAACATTAATGAGGTTTGGTACTACTTATAAGGGTTATGTTATTAAGACCGCATATGATGTAGCAATAGAGGTTTTAGTCAAAATGTACAAACTGCGATACACACCACACAAACCCGTAATGCACATGGCCCAACGAAACCCCTCTTATGGGAGGATCCGTATAAACTCCCCTAATTATAATTGTAACTATAATAAACATGATTGTGACGGAGATGCAAGCGCATATCGTTGATCTCTTTTGCAACTCATTGGTATGCATTGTTGAATGTTGTAAACATGCTCCGGACCGCCGGCTGAAGCTGACGGCCGGAAAAATAAAGCGGCGGCTAAGTGTTTGTTTGTTAGGGTTTTTGGGTTTTAAGGAGCGGAAGGTATTTTAGGGTTCAGGATGACTGACTGATATGTATTCTGGAAAAACCAAAGTATCCAACCAGATAATAAAATAATGTATTCTTTACCAAACGGGTTAAATCAATGTATCATACTAGAGAATAAACCAATGTATTCGCTATCAAACTGGATAAACTAATGTATCCTATCAGAGAATAAATCAATGTATTTTCTACTAAAACGGATAATATATCATTTTTTTAAATCCGAGATAATAATATTGCTTAAGAAAAGAACAAAACATAAGAATGTCAAATCAAACATTAATGAGGTTAGGTACCACTTCTTCTAACAAACGGATGATTAATATAATCATAATTACAATTGTAACTATAAAATTTTGAAAATACTTTCTTTTGGATGAGCCAAGTCGATAGGAGGAACCAAATGAATTTTGCCCAGCCTGAGAGCGGACAGCTAATGCGTTCCACTTATTAAACATGGTTCTATGGTCGGTCTGTGACCCCTGGTAACCATTACTGTGACAGAGATGCAAGTGCGCATCGTTGATCTCTTTTGCAACTCATTGATATGCATTGTTGAATATTGTAAACGTGCTTCGGACCGCCTGCTTAACATTGAGTCTGCTAACAATCAATGTGTCGTCTAACAGTGTCATGTCACAAAAATTCGAGATCTAAGACTAGAAGAAACACCATAAACCTTGCAAACATTAACCCCCATGACTTAATTACTAAGAAACTTTTGACTTTACCTGATTTATCTTTATGGATTAGCAGTGGCGAAGTTAGAAAATTTTCATTGGGGGGTCGGGATCTAATTTTTTTTTCCTAACGCTATTTTTCGGGTAATATGTTCAGGTCGGTGATTCGATTCGGGTTGGGTCAAAAAATAAATACTATTATTATAAAAATAAAAATAAACAATTCTAAAAAAAAGTAAGTAATGGATTTTAGTTTGGGATTTGGTTTATTAATGGATTTTAGTTTGGATAGATGGGCTTATATAAAATGTAATGGATCAATTTTATTGTTTAATGTATAAAAAAAATTTCACAATTAAAATGGGGGGTCGAAACCGAATATACCGAAATTTTTCTACACGAAAACTATATACCCCCTACATCGCAAAAAAAAATTCGGGGGGTCGGGCGCCCCTCCCTGCCCCTATATAGCTGCGCCTCTGTGGATTAGTCCGCTAAAATGTCGAAAACAATGTATATAGTCATATGACCGATACTAGTTGATCACTTAAAAGACAATAGTGAATGAAGGATAAAGCTACCCTTGAATCATGAAAAAAACAATCATCGCCAAATAAATTTTAACTGCTGCACTTGGGTCTTTCCATTAATGATCCATTGTCGACATTCATATATTGGATTAAGAGGGACCATGATTCCATGAATATTTTTGCTTTCATCATCGTGGACACTCGTGGTGTAGTTATTTCAGTCTCAAACGGATAGTGGACGCGTGAATGCATGGTGGGGGATAGAGATGTGTAAAAAGTTAATGCAAACCAAACCTAATTCTTTCTGTATATCATTAACTTGAAGCATGTGGACTCGTTGAAACCAGATAATTTCGGTGAGTTGAGTTTGGTGATAAGGATCACAAACGCGCCTAAAAGGTCCACGTAATAAGGATCTATGCTATAGATATGCATCGAGTTGAATCACATATACATTATGAGTGTTTTGGCCTGCCTTGGCAAGCGAAAATATAATAGGCTCGCCGAGCATGTTACCGGGCTAGTTTGTAACGTGTGTGTTTAGCAATCCATAATATATTCACTCTAGTTTCACCTGTGCATGTAGCAAGATCATACGTGATATTGTGCGTGTGATCTTGTTGATTTGTTTTGTGGTTTCACGAGGTGCCTGTGGTATAACTGTGTTGCAACTGTTGTGTTGTTTGTGCCTCAACTTCCTACACTATCATATAATTTTATCTAAGGTTATTATTTATTTTTTTCTATAGTTTTGAATGGTTAATGAAAACTACACCCTGTAAACTGTTTATCCGTAGGTATCCATTAAACTATTAAGCTTTTTGATGAGTTTTAGTTATTGTGCATATAAACTTCGCACTCAGTATTAAATAAACATTCAATTAGCTATTTGGAGACCGCTAGCATAGTGGTAAATTCGATAGAAATGTTCTTACACTTTTACATATTTCTGTTTCTACTGCTTATGTCTCTCAGAATGGTGGAATCACCTTGGTCTCATGCATCCTAAGGATGCCAACCGGACCCTCCCCCAAGGACCCGGCCTCAGGCAATGAGCACCTGTCCCAGTGACTGTATTTATCAGGAGGTGGGCTTAGAACCCTAACCATCTTCTCCAATAGGCCCCTCGTTGACCAGTCAATCTGAGCATTTGCAGTTGGGGATGGTACCATTGAGAACTTTAGAACAAGAGTGGGACTTGAATCGGGTCTATTGACTCGTGCACAAGTGCTCCACCCATTGAACTAAAGCTCCAATGGTCTACTGCTTATGTCTAATATGGTATATTCTAGTTACTCAATGAGAAAAATATCTTAGAATGCGAAATATGAGAAATAACCAAAATCACGCATATGATATACATCGGCCTGAATTATAAACATTTCTATTCATTTAAATGCATCCCACTTAGTTTTAAAAGTAACTTTGAAGTGAAAACGCTACAAAGTAGTATTAGTAACATATTTAACACGCATCTTAAATACGTGGCTATAGTTATTTCTTATTTTAACATTCATTCTCATTTACTTTTAACTCTACAATAGAGAATTTTGAAGAGTAGTTGGGTCTTATTTGGTCCAGTTATTTTAAGCATTAGTTTGAGAATACATGAGGCCCGGTATTTGATAGCCCAATCTTTAGAGTACAGAGGCCCGATCTTTTGAAAAGAAGTTGGGTCATATATGGTCCAATTGTTCAACTTTGAATCTTTGATACTCCGTAATTGTTTGTGAGTTAGCTTTGATTTTATTATTTAGGAATTTTAGGAAACTAATTTAGCAATTTGCCAAGTGTTGTGTACAAACAAATTTTATTGTGTGCAATCACCTCCATTTGCTCACTTAGGTGCACTTTAGGTCATTTTCTTTAACAATATGTATTAATACCTTTATTTTAATGAAATTTTGACGTAGTTAGTAATGTTTTCCAACATTTTTGGCAATTCGATAACTGTGATAAACTTTTTTCTAAAAAAAAAGAATAAAAAACTACTATTTTCATGAAACTCAAATGAGTTAAAAATGTGTAACACAGAAATAACAACTAGGAAATGATTCAAAGCAAATCGTTTTCCAACCTTATACTCAAAACAGGTCACAATTAGATGTTGGGCCGAAATGTGGCTTTCTTAAAAATATTTCGCGACCAACAACAATATCATTGGATCTAACTGGACTTGTAACTAGTACTGCAAGTACAACAACTACATTAAATGTCCGAGAATCCATGGGAATATTTATGATTTTGCACGAAAGTGTACACAAAATAATGTCATATTTATACCTTATCGCAGAATTTAATGTCAATAATGTGGAAGCAGTTGTACAGGCGTATCGCATATGGTATGTTCGGCAAAATGGGTTCAGAATGGAGCTGAGCTGAGGCTTATATTATAAGTCAGAATTTTTATTTTTAGAGTAAATTGCAAGAATCGTCCCTGTGGTTTGCTCAAATTGCAGATTTCATCCCTGAGTTTTTGAAAGTGCAAGCGGCCTCCTTGCGGGGAGTTTTTGGTTCCATTTTGGTCCTTGGCCAGGGACTAAACGTGCAATTTTGAGCAAACCACAAGGACCATTTCTGCAATAGCCAGGGACCAAAACGAAACCAAAAACCCCCTACAGGGATGCCGTCTGCACTTTCGAAAACTCAGGGACGAAATCTGCAATTTGGGCAAACCACAAGGACGATTCTTGCAATTTACTCTTATTTTTATAAACTTGTTTTTGGCAAATTAGTTTAAGTTGTAGGTTATTATTGTAAAATCATTAAAAAAACATATAATTAAATTAACATATGTATATATTAGATATTTTTTTAAGTAATTAAGTAATTTAATATATTAGAAGCCCCGTCTAGCCTTATTTTAAGGGCTGAGGCTTATTATTGAGCTGGGGCCTATAATTTCAAAAGCCTCTATAAGTTTTTATGTCAAACGAGACTTGTTTTTGGGCCGGGGCTTATTTTTAAATTTAAACCCCATAAGCCTCATATAATACATATGCAAGTGAGTTTAAAAATATCGCTAACACATCATAAGGGATTTTTTAAAATGTGCCCCGAAGGCACATATTTGAGTTTATATAAATAAAAGTAAAGTCAGAAATTATTAAATTCAAAATTACATTTATCTGTAATTTGTGAGTGAATTTAATGAGAATTAAATGATTTTTTTTTTATATAAGGGATTTTTTAAAATGTGCCCCGATGACACACATTTGAGTTTAAATAAAAGTAAAATAAAAGATTATTAAATTCAAAATTACATTTATCTTTAGTACTAGTAATTTGTGATTGAATTTAATGAGAATAAAATGTATTTCCTGATATAAAAGAAAAATGTGTGTATAATAATAAACCTAGCTTAACATGTGTTTAACGACGCATGTTAAAAAAAACCCAATACGTAATATGTCAAATAGTGAAAACTCTAGCTAACTAATTAAAACATAAATAACTAAGTAAAATTATTAAAGGATAAATAATGGCTTAATCCTTTAGTTTTGAGTCAACTTATGGTCTAATTACTTAATTTTGTTGATAATTACTTAATTTTGTTGATAATGTTTTTATCCTTAACTTTGTTTGACTATCGGATTTTACCCTTTAACTTTATTTGACAATATTTTTCTCCCAAATTCAAGAAAATTTGTTTGGATAAACCATGTAATTTAAGATGTTCATACTATTAAAACATTTAGCTTCAAATGACGTTTTGATTAAACTTTCAATTTTCGATAAAAGCTTTTGACTACTTTTACCAACGTCTTATCAATATCCTATAAAACATGGTTAAAAGGTCGTATGCTAACTCAACATGTTAACGGTTTCAATAAAGAATAATTAGTTGTAACTCGAGTGTTTTAAAAAATCAAAATAAATGATTCGCTCACTTGCTTGGTCTAAACAAGGAAAATAATAATAACTAAAAAACCTTAAACGAAAAAAGTTGGTATATCATGAGAAGTGCCGGTTTTGATAGCGAGAAAGTAAATAATCATCCTAACGAGGCAGATACCCTATCTTTTACCAACCCGGTATCTACACCCGTCTCCGGTTCGGTACCCGTCACCTCAATGTAGGATTCGGGTTGTTAAACGTGATACATGACCCGTAAACGTGATTACTAATTTTTTTTTTACTTCATTGTTCCGCCCAAACCATGAACAACTTTGGTCGTAATGGTCAATAATACAATAAGTTGTTTTATGTTACAAATACTTATGCTCTAAAAATTAGTTAAATGTTTTTATGAAACATTTATTGAACTTAAATCAATGTGTTAAACCAAGTTAAGGATAAATATATTGCCAAATAAAGTTAAGTGATTAAATCATAAATTGACTTAAAGTTAAAGGATGAAACCATTATTTACCTATTATTAAAAGGAGAATTGCATATAAGATGTTGTTAGTGGTAGTGGTAGTGGTAGTGGTAGTGGTAGTGGTAGTGTAGTACCTTGATGAGGCGAAAAATGATCCGTTTTTAGGGGGTCATTTAAGCCCGAAATTGAATTTATTTGATCAAATATTGTCATAAATCATTCCTTTTGTGATTTTAGGTACTTTTGGAGTGAATTCTGGAAAAGGAAGCATTTTGGACATTTTTGGAGCATAAAAGTGAAGAAAACGGCAAAGTCTTAATTTTCCTTGCTGGGAACAGTACCTGACGGCGTCACCAAATTTTACATGACGGCGTCAAGAGTAAAACAAGAGGTGAAGTGGATAGAGTACGTGACGGTCCAGAGAGTTTTTACATTAGGGCATGACGGCGTCACCATAGGCCGTCATGGTCCCTTTACACGTGACGGCCCAGAGGAAAATTGCTCTTGACGGCGTCAGATCTGGATCTAGGCAATCCGATATTATTATGGGCGGCGAGTTGACGGCGTCAGATTTCTCTTCTTGACGCCGTCACGTTGGAAAATCTATATATAGTTTTGTAATTTTCATTCATTGTAGAATACTAACTATGTAGGAAACATGTTTGTTTAGTGATTTGTGAGGCGTTGAAAGTGAGGAGGAGAAGAGGAAAGAAAGAAAGAAAGGAACCTTGAGAGAAAAAAGGAAATATTAGATTGAGATTAAGTGAAGGTCCAACCCTCTCCACATGTGGAGAGGGGTATTTATACTTACAATAAAACGCGCACACCCGGGCTGTGGATCAGACATACAGTGGGTGAAGACCCGTCCTTCTTCCACGGTGTTACTAAAACTAATACTAGTTAACTAATAAATAAACTAACTACGAGCTAACTTAATGCTATTACAATCATTAGGTGACCGAGACTTTTACAGGAATATTTGTATTCCTAACAATCTTCCCCTAAGCGAGGTCACCTTTGAAATTAAGATCTTTAGTCTTTAAGCATTCTTTAGTCTTTGTAGCTCGTAGGATCTGATTCTTCTCTTTTCAACACACTTTGTACTTCAAGCAAGAGAACTTGTGATTTGAATTCCTTTGTGTGGAAAACTAGAAGGGGGGTTGAATAGTTTTGCGTCTTTTTCGTTTTAATAAAAGTGTACTTACAATGAATTGATAGTAATTTGTAAAAACCTTTTAAGCTAAAGTATAGATACAAATTAATTCACATATGTCACATAAATACCACTTATTTAAAGTGTTGAATAGAAATTATAATTTCATATATCTCACTTAAATATAAGTAAATATTTATATGTGTATATGTGTTTTAATGATTGTATATACTTTTAATTTACTAATGTATAATTAATGTTTTGAATGGAACCTAGTTTGATCTTTATGTGAAACCAATATATGCACAACACACAATAATAATAATGTACGAAAAGCAAGTAAGTAAACAAGTAAAGAATGAGGGATGGAAAGATCAAACCGAGAGACAAAGGATTTATAGTGGTTCGGCTACAAGGACACCTTCCTTGCCCTACTCCACTCCCCGAGCACCGAACTCGAGAGTTTTCTTCACTAAGTCAATAACCTCCCTTATGGCGGAGAAAACCGTACACACCAAATGCTTACACCAATTAACGACACAAAGCAAGATGTCGAGTTCTAATCGTAGCTAGAACCAATCTCACACCAAATAACACACCACAATTTCTTCACACCTTTGACTTCTTCAATATGTCTTCACACCACTAGTATCTTCACGCCTTCACAAAATTCTTCACGACTTCAATGTCTTGCAACTTCACAACTTCAAAGCACCTATATCTTCACAACTTCAAGCCAATAATATCTTCGCACCTTCAAGCCAATAGAGTCTTCACAACTTCAATCTACTAATGTCTTCAAGTCTTCTCCACTTGAAATCTTCACTTTCTTCACTACTAGCAACTATTGCCACTCTCTCCTATCTTCACTATTATCCAACACTACTTCTTCACTTCAACTTCCACTACACACTTACAACAATTCTAGATTCTACAACTAAATCTAGCAAACTAATACATACAACTTATTCACCAAAATATGAAAGATCAACAAGATGAAACAACCAAACAACTTAGATAGCAAGATGATACTAAGTTGTAATACTTCTAGTAGAAGTATTCTTCTCTTTGCACTTGTGTGTTGAGGCTTGAATCACTTTGAAACAAAGATCAAAGTATATAAGATCAAAGGATTTTTAGAGGATTGAGAATGATGTTTAAATCAGAAAGTTTTTAGTGCAAAAAGGTGAGAAAAATATGTGAAATGATCCAATATTTATAGGGCCAGAAAATACTGTTCTGGAGCGTGCCGGTCCCCTTAATTAGGGGGCGGTCCCCTTAATGATTAAGGGGGCCGCCTAGTATAATTAAGGGGGCCGCCCTCCTGAACGTTGGATTTTCTTGTCCTTTTGTGAGGGGAATTTTTCTGGATTAGATTTGCCATTTTTGGTTGAAAATTTGAATTCACAAATTTGTAATGAATAAAACATATTCTTTTAATTCCAAAAATGTTTTACAAAAGATGTAAAATGTTTTGTAACATTTTATAATTATCTAGTGATTAACAAAAATGTTCCTTTGATCTTGTAATACATTAGACACTTTGTTTATTCATACCTTAAGTGATTTAATGGTAAAGATGAGTATTTACTACTAAATACTTGTTTATGTCATAATCTTTGGTTTGATGAGTTTTCGTTTTGTGATTATCAAAACATAGAGATATCTAAAGATATGAATAACGTTTTTAGACATTTATTTATATCAACAATCTCCCCCTTTTTGATGATTACAAAACCTAAACTCATTAAATCCAAAAATTAATTTTTAGACAAGTATTTAGTGAGTTTATATTCACTTCTCCCCCTTTTTGTAGAATCAAAAAGGTTTAAGCCAAAAGGAAGTAAGCTCCCCCTTGATGTAAGCTCCCCCTCGCTTGAGGGCACCAAGTGTTCGAGACTTGGGATTCTTGCAAGAAAAATATTAGAAGCACAAGCATAGCAAAAGCAAACACATATATCATAATACCAACAAGTAATAAGCATGGCAAAAGATAATAAGGGATACATGTTAAGTCATTCATTGATAGAAAATGATTATGTCAACCCATAATCATTGTTACAAAAGCCATAACTATAGAATACTAAGACTAAGTATAGCATCCTATTGTGCTAACAAGGAGTGTCACCAAACTTTCTTGAATCCTAAAATGGTTGAAAGGTTTTATTTGAAAATGAGAAACATAAGCATAAAAATGCTTGGTGGTTTAGTGGAGATAAACTTTTGGTTTCATGGATGTTGGTGAGTTTGGAGATGTGGAACTTGTAGGTGGTGGGCTAGAGATAGGGTTTGTTGATTGAGGGTTTTGATGTTGTTCAAGTGATGATGTTTGTTGAGATCTTGTAAGAAGATACTCAATCCAAGTGAAGTGCTCATTCAAAGCAATGGTTTGTTGTTGAAGGAAGATGCAACAAGGGCAATTGTTGACATGCTTCTCAACTTGGGTGATGTTATGTGGTGATGATGGTGAGCTTGATTGGGGTGGATCCAAATTGCGTTGCGCAAGATGTAATGCTAAAAGAGCACTAAGCTCATGAGCCTCTTTTAGCTCCTCAACGAACTTCAAGTGTTCGGAGGAAGGTGATGATGGTGGAGCATGATGGTTGTCTTGGGTGAAGGTTTGAACATGCAACATAGGAATGGCATGTGAGGTTGTAGGATGTGGTGGTGGAACTCTTGGTGGTGGAGACATGGTTGAGCTTGGGTAGTCATGAAATGGGTGGAAGAGGTTCTCCAAGAGTGAGTGGTGTTTTTGTTGAATGAGCAACATGTGAAGTATTGATTGAGAAATTGGGATTGTTGTTTTGGGATTGAGCATGCTCATCATAAGAAGAAGCATGAATGAGGGAATGAGTGGGTGATTGGTTGTGAGATGAATCATTATTGTAGGTTTGAGGTTTAGTAGTAGGTTGACTTGGAACAACATCACTTGAGTTATGACAAGAATCAAGTTTCCTCCTCCAAACGGGTTTGACAGAGATCCTTGCGGTTCTTGAAATCTTAGGTTTTTGTTTGTTGGGAGATGACATGTTTGGGTGTGATGGCATTAATGATGGGAAGAGGGTATTTATAGTGTGTGAGAAATGTGGTTTAGGAAGGTAAATTTTGAGGGATAGCATGGGACAAAATATGTTTGTGAATTTTGGGAAGTATAGGTTGAAATGGGTCAAAAAGTGATAAAGAAAACAGTATCCCCGACCATCAGATGGCCGGTCCCCTTAAATAGGGGCCGTTCCCCTTAATCATTAAGGGGGCCGCCTTATATAATTAAGGGGGCCTCCCATCTGGTGATTCCCAGAATGCCAGAAATGGGTTTTTGGCAGAAAATTTTCAAAAAGGTTGTGTTTTTGGATTTGGATTCAAGTAAGTTCAACTCTTTGAGGCAATATAGGGCATATTATTCATGAATGTAGAGAGTGATATAGAAATAATTGAATTAGGCAATAAATTTCTAATAATCATGCTATCTAATAATTTATCAATTAAGATATGCAACTAAGAAGGCAATAAGTCAAATAAGTAAAATGTGTACCTATATGAAGATGATAACATTTAGTCTAGAGCAAACATGTTGATGATTGTTAACAAGTAACAAATAGGTGGATATGATTGTATGGACTTCAAGACTTGTTACAAACAAGGTCCATATGGGCAAGCTATGATTCTCATGAGATGATTTGATGAAATTGTGAATGTCATTTCCAAAAGAAGTGTATGACATATGTGAGAAAGTCAAATGTGTTTTAAGCAAAACGTTTTTAGTTTTATTCAACAATGTTTTGAAGTAAATTCAAGTGTGCATTATAATAACATAAATTGAGTTTTGTTTCATAACTTAAAAGACATTTCAATCTTGTTTTCGATTAAAATAAGGTTGTGAATGAAATTTAAGTTAAGAAAAAAAAAATTATTTCATTCAAAAGGAGAGAAGTTTTAACCATGATGTTTTGATCATAATAATCAAGAAGTTTCAAGAGAAGGATTTGAAATGGAAGCATGTCATGCTCAAGAGAATCAATTAAGCCCATTGTCATACATAATCATCTCTAATGACATCTAAAGATATTAAAGTGAAATGATAGATATTTATGATCTAAATGCAACGGGACAGGAAGGAGCAGAGTAAATAGTTCATGGATACAAGCTAGGCATTCATATATATATATATATATATATATATATATATATATATATATATATATATATATATATATATATATATATATATATATGTATACAAATAACATCATAATATCAAGTTGCAAACAAGTCTTAATTATAATACATCTATTTATACAACTAGCAAGATCATATAAATAAAGTGGAAAGGTTCTACTATAGATTATAGAAGATTAAGAAGAATGATAATAGATTAAACAACAAGAAGGTTTATAATACTAATATCATGTATGCATATATTAGTGTTAATGATCTAAAAGCATGGCAACTTATAAGTTAAATCATATTCACATACTCATTAAAACATTCTAAAATATAATGTAATATTGGCAAGTTTTTTAAAAGAAAACTTATCTCAGGTCCAGCTTTTCTTTAAGAGTGAGCGTGACGGTGATAGAAGAAATCTTAAGAGTAAGTCCAAAACATGTCGAAGTAGCCAAGTAATATTCCCATGAATAGAAATCAAGGGAACTGGATCCGAGATGCTCAATCGATCACACCAATCATCACAAGTCGTGAAGGCAAATAGAAGTAGTACTTAGGAGGCTTCATCTTGAAATAGTAACGGACACACCATGATACCAATATTCCAAGAAAGAAGAACAAAATGCCGAGACAAGAAGATTCCCGCAACGACGTCATAGGCGAAACATTTGCAGAATGTGAAACAACGTGATAGGAACCAATATCCTTCAAAGGTAATAGAGCGAGATGAGTAAATCAACACGTAGTAGACACTTCGTTTGTTAATTACCTAAACATGATAAACAGCTTGGTACCCAGATTCTCATGGGTCCTAGTTGGTTAGATGAGAACATCCATTGCATTTGAATGCACATGATGCGGATGTCATCGATAATTACAAGAATTCATCAATAGTTTGTTTTAATTAACAAACAATGACTTTCTTGACAAGAGTAATAAGTAATGAATGTTAATAGTATTAATTCTAAATTTATTCACTAGATTTAACAAATTTTATTTGTTTTGATACATTTGTTGAAGGATCGTTTACGATAAATCCTAAGCCGGTTTTATCATAAAATGGCTTTTGAATGTTGAGAAGATATTTTAAAGATTTAGAACTATTTTCGAATTTTGCCAATGTTTTTGCTTTTTCATTTTCCATTTTAATTTCATGTTTGTAGTCTTGACATTTTTTACATTCAAGATCGATTTCAATATTACTTTTAAGTCTAGACATTTTATCTTCTAAAATGATTTCTTTTTCAAAGTTGTTTTCAGCGGATGTTGAAAATTCGTTCTTAAAAATAATTTTTGAGTCGATGTTGCAAAAATGTTTGAAGTTGTTTTCCATTTTTAAGAATTCTAATATAAATTGATCATAGCAAAAATGTTTGGTTTTGGATTGTACCTTATTTGTAGTTGTACATTCTTCGCATGCTATACGGTGATCAATTCCATTTTCCATGTCGCTCTATGTTTTGTTTGTAGTTTCACTTGGATGTAGAAACATGTAGTTCTTGCCATCAATACTTGTGTTCTCATTTGTTTGAATATTCTCATAAGCCGTATTATCATCGTCGTCATTGCACTTGTTGCACCATGATTTATTCACGCTCTTTCTTCGGATTTGGTTCATGTATTTGATGAGGCGAAAAATGATCCGTTTTTAGGGGGTCATTTAAGCCCGAATCCGACTTTATTTGATCAAATATTGCCCTAAATCGTTCCTTTTGTGATTTTAGGTACTTGGAGAGTGAATTCTGGAAAAGAAGCCATTTTGGACGTTTTTGGAGCATAAAAGTGAAGAAAACGGCAAAGTCTCAAATTTCCATGCTGGGAACAGTAGGTGACGGCGTCAAGAGTACCATCTTGACGGCGTCAAACATCAAGAATAAAAATCCGAGAGTCATGAAGGCGTCAAGAGTCATCCTGACGGCGTCAAAAGCCCAAGAATAAAAATCCGTAGTTGATGACGGCGTCACACAGGGCGTCAGAAGTAGATCAAGGCCGTCCGAGGAAGTATTTGGCGGCGAGGTGACGGCGTCACATTGTTGTCTTGACGCCGTCAGCCTTATTTTCCTATATATAGTTTTCTAGTTTTTCACATTTAAGAGAAAAGTTTTGGAGAAACCCTAAAGACGAATTTGGTGCAACTTTTACAGGTTTTTCAAGGGTTCCAAACCCTTGATACCTTGCATTGTAATTGAGATAAGTGTTCTTCTAATTCAATCAATATGTCTATGTGTTGGTTGTCTATATCTTGTTCTTGTCTCAATTCCATTATGCTATGCTAGATCTCTTTTGTGTTTACTTAGATCTAATGAAACCTAGATATTGATTATGTGTTGATTACTTGTTTATTCTTGTTCTTGGATGAATGATTTATATGTTAGGCTTAAGAAAACTGGCAGATCTCCAAATGGTAACATGCTTGAACGTCTTAAGAAACATGAACCGAGGCGTACTAGGTCTTTATTGGTTGTATTTAATGCATGAGCCACTGTTTACAATCCCTATAGTTGTGCTGGGCATGGTGTAGGAGGAGATAAGAGCTCATAGAATTGGGGAGTTATGTATGCCACCCCATGAATGGTATTAAGGAATACGATCCGTCATCCATGCAATTATAACAAGTAATTAACGTGTAAAAGATATCTAGGGAGTAATGAAATCTAAGTAAACACATTTTCTCCAATTACTGCTCACAACCTTAGTATAAATTAGTCTATTTTCATTTTTTGTATTTTATTTTGATTGCATCTTAGTTTTGGGTTAGTTGAATAGCAACTAATTCCGCCACTCTTCCAAAAACCGATATTTTAATTGCTTTCTAAAAAATATAAAAACACAAAAATAATCATCCCTCATCTTTAGAACTAGTAATTAGGCTTTCTAATCCTAGCGACACTATTCCTAAGCTGAACGATCAATCCCCCGGTACTTGTCACTATACTATACTACAACGATCAGGTACACTGCCTGGTGGGGGTTGTAAGCTTCTCGAGATCCCTCGAGAGGTAAAGCCTGTTGCGATTCCCACGCATCAAGTTTTTGGCGCCGCAGCCTGGGGAATAGTTATTGTCTAGGTTAGGATTTCTTTTTATTAGGTCTACTTGCTAGATTCCTTTCTAGTAAGATTTTATTTTTATTTTTAGGTCTTCTTTAGTCTATCTTATTTCTTCGTGCCTTTGTTCGTAACTCTTTACCATCCGACAACATGGAAGGTGGTAACATCTTTGAACCCGTCATCCCACCACAACAAAACCCACCATTAGAACCCCTTAGGCCCCGAACCTTAGGAGAGTATTCCCGACCTAGCCACCAAGGCTACCAAAACACCATTGAGCTCACCGGAGCCAATGTGACCCCCTTGCGATCCGACACCATCCGGTTGGTGCAAAGCGGATGTCCATTCCATGGACTTCGTTCCGAAGATCCAAACCAACATCTTAAGGACTTTCTCAAAATCGTAGATTCCATAGACCTAGGTGTTGAAACTAGAGAGACTACCCGTTTACGCCTATTCCAATTCTCTCTACGGGATCAAGCTAGTCAATGGCTTGAGCGTTTACCCGCGGGATCCATCACCACATGGGATGATCTCACCACTCGTTTCCTTGCTCAATTTTTCCCACCAGGGAGAACTACTAAGCTTAGGAATGACATCTTGATGTTCCAACAACGTCAAAATGAATCTCTTTATGAAGCATGGAGTCGTTTCAAGGACTTACTCCAAAAAGTCCCTCATCATGGCATAGATCTTTGGCTCCAAGTCCAAATTTTTTATGACCATATCGACATCTCCACTAGGCGAACCATTGACCAATCGGCCGGTGGTAAGCTACGTGATCTTAGTGCGGAACAATCATGGGAACTCATAGAAGATCTTGCTCTCTATGACAACGAAAGTTGGAATGATCCCCGTGACTTGAACAAAACGGTCAAGGCAATATCTTTGCCTTCGAACAATTCTAGCACTCCCGACCATAGGATCATGAAACTTGAGGACCAAGTCAAGTTTCTCATGAAATCCTACGATGCTCCTAAGCCTTCAAGCCAAGTGAACAAAATCACTTCTTCATGCGAATTATGTAGTGGTCCCCATGACACTCGTGATTGTGTGGAACTCCCCGGAACAGCTTTTGCGGACTACGTGGCTCTTGATACCAATTGTGGAAAACTAGAAGGGGGGTTGAATAGTTTTGCGTCTTTTTCGTTTTAATAAAAGTGTACTTACAATGAATTGATAGTAATTTGTAAAAACCTTTTAAGCTAAAGTATAGATACAAATTAATTCACATATGTCACATAAATACCACTTATTTAAAGTGTTGAATAGAAATTATAATTTCATATATCTCACTTAAATATAAGTAAGTATTTATATGTGTATATGTGTTTTAATGATTGTATATACTTTTAATTTACTAATGTATAATTAATGTTTTGAATGGAACCTAGTTTGATCTTTATGTGAAACCAATATATGCACAACACACAATAATAATAATGTACGAAAAGCAAGTAAGTAAACAAGTAAAGAATGAGGGATGGAAAGATCAAACCGAGAGACAAAGGATTTATAGTGGTTCGGCTACAAGGACACCTTCCTTGCCCTACTCCACTCCCCGAGCACCGAACTCGAGAGTTGTCTTCACTAAGTCAATAACCTCCCTTATGGCGGAGAAAACCGTACACACCAAATGCTTACACCAATTAACGACACAAAGCAATATGTCGAGTTCTAATCGTAGCTAGAACCAATCTCACACCAAATAACACACCACAATTTCTTCACACCTTTGACTTCTTCAATATGTCTTCACACCACTAGTATCTTCACGCCTTCACAAAATTCTTCACGACTTCAATGTCTTGCAACTTCACAACTTCAAAGCACCTATATCTTCACAACTTCAAGCCAATAATATCTTCGCACCTTCAAGCCAATAGAGTCTTCACAACTTCAATCTACTAATGTCTTCAAGTCTTCTCCACTTGAAATCTTCACTTTCTTCACTACTAGCAACTATTGCCACTCTCTCCTATCTTCACTATTATCCAACACTACTTCTTCACTTCAACTTCCACTACACACTTACAACAATTCTAGATTCTACAACTAAATCTAGCAAACTAATACATACAACTTATTCACCAAAATATGAAAGATCAACAAGATGAAACAACCAAACAACTTAGATAGCAAGATGATACTAAGTTGTAATACTTCTAGTAGAAGTATTCTTCTCTTTGCACTTGTGTGTTGAGGCTTGAATCACTTTGAAACAAAGATCAAAGTATATAAGATCAAAGGATTTTTAGAGGATTGAGAAGGATGTTTAAATCAGAAAGTTTTTAGTGCAAAAAGGTGAGAAAAATATGTGGAATGATCCAATATTTATAGGGCCAGAAAATACTGTTCTGGAGCGTGCCGGTCCCCTTAATTAGGGGGCGGTCCCCTTAATGATTAAGGGGGCCGCCTAGTATAATTAAGGGGGCCGCCCTCCTGAACGTTTGATTTTCTTGTCCTTTTGTGAGGGGAATTTTTCTGGATTAGATTTGCCATTTTTGGTTGAAAATTTGAATTCACAAATTTGTAATGAATAAAACATATTATTTTAATTTCAAAAATGTTTTACAAAAGATGTAAAATGTTTTGTAACATTTTATAATTATCTAGTGATTAACAAAAATGTTCCTTTGATCTTGTAATACATTAGACACTTTGTTTATTCATACCTTAAGTGATTTAATGGTAAAGATGAGTATTTACTACTAAATACTTGTTTATGTCATAATCTTTGGTTTGATGAGTTTTCGTTTTGTGATTATCAAAACATAGAGATATCTAAAGATATGAATAACGTTTTTAGACATTTATTTATATCAACACTTTGAGATATGTGATCTTTGAGCTTCTTTGAGATCATCAGCCAAAGTAAATCTCCAAGCTCATCCATAGTTGTATTGCCTTCATGTGATGTAGTGACAAGGGACCATCATGCTCACACCCTTCTGTATCTGGAGACGTTGCATTGGAGTTTGTGAATCAGGAGACTTTTTCATCAGAGTTGCGGAAACGTTGTTAGAAGTCTCTCAACATTTTGTTGTAGCAAGTCTCTCATCTTCATTGATAGTATGGAGGATGTGTGAGCATGAGGTATGGATTGACCCGATTCAGCTGGAAACTGGAGCCATCAACGCCATCTTTATATGTGTCCCTGAAATAAAACAGTTAGCAATAAAGATAGAGAACGAACATGGCTTTGTCATTCATTCTGTGAGGACAGACTACCCTCCAGATTTGTGAAAACCGACCTGTGATCAGATAGAGTCTCTTTTAAAGAAGACTCTCCTTGACAGGAATTTCCAGCTTGTAGTAATGAATTTTCCAAAGAGTCCACTTCGGAATCTTCATACTTAGCATGTTCTCATACCGGAACGTCTCAAAGCAGACAACACGATAGAGTGAATCGGTGAATGAATATTCACGGATTGATGAGAAATAGATTTATGGAAATCACTCGTGTGTCCTATGATAAACATTTTTGAGACACAACGAGAGTTTTATACTTTGAATCACATTTCCATCAAAAATACTTTTGTTTGAAAGATATTACACAATCAACGTGCTCGAAAAATTAGGTTGTGAGCACATTCAAAGGTTTTAGCAAAAGTATCCGTCAATCCATATCCTGGAACAAGTTTGATTCAATTTTGAATCGCACCATCGTTACTTTCCAGTTGTCACTTGATCATTGATCCAATATGGATCTCACACGTCACCTACCAAGAGCTTGAGTGATGTTCGCTCTAGAAGGATTTCCATCTTCATTGTGAATATTTTCATATCACTCGGATGTTCTGGTAATACCACAAGGATAATGCGTAGGACTCTAAATATTTTATCTTATTTTCCACATTGTGTGAAACAATAAGCATATTTGGAAGTGTGTCCTAACGAGATTTATGGATGATCTCATGGCTCTAGACTCAATAGTGCGTTTTGATCCGCTCCTGGAGACTGGGGAGGCGTCTCCTGTTTTAGGTATCAACATAGCTCGCAATGAGCGGTCGATACATTGCACAGGGTTCCCCGTGAGAATGAAATAAGCTCTTTTAAGAGAACTTGAGTGGCTGGGAAGTTTAGTGCAGTGCGTCACTGGGTCCATGACGTCTTGTCTTCAATACCGGTGTTACCTTAGTAACCGCCAGTAGATTATGAATTGAACCCGGTTTCTGCCATAAGGTTGAATATTTGGAGGGCTATTTCTTTTCACCCTTTCACATTTCATTTCTTTTTCATTCTTCATCCCCTTCAGTGCTTACTGAGACTTCACCACTAGAACCTTGTTGGGTTTGTTCCAGTCCTAGCTCTATCTCAGTACGCACTCTTCCCTTTCTCACTTTACTCCTTTTTTTCAATCATTCCTAAGGACTTCTAATCTATCTATGGATTGTCCCTAGGAAGATCCTTCCGGTTCAGGTGGATCATGGGAACTTATACCTAACCTTAACCGTCCTTATAACTCCGTGCATTAAAGTAAATGGTCGGTCTTAGGTATTACTTCCACAAACGCCTTTCGCTCCCCCTCAATATGTGCTTCGATGTTCGAAAGTGTTTAGCACACATGTGGGAGCCTATTATTGAGTCGAAAAGATCACATTTGATATCAGATTGCATATTTAAATCACATTCTCTCCCCCGATCGAAAATTTTAAATCTTTCGAGATTTTTTATCTCAATTGATTTAAATAATTTAGAAAGCGTTTTGGGAGAGAAATGCGGTCAATTTTAATATTTTCTGATAAAAAGGAACTTTTTCTGCTCCCCCTCAATCTGTGAGGGAGGTCGTTATGTGTCAGATTTGAAGAGTTTGAAAGAAATTTGAAGTTTTTAACAAAAACTCTTTAAAAATTTCTCATTCTGACACATAACTATCACAAATCGTTTTGTTGCAAGGTTTTGTACAAAGTGTGGGGAGTTTTGATGATATATAAAATTTTTAGAAATCACTCTCCCCCTCAATCAATGACGGATGTTAAAACTGGAATATTTTCATAAACTATTAACGTCATTGATTGAGTGAAAATGTTTATCAAACTTTTGAGTTCAATTTGATTTTCATTCAAAATTTCATGGTACCACCAACTTTTGCACAAATACTCTCCGGAAAAATCATAGAAGGGAAAGTATTTGGCGATCAAAAGAAGACTTCTCTTCTTTATCACAAAATAATGCACTGAAACGTACATTAGATCGAGGAAACATGGATGTAAAGTAATCCATGCCCAGGTGAACTTCACCCGGTAAAAGGAACAACCGTCTTTTTGGCGACGTGTTTTCTCCATTTTGAAAAGCGGGTTGCTATCTGAAGTAATAGCAAACCATAATTTAAAGTCCGGGTTACAGCCTGAAATGATTGTAAGCCATATTTTTAAGTTCGGGTTGTAGCCTGAAATGACTACAAGCCATAATTTTAAGAATGTTTTGAGATACGACATGTTTTTGAAAAAAAAAACTTTATTTGAAATCGAAAAACTCTTGCTCAAGCATATGTATGATTCCGTGTCATTATTGAATGATATTTCTAGAAACGTACATAATATCGATTATACAAGAGACATGTCGTGAGAAGAATATTTTTGTATTTTTGCAGTTTTTGGATTTATAGAGATATATGTACAATATGTAGAAAAGGATATACAATAGGGGAAAGAAATGTTTATAAGGATACAGAAAGAGAGCCACAAACTAATTACAGTACAAAAACAATCGCCACACCCACAGTACATATAAATGACATTGAACCACACCCACGAATCACATCATTCAGTCCGTTGTAGGAGGCGGTAGTCCCCATCACGAACTCTGCCACCCACATAGCACTCCAGGCTACGGAAGATTCTTTGCAGCCTCAATCTCTTGCGGATACCAGCCAAAAACCTCTTGTTCCGTGTTAAGTCATTGGCAGTCCAGTGATTGGTATAACGTCCAGTACCATGGTCATAGACATGGTATTCTTTCACTCTGAAGTCTAACGCCTCTTCGACCATACGTAAGGTACCGTCACTGAACTTGTGTATTTCGTTGAAGCGCAAAACAATAGGAACGTTGTATTTGTCATGAAATATTGTTGCCAGGGGAGATTCTATGACTGTAAAGTCAGCAACCCGTTCCAGACTATTGACATTCCACAGAGGTCGTGTGAGGTTGAGCTGGGATTGGTAGCTTTCGATGCCAAGCTGGAAGTCTTCAACCCGTTTTCTGATGACAATACCCCTGATCCAGTGAAGTACAACAAACACAAGAGACTTCTTTTCTCGTGATGGTAGATGATGCAGCTTTCCTTGAAGATGGAGTAAATACAGATCTTCGAAATCATTTGGGTGTAGGTATTTGAAGTCCCCTTCGGATATGATGTAGTCCTTGAAGTTAGCTCGTTTGAGTGTTATGTTCTTGAGGTAGTCATATCCATAGATGGGATGTATCTGTACCTTTACCACACTGATGATTTGAAGAGGTGAACGAACAGACTTTCGATCACCTTGAGCTTGAAACCGATCAATGTAGAATTGCTGCTTCTTCAGCCACCAGTGAGAGATGCCCAGAGATGTCGAGATGTCGTAGTCACATTCTTGAGTACACCACATGCTGTCGGGGACAAGCTGTTCCAACCCGATATCAGAATAGAGGGCAGCTTTCATCTTAGTGATGGACAAGGCCGACTTGAATTGTCTGCTCCCAAGCTTAAGATATTCGAGGTCTTTGTTGAAGAAGAATTCAGCTTGGATAGTAACATTTCCAGGAGGTCCACCCAAGGGAAGTGGAGTGTTGTAATTATACTTCATTATCCCTTCATCCACAATGTCATTGAACATCTTGTGGCACTCCTCCATCTGGTATTGTAGATGATTAACATCCTGATGAAAAGCTTTGACAATGTTGAAGGCAGGGCCTTCCAGGTCCTTCTGAGTGAGCTTTGAGAGACCACGTTTCTTGCAGAACCATGTGATGAACGTTCCCATACCACCAGTTTGGGAAAGTAGGGAATCTTCTGAAGGTGGGACAAAACTAGTGGTGATGGCATTGATCCAGTTGTTCTCATTGGTTGGCAAGTCAGAGGAAGGAACCGTCCAGTCAGGTTCAGGTGATTGTGGTTGGTTTTCATCAGTTTTCCACCATGTCTCTTTGTCAACCTTGGTTAAGGGAACCTGCGGTGGATCATTGGTGTCAGTTCTGGTGAATGATTTCCACCACTGTCTCCCAGGGATGTGAGTTGTAGATGCATCATCATCATCGTCATCGGAAGAATCAGCGTGTTGAGGAGTGATAGAAGCTTCATTAAAGACAAGATCGTCCTGGACATGAGATGCAATAGAGGTTGCACTAGCGTCAATGGTAGTCCAAGCAGCATACTTAACTTGTTTTGCTTGTTTAGAAGGAGCTGACTTGGTTGACTTGTCAGTCTGATGTTTTTGAGATGGTGATGAGGTGGGTTGTGATGATCTGCTAGTGAGGGAGTGCCTGATGGACCAGATGCCCCAGCAGGTGGTGGAGGTGGAGGTGGTTGAGGAGGTGATCCAGATGGTGGCCTGGGATGACCCTGACGCCTCTGTTTTCTTTTTCTTTCAATTTCCATGTCCCGGGCGTGTTCCTCAGCATCATCTTGTTGAATTGAGGCCTCTAATGCATTATACAGCCGAACGTGAGCCTCGTGTCCTGTGTGTTGACCTTGTTGATACATACTGTGCTGCAGAATGATCTTCATGTCATTGATAGGTAGGTCTTTGAATCTGGATCTGAGAGGAGCTTCAAGAGCAATGCTGACAGCTTCAGCTACCTGTTCGTTGATAACCTGAGATACTTGTTGTTCAAGGTCAAGATGCTCCAACTTGTATAGTCTGCTGCCGTGATTGGTAATCATTTTTGGCAGATTAAGGTTTACTAGGGTTTGAAGTAAAGAGGCATGCTTGTCCAACTTCTCATGAATGGTAATGTTATCTTGAACAATATCGGCAGTCATTCCAGCTAAAGTGTTCATATCCAACTTCTGCTCAGTGGTAGTAGGAGCAGCAGATGCAGTAGGTTTCTCTTGTGTATTAGCTGGTTGTGGAGTGTCGATGTTGTCATGACCACCAGTAGGAGTTGGTGTAGACCTGGTAGGGACGGTGGAGTTGTCTTGCTTAATAGGCACATCAACCATAGACACAACTTCTCCATGCTCATCACCAGACTTGTCACCTTCAGCATCATCCGGCTTATCCACGAGGAATTGATCACCAAAGGTATCCAGATTCTTGTACGATGCCAGCGTACCAGTAGGGCTGTCTGGTTCCACGGCGAGCTTAGGATCATCAGTTTTCATTTTGAGGTTACCTTGTAGATCCGGATAAGCAGTAGAAACAAACTAGTCATCAAGTGGATCAACAGGAGGTATAGACTCAACAGGTTTGTCCTGTATCGGTTGATGGCTGGTTACATCTTGTGTAGTGAGGTTGAGTTCATCACCTTTGGGAGCAGAGCTAGTGTCAGTCTCAGAACTGCTTGATCTAGCGGGTTGCCCAAGACTTGGTGAAGAGACATTGTCAGAAGAAATCTTAGCAGATGAGGATGTTGGTGAGCATTTTTTGAGGAAAAACTTGGAGCTGGTTGATTTGGAGGCAGGAGATGATATTTTCAATAGAGTGTGTGCCGCCTGTTCTTCTTTAGCAACATCCTTTCCTTTTCCTGTCACTTGCTGGATTTGTGAAGCTTTAGCTGACCGAGGTTCTCTAACTTTGACCCCACTGACTGGTGGAACCGGTGGCATATATGCATCCTTCAAGCTTTCAGCAGTTGCCATTTGTACCATTTCTTCTTCTGTGAGAGGCAACTGTGTGGTGCAAGGTGCATCTTTGGGATCTTCAGCACTTGACGGTTTAATTTTAGAGCTGGTTCTTTTACCTCCTGTGGTCTGCTTAACTCTTTTAGAGCCTTCAGAGGATGCAGCTGAGGTATTACCACCCTTGCGTTTCTTGGATGCAGATCTTACAGACTTAGTGGATAAGGCGGGCTCATTAGATGATGCTTCCCGACTTGTCTTCAGAAGTTTAAGGTATTCCTCATAATATTGAGCAGTCGGTGTATCACGGGTGAGAAGGGCAGTGGGAATGTCCATGCCGAAGATGATCTCGCCAGTGCTCTTAGAGTCATATTTGAGGAACTCAAGTGGATGTTCATCAGTGGGTTGATGAAGAGGGGATTCTTCTCTAGGGTGGAATTTTAGAGATCGTTGAAGGCTAAGTATGATCAGCTTAGTAAAGCGAATGCTTGGAATCACGAGCTTGGCTGATCTTTTCTTTCCGTCTTTGTTTGCTTCAAGGTTAGCCTTGTCGACCAAGAAAGAGTGAATGGACTGACTAAATTCCTCCCAGATACGTTCAGCAAAGTTGATGTTCACACCGTTAACAACGCCCCAGAGAATTTGTAGAGATGGAGCTCTAAGTCTTTCATATCCCGATGTTTTTCCAGTCAGACACAAATTGATTAGGCTTGCAATTGCTCTCCATGGTTGATAGAGGTCATGTGTGATAACAGTGGAAAGCGTAGACACTTGAGTGGGATACCCAAGTTCATTGACAAAGTCAATAAGAGTAGTTGGATTAGGTGGGGGAGTATATTCAACATTATCACCCGTTGGCAATATCTGCAGTGCACTACCAAGCGTTTCCATGGTGATGTTCACCCAATGCTCATCCAGCTGACACTTGTACGTGTTGGTAGCTCTATCAAGGCACATAGTGTTCCAGAACTGTTGGATGTAGATGGAGGGGATTGAGGAGGATGCGGTAAAGGCATTGAAGAAGGTGGTGTTTTTCAGTATGTCCAGTGCCATTATGAATATAGGATGATTCTGAGGTCTATCTGTCTTAACATAGCAATTGCTTTTCCCAATGGGTACCCACTTGTTGAAAGGCAGAATGTCATCATCAGAACGAACAGGTGGAGCCAATGGTTCTTCGACAATAGGTTCTGCCATAAGAGCTGCATTTGACACACATCACCACAAAAAGCAAACATATGTGACAGTGAGTGTTAGTAACTAGTGAAACCCTAGAATCAAATGGTAAGGAGATATGAACAGGGCCAAGGGTTATGTTAGACCAGTAATAATCACTCATGAGGGAAATCATTCATCACATAGAATAGCAATTTGGACAAATAAGAATGAGTCCCATACACACCAAGCAATGCATGAATAATTAGACACCCATTCATGAACACACAAGCTGAGCACTTCTAATAAATGCAAGACAGAGTGAGTCAAATAAGTTCCTAGTTAGAGTTAAACGCAGAGCAATTAAACGCAAACTCAATTAATCGCAAACTCAAATTTTAATAGCAAATTCATAATCGCAAAATAAGTTAACCGCAACAAGTCAAATTAACCGCAACCAATTGAGTCACAACACATGGTCAACGCACATCAAGTTAAACGCAAGCACAGGTAACGACAGATTTAATTAACCACAGTCACAGTAATAATTACATGCAACCATTTTAATCACAAACCAGGTTAGCCGCAAGTTCTGTTAACCGCAAAGTTTAATTGATAGCAGTCACACTTAGAGAGAAACTCACAATTAGGCTAAGATAACCGCAATCAAGAATTCACAATAACTGCAGTCAAGAGTCTAAGCTAACCTCAATCAAGAACTTAAACTAACCGCAATCAAGAATGTAACCGCAATCAAGAATCATAAGCTAACCGCAATCAAGAATTCTCTCCGCACTCCGTCATATTCCATCAGATCTTACAATTGATACCGTAAATGACAATAAGATCCATCCTCCTAAGTAACTAACACTACTCTTTCCTACCCAATACCTAAAGTACTACACAAAGTATTTCCGTCCCAACCGCAATACAAATAAACCCAAAATCTCACACTCACAACCATGAATATCACTCACAAGCAGTAAATGAACAATTACAAGTAGTATAGAGCAAGTATGATCTAACCTATTTGACACAAACGCTTTTACACGAGATAATAAGCACCGCGTATATCCACCTATAATAATAATGCAACGCATGAGAGTATGAAATCATGGAAGGTAATAGTAAATGTGAAGATTAAACGCTTGACATACCAACAAATAAACAATCAGGGAAAACAATCAAGCCTAATCGCAGCACACGTGAGTAGAGAACGAGAGATGTGAGTAAATAGCAAGATGTGTTGTGGTTAACTTTTTAATCGCAAAAATAGAACTTCTTAAATATGTGATGAGACACATTTTGCTATAATGACACATATAGTCACTGTACTACACTATCACACATTGGACGATGATGCATGTGCACAAGATTGGTCCCTGAAGTTATGAGAGATACCCAAGTGATGAGGACGTCTACAAGATGAACATATAATACCATGAGGCCAGATATGAGATGCAACAGACTACCTAAAGCAAGCATATAGACACAATGTGTAGTAAGAGAATAAACACAGAAAGATAGCCTGAAAGTATAATGAATGTAAAACAAACACACTATATGTACACAAACTACTGACATAGATCATATACAGGGAATGCGTTAGTGGGTAAAAAGTAAAATACGAGTCCTGAAAAGAATTAGTCAGGAGTCCACATGATGTCGTCTCACATGTGAGTAGACATATTTCTAGTCGTGGGAGATGTCAGTGTCTTTGGACGCCACACGCAGGTTTTAGTGGACCTGTTGTGTAATCCCTTTGTAAAACCTGTGTCAATGGTGCACACATGTGACCATTTGTGACCATTCATCACGAATGTCCTACCAGTTGGTATCCATAACCAAGAAGATCTAAGCCTGTAAGTTGTTTCATGCATGGTGACATTCTTGTGATGAGCAGTTCTATGGTCATATTTCCTTGGTCTATGTCTCAAAGGTTTTACAGGTTTAAGATCATTTGATTTATGAATTTTGGGTTTTGACCTCACAGACTTAGTCAAATAACGTTTTTTATCCACTTGAGAAACACATCGAGTATTCGAGAATTTAGGTCTTTCAGAACTAAAAGCATTTGGTTGTCTAATGGTAGTTTGATAACCAACATTTTTCAAGACAGGTTTACCCAAGATAGATGGTTTTGAAAGATTGAGGCTCATTTGACTCTTTGAAACATCACTTGGCACTGTGTGCTCACCAGGAATTTTAGGACATGAAGTCAGACTTTGAACCGAGAAATCATTGTTATTAGTAAATTGTGGAGTAATCAGATTGATGTTCTCAGCATTTATCTGTTTGAGTGACTCACACAGTTTATTACATTTCACTTTAAGATTCTCATTTTCAGCACGTAATTTAGCTATTTTGCAATTAGTTTCATAAGCGTCGTATTTCCATTTGGCGTCATTACGTTGCTCATACATCTTGATCTGATTTTTAAGACAGTTGATAGTTGAGTCCTTGTCATGCAGCTGAGTTTTCAGATTGTTGATCATAAAATATTCATTAAGATCAGGCAATTCCGGATTTAGACACGGTTTGCAGTTTTGAAGACATTCTTCTTTACGTTGTATTTCAATTTCAAGTTCAATGCAATGTTTTTGTAATTGTGAAAACCCTTTTTAGAGTTGATTAAATGTCTCTTTTTCAACCATGTTCTGGTCCATTGTCTTAGAAAACTCAACTTTGAGACAAGGGTTTTCATCAAACAGATCATTTTTGAAGACATCATACAGATCATTTTCTCCCCCTTTATAACACATATTTGTTGTATTAGATAAGGGTAATACACTGTCAGCCTGTCTCAACAGATTTGTGTTATAACAGAGATTACTTTGATCTGTATGATGACATACATTTGATGGCGTATTGTATTGATCAATTGACGATACCTCATTGCTTGAGTCTGGTGTGAGTATGTTCTCCATAGCCGGGGTCACCAATTTAACTGAAGTGACACTCTTATCATTTTCTGAATCCATGAGTTCAGTGTTGACCGACTTTGTATCCACTGTTAAACCCAAACCCAAACTATCACATGCTTGTCAACCATGTGTCTCGGCCTTGTCATCATCTACAGGTTCAAGTTTTGGCTGTCTCTCGATGTACTCTTTAACCTTATCCAAGTTTTGACGTAGCATATCTCTATAGTGATCAACATCGATATTTGTGTGGTCAGCGAAGCACTTTATAGTCATATGACTGTCGTAATCATAGATCATGGAGGATTCGGAATCAAAGAAGTTATGCAGTTGTTTGCTGAGCACACATAGGGCAGCAGAGGATCCCTCATTAGATGTTTCTTTTCTGACCAATTGTTGTCGTAATTGATCCAAATTCAAGATCATAATGTCTGTGAATGTTTGAACATCTTGACTGACAAGTGTTATGAATGCACGTTCAAAACCCATTACGAATCCATTGCCCTCAAGCAGCATAGAAAGATGTGACTGAAGTGTTTGAAAGCATTCAATGTCACATTCTCTTGCCAATTCGAGCAATTTGCATGACTGAGGAGTCGCATTCTCTTGAGAGTCCGAGCATGATTGTCCACTAGAGTCAACATACGATACTGGTCCTTTCATTTGTAGATGAAGCATACCACTCATATGAGAACCAAGCTAACCTCAGGTGATAAGGTTGCAATAAAGGAGGAAATCACAAGTGAGGAGATAACCGCAAGATATGCTAACCACAAGACCTAACAGCAGAGTACTTAATCGCAAGAGCTAACCACAATAGCAGAAATCTAACCACAATGAGCTAACCGCAGTCCACTTAACCGTAGAGAGCTATCCTCAGTGAACTAAACGCAGAGCATTTAACCGCAGAACCTAAACGCAATAAGCTAGTTGCAGATGACTTAACCGCAGGATCTAATCGCAGAGACAAAAATCCAAAACTGTCACTTTCCTTGCGTTTTGTTTGTATTCCCAAAATAGTAATCGCAGCAAGCTAACCGTAGATATCAGAACTTAACCGCAACCAAGCAATGAAACAATGGACTTAACCGCAACAAAGAAATCCGCCCAAAATCAACTCCAAACTTCAAATAGATTAATGATATGGTAACACTAACTAGACCACAATGTTCTACAAACACTAATGAACATAAAAATACATCACTAACATGTATAACAACACTAGAAAGATTAAACCAAGATGTTTTCCAAGAAAGTGACTTCAAACTCACAAAACCACTCAAAACATCATCAAATTTGATTCTACAAGGCCCTAAGATGAAACCTTGGCTCTGATACCAATTGTATAATACTAACTATGTAGGAAACATGTTTGTTTAGTGATTTGTGAGGCGTTGAAAGTGAGGAGGAGAAGAGGAAAGAAAGAAAGAAAGGAACCTTGAGAGAAAAAAGGAAATATTAGATTGAGATTAAGTGAAGGTCCAACCCTCTCCACATGTGGAGAGGGGTATTTATACTTACAATAAAACGCCCACACCCGGGCTGTGGATCAGACATACAGTGGGTGAAGACCCGTCCTTCTTCCACGGTGTTACTAAAACTAATACTAGTTAACTAATAAACAAACTAACTACGAGCTAACTTAATGCTATTACAATCATTAGGTGACCGAGACTTTTACAGGAATATTTGTATTCCTAACATTCATAAGAGAGGAAAATTAGAGGTATAACTTGGAGAAACCCTAGCACGATTTTATCATTATTTTCAAGGGTTTTTACCCTTTGAAACCTTTCATGTTCAATTAAGATAAGTATCCTTTCAATTCATTCAATATGTCTATGTATTGTTTGAATATATCTTACGCTTGTCTTGATTTTAACATGCTAGGATAGATCTCTTGTGTGTTTGCTTAGATGTAGTGAAACGTAGATGTTGATTATGGGTTGATTGCTTGTTTATAGTTGTTACGGATGAATGATTTCGATGTTAGGCTTAAGAAAACTGGCAGACTTTCATAGGGTAACTTGCTTGAACGTCTTAAGAAACATGAACCAATGCGTACTAGGTTTTTATGGTTGTATTTAATGCATGAGCGAATTCTAATGATCCCATGTTAGGAGCTTCTTGTAGGCTCAACATAGGAGTGAAGTAGGAGCTTATAGAGTTGGGGAAGTACGTACGCCACCCCACGATTGGTATTAAGGAATATAACCCGTCATCCACACAATTGTAACAAACTATCAACCTGTAAAAGATATCTAGGGAGTAATGAAATCTAAGTAAACACAATTTTCTCATTTATTGTTCACACCACTAGTTTAATTAGATTTGTTTACATTTTTGTTATTTTATTTTGATTGCATCTTTAGTTATTGGGTTAGTTGATTAGCAACTAATTCCGCCCACTCTTCCAAAACCCGAGATTTTAATTGCTTTTATAAAAATATAAAAATACAAAAAGAATCATCCCTCACCTCTAGACTTAATTTTTAGGCTTTCTAATCCTAGCGACACTATTCCTGAGTTGAACGATCAATCCCCCGGTACTTGTCACTATACTATACTACAACGATCAGGTACACTGCCTGGTGGGGGTTGTAAGCTCCTCGAGATCCCTCGAGAGGTAAAGCCTGGTGCAATTCCCACGCATCAAGTTTTTGGCGCCGCTGCCGGGGAATAGTTATTGTCTAGGTTAGGATTCCTTTTAATTAGGTCTACTTGCTAGATTCCTTTCTAGTAAGATTTTATTTTATTTTTAGGTTTTCTTTAGTCTATCTTATTTCTTCGTGACTTTGTTCGTATTAGGTTGGTCTTTATGGATTTAGAGAGTCGCCATTTAGAAGTTAGCAAGAGGCTTATAGCGCATAAAAAAAGAAAGAGAGAAGTTAACACATTTAAGGAATTTGATAAGCCCCTCCAAATGAAAATTGAGTTTACAAACTTCTCTCCAACCCCTGATGAATTGAGTTACCACAGATTTCTTTTACAACACCCCTGCCCCTCAAAATATAGAAAGATACCGTGGATTAGGAGGCATAACCATAGGAACTTAAAAATTCCTTGCATGATTGGATACATGTCTAGAGAGCATACATACATTGATTTAAAGGCACCCATGAATATTATGTCTAGCCTCTACTACAACTGGATAATGAATAAAAGGTTAAGCCCTAGAAAAGACCCCTACAACCCTAATAGACTATGTAATTTCATCAGGAGAGTTAAAGGGGTACACATCTTTATAGGAAATTTTACTTATCAATGCGACTTTGTAATCCTAGAAGATGTTAGAGGCATTATAGATCTACACCTAGGAGAAATAGTCCTAGGACAACCTTTTGTTGAGAAGACTAAGATGTATTGTGATCATGGGAAGGGAATAGTTCAGTTTACTGATGGGGTAGAAAAGATTACTTTTATGATGCCTCACATGAAGGAAGAATTAAAGGGTATCAAGAATTTACAAATTGATGAGATTCGACCTTATGAGGTTAAGGAAGACGGAATTGATGATGATGTTTATTATGAGAAGAGACGAACATACTATTCAGGTTACATGAATCTAGGCCCTGAGTGCAAGTGTGATGAGAATTGGGTTAGATGTTTTGAATCAGCACAAAAGTGGGAAAGGAAAACGTAATTACCCATGACCTTGAGTCTAGCTAAAAGACTCGTAAATAAAGAAAAGCGCTTCTTGGGAGGCAACCCATGCTTTGTGTGATTTTTAATTGTTTGATTGTTATTTGTTTCCGTATGCATGCTTTATTTTTATTGTTGGTAGATCATGTTTCAAAAATAAAATGGTGAAAATACTTTATTTTGTCGTTTGACTTAGTCTTAACTTCATCTGTAAACTCCCGTAATTTTTCCCATGAATAGTAAAAAGTAATCAATGACTAATATATCATTACGATAATTAATGACATTTTTTTTTACCAATAACAAAATTTTTGTTTATCACACATGCTATGTTACTCAAAATCACTACGATGTTTGTGATCTCCTATTGCCTCGGAACGATGCTCACACATGTACTACTATAGTCTAAAATCGCGAGAATATTAAACTTTTACTATTTACGAACTTACGTAACATAATTTAGCAAAACGCGTTCGACAACTCCCGGGCTCACGTAAACATTTCACTTAATAATAACTAAACTTTATTACTCAAAATTTATTTTTCCTAATTATAATTAATATCAAACGGACCCTTAATTAAATTCTTAGCCCAACTAAAAATTTCGGGCTGTTACTATTCACAGCCCACAAAAACTTAAGCCCAAAATCCTTATATTTATTTTTGTTATACTCGACTAGACCATGCCAGAAACGCACCTCGTACGCCTTATTCTTACACACGACACCTCTATATTTTTACACTCTCTCGTTCCTCACCTAGCCAACTTCGAGTATGCCAAATTTCAACTTCCCATGTCGAGTCTCACTATACTTTTACGAGGCCAAGTGTTGGTCCAAAAACAACTATACGATATATGCATAAAATTCAAAAACCAACCATTTATCTCCCGTTTGTTCCTACGAGTTTCTAATAATAATCTTAGCATAATTTCATGTTTAAATGTCAAGTTTAGCCAACTATAACCAAGCCCTGTTCATCTTCCAAATCGTATACATGCATAATGAAGATGTCGACATCCAAGTTGTGAACAAAGACAAAGACCCTTATCCTAGACTCCCTATACATCTACTCGTAAATTCAAGCTCTCACAACTTCCTTCATACATATCTAGAACAGTACTAGTTAGAGAAAACTATACATACAATCATATACATAATATACAAACTCACGTTTTCTTTTTGACTACTTGTGTATGTCGACTAGCAATAAACCAAGAAAACCTTTTGCCCATCCCCTTACACCCTACCAAGACTTTTATCCATCCTACTACACTGTTTCCATCCCATCTCATAAATTCATAGCCACTAAAACACTCCAAAAGCTTCATATATAAACCACCATGCATGCATACACTCGACTCATGCTTCCATACAAATATCATCACAAAAAAAAAAAAAAAAATACTAAGTCCTAGTTCCCGTTCTGGTTCAAATCACTTTGGCAAGAATACAAGTATTTCAAATCGGGTTTAGGAGGAACAAATCCTTGTTTGTGAACCTTGGTTGAGTCAACATTCACGCTACACTCTTGTACTACCCATCCCTCGACTCTACGATTCATTTTACCCCACCATTTTGGTGTAGTAAGTCTCGTCTTCACTTTCCTATTTTTATTTCAAACGTATACTTAAATCTTAATGTAAAATATCACTATCACTTGCACTAAATTTCTCGTAATCTATATAAACAACACGTGCGTATTATTATCTCACCTATATATTCACTACACTAACAATCAAGACATATAAAGATTTGAATCATAAAAGTCACGTATAAACGATTTTCGGACACGTTTCTAACTTACAACGAGACTTAGTCTCAAAACACTTAGAATAATAATAAGTCTTTTTACTCAAAAACTCGACCCATGCAACCTATGAAACAAACGCATATCTTTAAATTTTACGTAACAAGCCTACCCTTTTATTTCACAATCTATTAGACAACCTAACAAACAACCGTTTTCATAAAGAGACCTTGTGTTAATAATTGTGTCTCGACCCTTTAAATGATGCAAAGCATCGCGACATAAAACCGTTTCTGAAAACTAAATCATATCGATTGGGCCTTAAAGCCCAATCAGTCGAAAATAAGCAAAACAAATAAGTAGTCCTTATAAGCAGTTTCGAAATAGTTTTGACATACAAAGATAAGCCCGAAACCAAGCCCAAAACTTTCGTAAGCCCAATGGATTTAAATTACCAAACGGGCCTTGGTTTACTCGTTTAAAAGCCTAATAAGCTCTAAATAAGCATTTTCTGAAAATAAGCAGTTTTGAAAGGTTAAATAAGTTGTTTTTAACTTAATTAAGAAATAAAAATGCTAAGTTTCGAATTTGGTGAATTTTGGACTAAGTTTGCAAATTTTATAACTTTCGGGTTAAAAGTGTCAATTTTATAAAGTTTAGGTAAAAACTGCCCTTTTGCAAATCTTAAGGTGAAAAACTGATTTTTATAAACTTTTGGATGAAAAGTGTAATAATTATAAACTTTTGGACTTAAACCGTAATTATATTTAACTTTGGACTAACGGTGTAACCCTAACGCCGTTAAGGTAAAAAGTGTAAAAACTTTGAAAAGACAAGAGCCATATACTATAATTAAGCTTTTCATTTTTACTTCTCATTTTACGATTTCACATCACGACGTTTACATTTTATTCCAAACTACTATTATTATTATCAAACTTTACGTTATATATATATATATATATATATATATATATATATATATAGGGTAGGGATCCAATAAGAAGAATAATTACTATTATTATTATTATTATTAAACTTTACGTTATATATATATATATATATATATATATATATATATATATATATATATATATATATATATAGGGTAGGGATCCAATAAGAAGAATAATTAAAATGAGAAGGGTAAGAAGTAATTCTAGCCACACATTTTTATATGGGAGGGAAAATTTGAATGAAGATGCATCCATTTTTGTAGGTGCATCTATAATGTGTGGTTGTAGTTACTTCTTATCATTCCTATTTTAATTATTCTTCCTATTTGATCCTATATATATATATATATATATATATATATATATATATATATATATATATTCTTCCTATTTGATCCTAACTCTCTCTCTCTCTATATATATATATATAACTTAACTAAACTTACGATATTTTATCAAACCACAAGATTTACCATCGTTAAACCAACAACTCACGTATTCAAAAACTACTCGCGATTAAATCATTAAGACTATCAAACACTAAAACTTGCCATATATTATCTAGGTCGTGTGTGGAGCCGTTTCCTTATTACAAACTGAGTATCGATACTTTTTACAACTATACCACTAAGGTGAGTTCATAGCCCACTTTTATATAACTGTTTTCGTGGGGAGATACATGCTATAAAAACTGAACATAAGTATTTTTCTTGGTATGCTATGCCTGATATTGTTATTGCTTAAGTACCTTATTGCCAAAAGTCCCTCATATCATGAACCTTAGTCACTTGTAGGGTGAACGTAAATAATTGTGGATAGATCTATTAGGGATTGACAATCCCCGTTTGGTCGCTAGAGGAAAGCCACCAAACGCACTTTATTTGAAATCTAATAGGTGACTGGCAAGAACCTATCCAGAGGGCCATTGTTACTATTATCCATCATATTTTGATGAGATATGTTAATCGGATGAGTGTCATGAGCTTAATGCAATATCAACTGTTTTTAACTTATAATTGTAAGCCGGTGCAATTATCACTTATAGCTTGTGTTCAATTACTAAACTTAAACCTATGAATATCACTCAACTTTTGTTGATTTTTAGCATGTTTATCTCAGATCCATAACAAACAAGGATGGTACGGAGGAGCACGGAATGCTTACAAGGGCTATAAATTTTACTACCATTCAAAAACTTATTTAAAAAACTTTAAAACCACTGGGACCTCATTTTGTAAACTCTGATATTCGAATGATAAATGTTTTAAAATGACTAAATTGATAATCATTTTCTACTGAAAAACTGTGAACTATGAAGTAACACCCAATCTTTATTCCGCTGCAAGTATTTAAAAATTGGGGGTGTTACATCATCCAAAGGTATTTCGCAAAAGATAAGTGTAAGGGGAAACCCCAAATTTGTTTTTAAGAAACAAAATCGATCATGATTCTCCACAATATTAAATGGACATGTATATTCGTATTTGTTAGAGTCAAATGCTTGTATCGAGTCATAATGATGTTCTGCAGGATTTTCCAGGAAGTAGAACATAAGTTTTCAAGAAATTTTCCGAAAACTTAACGTAAAGATTTCTGCAGGTCACTTCTGACGGCGTCAGGAATTCATTCCTGACGGCGTCATGTGTAAAATTCTGGAAATTTTGCTAGTTTTGTTTTTCTAACGGAGTCTTGAAGTTTTTGTTAATTCTTTAGTTTTATAAACTCCAGGAAATCTGCAAACATTCATTCCACAAGCATTATATCTTACATTGTTTTCTAGGATTTATTAGTATATATAGATTGCCGCCGATTTTATGCGAGGTTGCCTTGTTTGTTTTCTCAGGTTTAACAGGTTATGTATGACAAGAAGATGATTTATTTTTCTAGAAGGGAAGCTTTGATTGTTCATTTTCTTGGAGGAAGATCTAACCTTGTTACCGCACTATCTACGCCGAACGAATCAGTGAAGTATTTGCTTTCATTCTTTTACCTGTTTTACTTTTACATTCTTTAATTGAACATTGGGGACAATGTTCATCCTAAGTGTAAGGGGAGGGTAAATGATGATACCTTATAGGATATAATTGCACTTGAGTTTGTTTGTTTGATGGTAGGTGTGTAATAAAACTACGAGAAATACTTGTTAGTGTAATTTTAGCGCCAAATTTAAATTTTTTTACAACATTTAGGAGTGAAACTTTAGCCTTAGCAAGCGTCTCATGGATAGGAGTCGTATGACTAGCACAAAACCGTACTATTCAGAAAAATTTTCCACCCAAATATGTGAGGTTCGCCTTTAGATTTGATAGGAAAAGCATTTACTATTAGTGCTTATGAGTGTACCGGTAGCATTTAGATTCTAGAACTTGCGTTAGTGATGCATCCCGAGACCGCTAGTGAGACTACATTCGTGTAGTAGGATTTACTACATGATAAGAGGCATTAGGATCACCCTTGTGTTAAACCCGTATCATAATTACTTGACCATTTAAGTCATATTACTTAGCTAGTAAAGTCAATTAATTTTTCCCACACCATTAGCGTTGTACTCATTTTTAGTACACAAAACCCCTAGTACACCCCTACGAGTCTATCTTTTTGTTTCTAACTTTAAGCATCTTACTTAAAGGAAGAATTTGTTACAACCCATTTAAATGTACACCCAAATCGCCTTAGCCTTCCATGTATGCACTCATCTTTAGTGCATTATTGTTATTTGTTTAAACCCTTAGTTAATTATCTAATTGATTACATGGTTGCTAAGTCGAGTCATATCCTTGTACATATTGTTTTGGGACGATTGAGACTCATGGGTAAAGTACTTATGTTATGGAGTAATGAGGAAGAACATTATTTATTACCCCCATATATGCGTTAATCTTAAAAAGTACTCAAAGTGTTTTGATTATCTTAATTCGAGTTATTAGATTAGTTTATTGTAAAGTATGTAAAAATTCAAGTGTAAGGGGAATGTTCATTCCCTATGATGTATTATTTTGGATGGTAGAGTAAGAGTGTATGCAAAAAAAAAAAAAAAAAAAAAAAAAAAAAAAAAAAAAAAAAAAAAAAATTATGAAAAAGAAAAAAAAAATAGAAAAAGAAAAAAGAGAAAAAACATACGGACTACCATCCCGTTTCATTTTATATTTATTTTATGTTTTTGTTATTTTTCATTTATTAGCTTAAGTCGAGTCTAGTCTTGGCTTAGCAACGCCATATTGTACATGTAATTGACCAAGATTATTAACTCGCCACCAGTAAAGATTGCCTTTATCCAACAAAACCGTGTATTCCATATCCCTACACCTAACGTTATAACCCTTTGAAAGATCTCTTTGATAGTTTATCCTAGGTGCTTACGCCATGTGGTGGAGGTTTGATCATTTCCCAAGCCTATGGTAATCTATTTTGCTATGACAGGTAGTGAGAGATGTTTTCCATTTCCATATTGTGATATATACTTTATTACACCCGAGAGATGTGAGTATCTAAACACTATTTGTGAGGTGCTAGTATATGACCTCCGTGCTTGTCTTTGGTCTTTAGTGGAACGATTATTTGTTGTAATTACTTTTATATTAGTGTTAAATGACCCCTAACTTGTATTTTGATTAGAATAAAAGCGCATTTGCTTGAGGACAAGCAAATCTCAAGTGTAAGGGTATATGATGAGGCGAAAAATGATCGGGTCATTTAAGCCCGGAATTGAATTTATTTGATCAAATATTGCCCTAAATCGTTCATTTTGTGATTTTAGGTACTTTTGGAGTGAATTCTAGAAAAGGAAGCATTTTGGACGTTTTTGGAGCATAAAAGTGAAGAAAACGGCAAAGTCTTAATTTTCCTTGCTGGGAACAGTACCTGACGGCGTCACCAAATTTTACATGACGGCGTCAAGAGTAAAACAAGAGGTGAAGTGGATAGAGTACGTGACGGTCCAGAGAGTTTTTACACTAGGGCATGACGGCGTCACCATAGGCCGTCATGGTCCCTTTACACGTGACGACCCAGAGGAAAATTGCTCTTGATGGCGTTAGATCTGGATCTTGGCAATCCGATATTATTATGGCCGGCGAGTTGACGGCGTCAGATTTCTCTTCTTGACGCCGTCACGTTGGAAAATCTATATATAGTTTTGTAATTTTCATTCATAAGAGAGGAAAATTAGAGGGATAACTTGGAGAAACCCTAGCACGATTTTATCAGTATTTTCAAGGGTTTTTACCCTTTGAAACCTTTCATGTTCAATTAAGATAAATATCCTTTCAATTCATTCAATATGTCTATGTGTTGTTTAAATATATCTTACGCTTGTCTTGATTTTAACATGCTAGGCTAGATCTCTTGTGTGTTTGCTTAGATGTAGTGAAACCTAGATGTTGATTATGGGTTGATTGCTTGTTTATAATTGTTACGGATGAATGATTTCGATGTTAGGCTTAAGAAAACTGGCAGACTTCCATAGGGTAACTTGCTTGAACGTCTTAAGAAACATGAACGAATGCGTACTAGGTTTTTATGGTTGTATTTAATGCATGAGCGAATTCTAATGATCCCATGTTAGGAGCTTTTTGCAGGCTCGACATAGGAGTGAAGTAGGAGCTTATAGAGTTGGGGAAGTACGTACGCCACCCAACGATTGGTATTAAGGAATATAACCCATCATCCACGCAATTGTAACAAACTATCAACCTGTAAAAGATATCTAGGGAGTAATGAAATCTAAGTAAACACAATTTTCTCATTTATTGTTCACACCACTAGTTTAATTAGCTTTGTTTACATTTTTGTTATTTTATTTTGATTGCATCTTTAGTTATTGGGTTAGTTGATTAGTAACTAATTCCGCCCACTTTTCCAAAACCCGAGATTTTAATTGCTTTTATAAAAATATAAAAATACAAAAAGAATTATCCCTCACCTCTAGACTTAATTTTTAGGCGTTCTAATCCTAGCGACACTATTACTGAGTTGAACGATTAATCCTCCGATACTTGTCACTATACTATACTACAACGATCAGGTACACTGCCTGGTGGGGTTTGTAAGCTTCTCGAGATCCCTCGAGAGGTAAAGCCTGGTGCAATTCCCACGCATCATACCTTTAGGCTATGTTTGTTAAAAGTAGCAGTGAGCAGTATCAGTGTGCTGTGAGCAGTAGTTGTGAGCTGTAGTTACAGCTCACTGCTCACCGCTCACAGCTTCTTAAAGGAGCATTGAAAAAATAAGCTTTCATAAAAGAAAATAGCAAAGCTCACTGCTCTTTTCTCAAACGAACACTAAAAATTCAAAAGCTCATTGCTCACCGCTCACCGCTCATCGCTCCAAAAAGCTCCAAAAAATTATGTGCCAAACATAGCCTTAAGTGTTAGTGGCATCCCCTTAAAGCCACTTTTATATGTGTAACTTCATGTTATGTTCGTGATGTTTACAGTGGCGGAGCTATGTGAGGGGTAAGGTGGGCCATGGCCTACCCACAAAGCCCTAAAAATTGTACATATGTATTATGTAAAAAGACCAATGTTTAAATGTAACTAATATTGTTTTTTGGCCCATCTTATATACTCATAACGTCCATGTAGGAATACTAATAGTTGTAAAACTGATTTGTCACCCCTTATTAATTCATGTATAAATACTTTAGATTCACTTTTTGATGATTTTAATGATGCGGATGAGCGCCGTGTACAACTAAAGCGCTAAATGAATAAATATTTTGCAACATTTTTACATAGTTATATATTATAATGTTTTGTTTTTACACTTGCTAACGTCATTTAATTTTTTTTGGCCCCCTAAAAACAAATTTCTGGTTACGCCCCTGGATGTTTAACGTGCTGTGTCAAGAACTCGACACCATGCTTTCACATATATTAAGAGAAACTTTAAGAAGACGAAAGTATGTTTGGTACTAAATGACAGGCACATGGGACAAGTTATTGGTTCATTAGTTTATCAGTTTATGCAACGACAAACATTAAACTCCATAAGAAGTGGTCAACTTTAAGCCATGAATCACGAGGATGGCTAGCAGACTTGTCTCACCCGAAGGCCCGGCCGAAGCTGAACCGGACCAAGTCTCGTGGTCCCACCCACTTTATAATTATTGAATTTCAAAAGTTTACACTAGTTGCATACTACCAACATTCATTTTTATGTGTTTGTTAGTTTCACTTGAATTTTGACTTGCTGAATTGCTCGATAGCTAATTGGGATGGTAAAAAGGAAATAAAGTGAATGTATCGTTAAACTAAAACTTTCCAGAATTACCATTTGATACCAACGTTAAATGAGTAGTGACATATTACTTGCATATAAGCATTCAACGCGTATTTTAGTTGATTATCATGAAGTTGATTTGGAAGAAACTACTTCTTGAAAGTGTGCAAACACTCTTATGAGCGGATAGTCATCTCTAATGTTGACACTAAGTGTACTTTTTGCACTAAAATAGTGCAAAAACTAGCAAAAATGATCTCCAGTACTGTTAGCACTAAACACTACACTATTTTATTGCGAAGGATAATGAACACATAAAATGCACTAAGGGCATCTCCAATGTAGATACCAAAAGTACTTTTGCACTAAGATAGTTTTAAAAGTAAAATAAATTTTCTCCAATGTATGTACTAAACACTGACACTATCTTAGTGCAATGAATAACTAAAAAAGCACCAAATATAGTGCTATACTATTCATATCACTATAATACAACATTTTAACTTTTAGCCTTACAATATTATTTACTTTATTAAGTTACATCTAATTTAAGTTAAATAAAACTATTAAATAATGTTTAGTGCAAGATTTAGTGCAAACTTTAATGTATACATTTGAGTAAAAAAAAATTAGTGAAAGCATATTCTAAAATTATTCTCTTTTTGCATTAAAATAGTGTAAAAATTTAGTGTATACATTAGAGATAAGAGCATCTCTAATGTTAGCACTAAAACTTTGCACTATTTTAATGCAAAGAAAGCATCTTTTTAAAATACGCTCCCACTAAAAAAAACTCACTCTAATGTATACACTAAAACTTGCTTTAAATATCTTTTAATGAGTTTAATTAACTTATTTTTTCAACCTTATTTTCTTTCATGAATAGAATCAACTTATGTTCAATATTATGTTATAATACAATAACTTGCATAAAAATAAAGAGATAATATTTTACATGTGAAATAATATATCATACAGTCACATTAGGTAGTTTGAAACAAAGTGAAATTACCAAGTTCGTTTTGAGGTCTAGTATCTGCAAGTAATGTAATATCTTTATATTTAAGCATGTTACGTAAGATATCTATTTAGTTTGTTACAGTTTTCACTTGTTTTAGTCTATAAAAAAATTTGCAACTTTATGCAATAGTTCTAGTTCATGCTCTTGTTAACTTGGGTCTGGACATATATAATATTTTTAGTTTATTTCGTAGAGCTCAAATTTTACATGATAATTTATGTCACCAAACACAAAACTCAAACTGTACATGCACAATGCACTGCACTTTTATTGTTGAATATGTAAATGGGTGAATAAATTATATTTTAAAGCAAGAAGTACATTTAGTGCAATGAATAATATTGCATTATATTTAGTATTTTTTAAGCAATACTATTCATTGCATTAAAATAGGGCAAGAATTTAGTGCTTACAGTGGAAAAGTTTTTATGCACTTTTTGCACTATTTTAGTGCAAAAGATACATTTAATACATACATTGAAGATGCCCTAAATATAATGTATTACTATTCATTGCACTAAAATACTATTTATTCAATTAAAACCTCTTATTTTTACTAATCATTTGATAATTACTAATATAAAACATAAAAACTTGTTTATATAAAAATTATTTTTGTAAGTTTCACATTAATATTAACAAAATGAGCTCAATGTTGATATAAAATACTTAATTTATTTTTTCTATTTATTGCACTCTCATGTATTTTATAGATTTTGAAGTACAATTAGTGCAAATATATATTGTATACGTTGGAACACATTTTATTTGGTGTAAGCATATTCCAATATGATATATTTTTTGCACTAAATTGATGTAAATTTTTGGTGTCCACATTGGAGATGCTGTAAGTGAGTTGCATATTTTTTCTATTTTGTCATAAGGTAAAAAAAAGGAAAAAAAAAAAGCACATTCTGCTAAGCAACTTTTCTACATTATTTATTTTCACTTGTAAGTTTGTCATGTGCTTTTTATTTATTTATTTATTTATTTCTAATCTTTAATTAAAAAATAAATAAATAATTAATGGGTATATGATACTTAATTGGTTTAAAAGTTTCCAAAAACAATGCGTTTTCAAAAACAAAAAGTTTAATATTAGAAAAGGGAGTAAATTGCAAAAATCGTCCATGTCGTTTGGTTAAATTACAAGTTTAATCCTTATCTTTTTTAAAATACATTCATCGTCAATTCGTCATTATAAAGAACTTACAAATACACATTTAATCCTTGGCTAAAGTTAAATTATTAAAATACCCTCTTCGTCTTCTCTTTTATTTTGATAAAATAATTTAGTCATTTAATTCTGTTGATCGAAGCGACAAGGGCGGACCTACACTTGGCCAAAGTGTGACCTGTTAGCCCATAAGTAAGTACTGTGACGAAGCGGCTGTTGCTCACCCGACACGATTGTAGTAGGGGCAGGGGAGGGTCCCGACTTCTTAAAATTTGCGGCACCTAATGTAAATATCATAGGTATTAAAAGTAATTTAGTTGAGGTTATAAAAAAATCTCTATTCGGCCTCCCAAAATAAATTTGGCCCGCTAAAAAAATGTTCTAATTTCTGCACTGCTCATTGAGTGCACTTTCGAAAGTAGAGACTCAACCTGCCAAATCACATGGACGATTTTCGCAATTTACAATTTACTCTTTATTAGGAAAAAGGAAACTTGTACGTAAAAGAAAAGAGAAAAAAAAAAAAGAAATAGTAAAAAAATGTGCGCCATATGTGTGTACTATACATCTTTAAGGCTGGCCGGTTGGTGACCCCTGACGCCAATTGCCAGCTTTTGCCCCCACCCTCTCCCTCACGCCTTCTTTTAAGTTTTCAACCATCTTTTACAACACAACATTAATTAATTAATTAATTAACCAAACCTTCTTTTGAATTTTGGAAAAAAAATTGTGTGAAGAAGATGGCAAGTAACATTGGAATGATGGACAGTGCATATTTTGTGGGAAGGAATGAGCTTTTGTCTTGGATCAATGCTAGACTTCAGCTCAATCTTTCTCGTATTGAAGAGGTATGTTTTTCAGTTTGTTAACATCCCAAATCTCTTAAAAAAGTACTCAATAAACTCTAGGTCAATTAGAATTAAAGGTATTCAACTTCATTTTTTTCTCAATTTAAGGTATTGAACCTAATTTATGTGCAAAGTGTGGCTTTCCCCACTTTTTGTAAGATGTTACACGACATTTTTGTTGGCTGAAGTGGTAAGTAATGTGGTGTATCATTCAAGTTAGGCATTTCGGCGAAAATTATAACCCAAACTTCTTTCGAAAAGTCAAAATAAGTTACATTGGTTAACTAACAGGGCTAGCTCAGTTGGCCATCAAGATTCGTTAGGGCCTTGGGGAGGGGAGATTTGGCTAGGGGAGGTCTCAAGTTCGAGTCCCACCCTAGACTTTTACCCCTTCAGGTGGAATAGGAGGAAGTACAGGCGGAGTTCAGGCCAGCATACTGACCAATTGGATGTCAGTGTTGACCGAACAACTAACAACTAACAAGCCGTTAAAAAAATAAAATAAAAAAGAACCGTTACATTGTCCAAATGTTCAATTTTGATGCCTTGAATTGAGAAAAAAGAAATGCTATACCTCAAGTTCAAATTGGCCTACTTCAAGTTATCACTCAAGTTCAAAAGTATATTAGAGTTTGTGCGATTTACTCTACTTCAAGTTATCACTTAGGAATTTTCTAAATAATCTCATAACTGAATCTGAAACTAGTTATTCATAGTAGTTTAATCATTTTAATACAAGATTGTTCAATTAAAGGAAAGTGGTTAGGCACATAATGAGAGAGGTCTAGGTTTCAAACCTTACTAGGTGCACGTTTGGGGTGGCCAAGGAAAGGGTTGGAAATGGGTCATGTGGATATCTCGGTTAGGCCGCGTACATCTCAGTCAAAGGCCGGTTAGGTCGCGTACATGTCAGTCAAACGGTCATGAGAGAGAAAGTTTATGTTCTTCACAATGTCAAATTTGGAATATTAGATTATCTTTCTTAATAGTTTTCTCATTAATAAAGAAGGTGTTTAGCGTTGCGTTTTGGTAACCATGGTTTCTGAGCTAATCTGCGGGTTTTGAACCCAAACCGGGTAAAACCCTCCTTTTTTAGAAGGTTTGCGTGGCCACTTCAATGTTCTTTGCACCTAGCAGGCTAGCATGGATTGAATTTGAGACCTCTCACATTTTAGTGATGATAGTCACAAGCTTATGACACTAAGCCACTCCTGAGTGATAATGCGTTACAAGCAGTATAGATATAGATGATCTAGATGATGATATATAGAATTGAAAAACCAGCCTTAACAAAATGGGCTAGATGGTGTTTGAGTGTGCTTAATTTCATAGCTCTGATACTTGGATTATTTAATAATGGAGTATATGCATCATACACACAGATGTAGTTTTGTTACTGCTATTGTTAAACTAATTATTTGACCACAAAAGGTCAATTTCAGCATAACAATATGGTAGAAACGGATTATTTGTAATTTTGAAAATGCAATAATCAGATAGTCACTTTCGAAACACAATGCCAAATTGTTACCCCCCTTAAATTTAATTTGATGTTACATTTGTGTAACACCTAAAGAGGTGCATTAAGGCTTTCCTTATATACTTGTGATTTATTAGCTTCTTAACTGTGATTTGTATCTTTGGAGTATATAGGCTGCCTCAGGTGCAGTACAGTGTCAAATGATGGATATGACCTATCCAGGAGCTGTTCCAATGCACAAGGTGACAATCATTAATTTTTTAGTTGTTTAATCTTTAGCTTAAGGCATGAGCTGACACGATGGTGTTTGACTATAGGTTAACTTCGATGCACGAACAGAATATGATATGATCCAAAACTATAAAGTGCTCCAAGATGTTTTTAACAAACTCAAGATTGACAAGGCAAGTACTTTTGGCATGAACTTTTGAAGTTAATTTGAAAGCCAACCATGAGCGGCAAAGTATATTTATGTAATAAAAATGGTTTTATCGATAATTTTCATCTGGGTTTTGATTTTGTTGCAGCACATTGAAGTAAATAGGCTAGTAAAGGGTCGACCATTGGACAACTTGGAATTTCTACAATGGTTGAAACGCTATTGTGAATCTGTAAATGGTGGCATCATGAATGAGTATGTTTCGACAATTAACTGTAACACGCATCTATTTTTATATAATATTTTAGTTATATTTTTTGGTATTATTTCAGGAATTATAATCCTCTAGAACGTAGAAATAAGGTTGGTAAGGACCGTAATATCATGGCATCTCAAAAGAGTTCAAAGTCGCTGCAAACAAACAACTCCCAAAATCGTACTTCTGGGGACAAAATGAACCTTCCCAAAATAAATGGTGAGCTGATAACTAATACTATGCCAAGACAAAATATGTGATACTTTATCTTTGTACCCAAAACGGATTTTTTTACATTTAATCTGGGATGAATGGAGCGATAGGCAAATTGCTGAAAGCCTGAAATATGTAAAACTGTTGTTCCATTCCTTCTGTTCTATACCAAATATGATTGTACCTAAATGTTACAGTAATATATAATATCAATCTTAATGTTGATTGCTTTAGGGACGAAGCAAAAACCAAAAACAGTGGCAGTCGAGTCTGATTCTGCAGAGGAAATTCAAGCTTTATCCAATGAGGTATTACTCATCTATGAACAGATTGATGTTTTTTTTTTTTTTTTTTTTTTTTTCCAAAATGTGAACTACTGAATAAATGTCGAGATACAACA